>QJOB01000065.1:0-303247 GCA_004155035.1 Monosporascus sp. 5C6A | reverse complement strand
CCCCCCCCCCCCCCCCCCCCCCCCCCCCCCCCCCCCCCCCCCCCCCCCCCCCCCCCCCCCCCCCCCCCCCCCCCCCCCCCCCCCCCCCCCCCCGACTTATAGGTTTTGCGTAATTAGTTTAGTTATAATAATAGTACACCCGGTATTTTACTTACGTAAAATAGCTATAGTTAAATTAATTACGTTTTTTTGAAATTAATACTTTATTACTTTTATTATATCGGATAATTCGATTTTTAAAGCTATGATTTTTTAAAAATCGCTTTAATTACCGTAACGGTTTTTTATTTTAGCGCTTTTTCGCGCGGTATATAACGCGGTATTTAAAAGTTTATCAATTCCGATATATTTAATATAAAACGTGTTACGGGATATCGAAAAGTTTTTATGATTAGAAAATATGTTACGGAAATTAATATTTGTATAAGGAAAAATTTAAAATTTCGAAAAAGCTAAAATATAATTTTATTTTTAACCGTATAGTTATAATTAAAGATTTTTACGTCAATATTATATCGGAAGCTGTATTATTATAAAAGCTTAAAATTTGACAAGTTAAAAGAAACTGTTTTTTTGGGCATAAAACGAATAAAAAAAGTGTTATTATTACGAAACTTATCTATATATATAGCTTAGCGGTTTACCAAGGCCGAAGCTTGTTTGCAACCACTCGGAATCGGAGTGAGGCACGGACTGAGGTCTGCAATATATCCTAACCGTAAAACCCATTTGATCAGTCACCGTGTTCGAAGATACTGGATATAATATCTATCTTAGAAATTATATTATAGAATGATTTTCTGTATATTGGCTCAGCCTGGAAAAGAAGCCTTGGACCTAACTTCTACCTTGCAAATATTTTAATATCTAGCAAATATTATAAGTTTATATTTTTCATAAAGGTATACCGTTTTTGTATATGTTGGATTAACCGATTAATATAGGTTTAATTTCTTTTGTACGTAACGATAATATCGCCGACGTAGAGAAATATAGGTATATTTTAACGAAAAAAGTAATAAAGACGATAAAAAAATAAGCTTAAGTTTTAAGTTTGTAAACGTGCTAGTAAAATATTTTTCTTACAGTAACGGTAATTCTTTTAGACCGTATAATATCTTTCTAATTAAGAAAATCTTTCTATGTTAAGGATCTCTCGAAAACGTTTTAATATATATTTTATAGAGTAAGTTTGCGTTAATGGAAGCGTTTATAGAGGTATATTGCTTAAATTTAAAGTTAGTTTTAATTATAATAATTTTAAAGATTTTAAAAAGCTTTCCGGTTAAAACGGATACGTATATATTGCTATATATATCTTTTAGTTATTACTTGTTTCATACGACAAAACGAACCTTTTATTTCTAGAAGTAATTATGTTTATTAAATTTATAAACGTATATTTAAGGCAATCTTTCTATTAACGAACCACCCCATTAACGCGCCACTTTATATGTACGTAACGCGTTGATCGACTTATTGATTTCTTTCTTTTTAAAAGAGCTTTTAAATACGCTTTAGAAAATTTAAAAACAAATCTTTTTATTTATCAAAATCTGCGTTTTCGAACGATATGCAGCTTGCAGTTTAATTCTGTACGGCGTAAGTTATTGAAAAGGTAAAGTGTGGGAGATCTTTTCGCTTAGTTTTTAAAGGTTACCAAGTCGATAGATTGTATATAACACGTCGTATTAATGGTGTACGGACGAAACAAGAGGTCGATAAAGTTCGTTAAAAGTTATTACGAATTTAAAAGGAAGCTTTAGCTAATTGGGTTATCGTATAAGGTTATTTAGGCTATGCGCCATTTTATTCCCGATTTTGCCTATACGTATAGCGGTTTCTGATTAATAACGGCAGTCCCGAACGCTTAGGAAAAGGTTGGATAGCCCGATTTTTGCGCCGTTATTTTAAAATCAGAACTTTTAAAGGTACGACGATCGATTATAAACGTTTAAATGGCGTTTTTCCGGTTTTTATTAACGTTTTATTCGATTGTTGCGCCCTACGGGAAGTTCAGGTTATTAAGTGAAGGAATCGATTTAACGTAGACGAAATCGGAATGATGGAAGGTATAGGGAAGAACGTTTTTATTTTTAGAAAACTCTTAAAAAAGTTTTTTTTTTAAAAAATGTTTTTAAAAAGGAGTGGATTATTATAATCGCATACGTTAATATTAACGGGCGTTAGTTATTATCTTTCGTAATTTTTAATAACGTTAACGTATAATAATAATGATTTCCCGATTTGGATAATAAGACATACGAAAGCTGGTATTTTACCACTTTAGAAAACGGCTAGACGAATACCGAAATCGGCTTGAAATAACTTAGCGAAGTTTTTATTCCTAATATTAAATTCGAAAACCTTAATTAATAAAGGCTTTTAATTATCAACGGCTATAATAGCTATATTACGAAAGGTTTTATGTGGATATGCCTTTAAAACAAAAGTTATATTATTTTTCTATTTGCTTACGTTTTTTATGTTTTCTAGTTTTTAAATATAGGTATATTTGTTATCTTAAAGCGGAAGTTCCGTTATTAATTCCGCAAACGTTATTACGAACGGGTTTCCGAGGTTATAGATAAAATCGATCCTTTTTAGGCGTTTTCGAAAACGTAAGGTAAAATTATGATGATTTCGAAATATATCCTGAAAAGCTGGAAAGTAACAGATTTGCGTTTTATTAATAAGGCGAAGGTGTTAAATAATAAATACGTTAAGGAAAGAGGAAAAATAACGGACGTATTTATCCCGAAATAGATTTTTAACCTATTAGGTTTTAACTTTTTTGTTTAATTAGTTGTTTTAAATGTTAAAATATTTAAATTATTTAAGAATTGAATTCGGATCGAAAAAAACTTAATGGACGTTAATTTAACTTTCAGAAATTTTACCATACGCCTTTTGTTCCGCAAATTTACGAAAGCCTTTAACGAAAAAACGAACAAATTCTTTGCCGCCAAGGTATATAACAGTTAATTAAATGCCGTTTTTAAAAAAGCGAAATCTAAAAAGTGTAGGAAGATATAGCCCGAATTAAATAAAGTTTTCGTAAAGATAATATCGGTAAAAAAAGTAAAAGTAAGTCTTAAGGTTTTTACGAAGGTACGTTTTATTACTATTCGGAAAAATTAACAAGAAGATAAGCTTTCCAAAAGCGAAGAAAATAACGACGATGATCCTGATTACATTGTTGTACGTACCCGTTAGTATAGAATTAATTAATTAAGTGGTTGTTAAGATATTAATATTTAAATTAAAAGGTTATAGTGGCGATGGCTTCAAAAATGGGGTAGCGCGTTGATGAGGTGGTTCGTTGGTAGGGGGGTTGCCTTATACATATCTTAAAATTCATTTCCTTTTAATAACGGATTAATCGATAATACTTTAGAACTATACATCTTTATAACTTTAATTATAGGTTTTTTCGGCTTTTAGGAATATCTTTTTCAACGGATATAGATTTTGCTTTCCATAGCTTCGCGATAATAATAACAGATTTCGCTTACATATCTTGTTTATCGGCTTTGGTAACGTTTTTACTCTTAATATATTAAAACTTTTCCGATTAGAGTAACGCGTATTCGGGTCTTCATTCGCTTTAAACTTCCGTAGTTTATCCGCCGATTATTAATCGTAATTATAAAATACGTTAATTGTTTCGTATTAAAAGCAGCTTTTTGTATTTCGTAATTATATTTAATAATATTATTTTAGTACAGAATATAGGACAAGTTTACGCTTATAACCCGTAAGGTGCTTTTGTTTTCTATTGTTATATTAGGTTAAATAAATTAATAAACATTTAAAGCTCTTCTTGTTCCTTATATCGGCCTAGTAATTATAACAATTATTAAAATAAACGTTAACTGTAGTAATAGTCTAGAAAACGGAAATAATTCGAATATAATAATCATATAAGGATAGTTAATCTTTTGCAAATAAGCTTATTTTTTCTTCCTTCCGTATGTTTGTTTAAATGCTTAGGTTATTTTAAAGTTATTCTTCTGTTTAGCCGGTAATTAAATTATTTCATTTATGTTTTCAAATCTTTTTTATATTTAAAGGGTGGTTATCTGCCTGATTAAATACATAGACCTGTCGGAATAGGCTTTATAGTTTGTTTTCGATAACGTAAAAAAGCGGTTTTTAGAGACTTTTTGATATTATTTACAAATTAGCTTTATTGTTGAATTATACGTCTTGAATAATAATGATTTAATTTGTTAACCGATTTTAAATTTCGTAGGTATTCGTCAATTAATAACCGACGAAAAAGTTTATTTATGTTTTGAGATTTACTTCTTAAACTTTATATTTTTTATAGTAACGGTCGTTATAACGTATGTTATATAGCAGTAAACCTACCAATAGGCTTTTAATGCTTGTAATTATGTATTATAACGCCGGTTTTATATGCTAAGCAAGTATAATCAACCTTGTATAAAGGTTTATTGAAAAAGACGTATTTGGATATACAGTTATAAAGGTATATTGCAGCTTTAAAAATGTATATGATAAGAAATGTAGATAACTTAACGTTACTTCGTATCGTAGTTGTTTTTTTAATTATATTTCTTAAACGTTTTGTACCTTCGTTCTGGACTTAGTATATGTTATTAAATATTTAAGCCTGATACCAAACGAAGGCGATTAGACCATATTTCAAAATTGGTAATTTTTAAAAATTTTGTTATTATATTGGATTATGTATGTAAGGTAAAGTTAGATCCATGTCTTGGTTGCCAGACTGGGCCAATATACAGAAAATGATTTTACGATAAAACTTTTACAATAGATATTATAGCTTGTATTTTCGAATAGGATGACATTTCAAACGGTTTTTACAGTTAGGATGGATTGCATATTTTAGTTCCGTGCCTTACTTCGATTCCGAATAGTGGTTGCCGATAAGTTTCGGTTTTAGTAAACCTTATGCCTGCTGGTTACGGTTTAATAGGGTTTTCAAAGGTCTTATAGATAATAACTTTGTACGGTAAACCTTAAAAATAAACTTTAAATGCGCATAAAAAGCTTCGCAAACTTTCGCCAGTTTTACGGCTAGAAATTTTAATTTAATCGTTTTTATAGCATTTTTTCAACTTATTATTTATTAAGATAACAGTTAAAATAATACGACATATTACGTAGCTTTTACTATATAATACCGGTTTTCCGTAACGGGAAGATTTATGTGGAAATTATTACGCTTATAATAATTAATCCCGATAAAAATACCGGATTATTTAAGGCCGTTAACGTTATTGTTAATTTGGAAGAATTTTTATAAGAAAATCGAATTCGGCTTTTTATTTTCGGATATTACCTAAGTTTCAAAAATAAGAACAACCGACTTTTTAAGTAACTTAGATTAAATAATTTTATTTTGGCGGAAGTACTGCTAGCGAAACTAAAAGGGAATAATAACAACGAATTTGAGAATTCCGAAATGCAGTTGTTAAAATAATATACGTTGGAAGGATATAAGCGGTGGTTTGCCCGGTTATACAGGATAACAAAAAGCTTCCAGAATTCCGATAAGAATCGACGTGGATAGGAGCGGGATTAGGCAGTCTGGAGCCTCCTTGAAGTGAGATACCTGCGAGACGGAAAGGTATTAGTAAAGCATAGGAATTAAGGTAGCAATCTATCATTTTATTTAATTTTGTATATACGATTATGTCTTTTTTAAGGAGAATTGGATTATTTATAAAAAGAACTTTGTTTTGGTTTTTCAGAAGGACTAAAAAGTATTAGAATGTATTAATTAATTTATCTTGCTTTCGGTTTTTTGGGTAAATATTCCAAATAAAACTTGAATATTTGTTGGTAATAAACAAAACGTATTTACATTATTTAAGGTCTTTTTCGGAATTAGCAAAATTAATGGCGATTTTTGTATTAATCGAGAAGTTTTTTAAACTTGCAGCGTATTTACCTTTTAGCTCTCGCTTTATTTTATATTTAATATTCTATAGTTATAAAACCTTTTAATCCGACTTTATTAATATAGGATTATAGCTACGTAATCATTTCGGAACGTGGATGGTTTAACTATAAGTATTACAAAATACCGTTATTTGTATATTATAGTTTCGTTATTTATAAGTTATCGTTTAGTTTATAAGTAATTAAAGTTATATAAAATATTATTACGTTTATATTTTTAATAAGGAATTAATTACAGTTATCAGTTAACAAAGTTATATCTTAATTATATTTATTTCCAATGTAAGTATTAATCTATCGGTTATTTTATTAATAATTCTTTTTTCGGAATTATCGAAGTAATATTAAGTTGCACGCGAAGATTTTTTAATAGGTTCCGTTATATAAACCGCAACGTTTTCATATCGTTAAGGCTTCGAAATAATATATTAACTTTTTCGTATTTTCTAATCGGGGTAAAGTTGTTGCTTACATATACCCCGTTGATTTGTACGGTTGGTTTGAAATTCAAGAGTTTGCTAATTAGGTTAAAAACGTATATTATAAACTTTAAGTTGAAAATAAACGAATTCTGCGAGGAGTAATACGAAACGTGTATGGCGTCCCGCCGGTTAATAAGTAAGAAGTACGCCAGGATTTGTTTTATTTTCTTTAAGAGTTAATCGGTTTTTGTAATTTGTTTGTTTATAGTTTTCGATAAATAGTTAACTTTTTAAGCATTAATTAAAGGTTTTTATTAATAAATTAGGTTTATTATATCGCTATTAAGATGGAAGCCTATTGGAAACTTATTAAAAAACCTATAATATTATTAACGTAATTTATAATAAGGGTTTAAATATGTTTTATAACGTATATTTTGGGTATTTAATATTTTGCGTTTTCGTTTGTTAATACTTTTGTCTGTATTGGAGCCTTTTTGATTATTTCCTTTTAATTTTCGTTTAGAAGATTTATCTTACCATTAATCGTTAATAATCTTGTGTTTTTAAACTAAGATTATATTAATTAGTAAATTTATAAGATTTCTATAAAAGTTGGAAACGATATTTTATATTCTATAATATTAAGAAAAGATATGGTTTCATAGTATAAAATGTTAACAGTTATATTTTGATAATTAATTGTACCCCTGTCGCTTTCAGCCTTTTTTATTATTTAAAAGGTAGTTATTTAGGCTTTTACGAGAGGAACTAAAGTTGTATATAAATCGTTATTTCATTTAACCGTTACATTCGTTTTTAGAATGTTATATTGTTATGTTTAAGCTATTATCTTTCGTTATTTTATAATTTCTTCGTTTAGCTTTTTGTTTAATTCCGCTGTTTATTTTAGCTTTTTTTAGTATTTTTGTTAGGTGTTGAATAAAAGTTTATTGTCGTATGCCTTGCCGGGTTCGGGCATTTTGACGTATTATTTTCATAAGCTGTTCCTTAAAACAGATATATTTCTTTAATTACTGGAAATATAAACTCTAAAACGTATTTCTTAAAGTAGTTAATATTTTTATATAAAACATCGTATTTACAATCCTTATAAGTAGCCGCCGTAAACCTCTCTTTATAGGTTTATTTATTTTCGGTCGTTGTTGTAAAGGTATTTATTAAGTAATTGTCGGCATTTGGTGCTTTCAGGTGTTGCAGGCTGGAAGGCTTTGTCGGTGTAGGGCTGCAGGATGCAGCCTGCGACATGCCTTGTCCACCGCTTCCCCTTTGACCGCCCAATCATGTACTTAAGAGCGATTGCCACGGACTAGATTTGTCCATCAGAACACTTAG
Organism: Monosporascus sp. 5C6A; assembly: GCA_004155035.1. Classification (NCBI taxonomy): domain Eukaryota; kingdom Fungi; phylum Ascomycota; class Sordariomycetes; order Xylariales; genus Monosporascus; species Monosporascus sp. 5C6A. Next base: position 295,514 of record QJOB01000065.1, on the reverse strand, counting down.
AAAACCATCGCACACAAGTTACGCCAGCTTACTGCATTTGATCACTGTGACTGCTGACAGTAATCCCTAAAATCGATTTTTTTCGGTAATTGCTTTTAAAAATAAAAAGAAATTTTCACCCGCGTTATATAGCAAATTCGTTTTCTGGATACAAGATTATACCGGGTTTTATAAATTTAACAGGTTTTGGTAATAACTAATTAAGGTCGATAAACTCTCAAATGTTAAATACGCATATTTTTAATTAAAATTAGCTTTTAAAGCGGTCCTAGTCCTTAAGCCCTTTATCAATAACGGAAGACGTCGACGGTACGGTTGTTATTATTAATTTTTAAAGTGTATAAAGATAATTGTTAGTAATATATAATCTATATCGTTTTATTAATAATTAATTAATTAAAAATTATTCGAATTAAGCGAATAAAACTTTTACTAATTAGATGTATGAGATCTTAGTTCTATTGTTATATTTAGCTAATTACGTAAGTGCTTTGCATAGGTACTGCTTTTATATAGCTTAGCAATAGAACAATTATCTTCCGATTAAAGCGTAGTCTTTTGTAATTAGAATGCTTTAGCATATCTGGCTAGCTGACAAAACTTTAACATTTCCAAAATGTCAATTTAAAAAAACCCTTATTTTCGATATATTAATCTACTAAGTACTCTTTCTACTTCAAGGTTTCAGAAACCGCAGATAATTTTGCTTTAGAAATAGATCTAATATATAAATAACTGAAAGTTAGAACTTAGAGGTAGAAAAGTAACCGTGAAAACCATTTAATCAGTTATCGTATTCGAAAGTACTGGGTATAATATCTATCGTGGGAATAATATCGTGTAATGATTTTTTCCATATATTGGCTCAGCCTGGATAGTAAGGCTTGGATCTATTCTTAACCTTGCATAAAACAAATTTTCCTTTTCTATTTATATAGAAAGTCCTTAAGGTATTATATACTGAAAACGTTGAGTTTTAGTATAAAATCGGAAAACGCCGTGACTTTTGCTCCCTAACTGTAATTGGAACTCGAGTCTGCTGATAGATTTATTAATTTACAACAGTCGTCCCTGTAAAGCCAATACTAACAGCTAGCTCAATTAAGTAATAAGGGGTATTACTTCGTGGCGCGTGCTTCAGTGCTTACATTCTATGCTCCGTAAGGAGTCGACTGGCTGTGGAGGGGGCGGTTTGAAAGAAATTGCATTAGCACCGATACGAAAATCCACTCATCGCTAACGCCATCCCTCTCTCTCCTTACATGTGTTGTTTCATCGGACTATGTCCCGGTTAAAAAGCACAGACCAAGGATGTGTTATCTGTCCATGAGCATAACGTATGCCAGAGCGTTATCATGTTGACGATGTCCACTTGTAGGCATCGGCGCCAATAATTTCTAGAAGTGGCTTGCCTTGTTTCCTCTTTTTAATAAATCTGCCGCCGAGAAGCGCCGAGATGGGAGCGAAATTAGTTGCCGGGTCTTTTATTTTTTTGACAGGTCTTGGCAGAGAACATCGCTCTATCTAACATGCTTGTATCTGCCACGATTCGAATCTGAGTCTAACTTTTTGTAGTTTAGTGTCGAGATCTTGCACCACACCGTCAGCCGGCTGAAGACCCTAGTTTGCAGATGAGCTTCTAGGCCTTCCAGAACATTATGCTTAGGACAGAATAGGGCTGGCCTGACTTCAGGTACTACAGCTCTCAGCAATAGTGGGGCCAGCCATACGGCTGAGGCACAACCGACTGCACGTGACCGCAGTGTTGAGTTATTGAAAAGTGAACGTATTATACATATGGAAATAAGAAAAAACATTTACTTGATCTCTGTCGAATCATTCATGAACAAGAATTAATAACAAATTTTGAGACAGGTGCTTCCATTGTCAGATCATTATCACCATGCTGCCACAAGTTGTTATGAGCTTGCTGAGCTCTGTTGGCGAGGCCATCTCAAGCTGGACTTCAGGCTATGGACCCGTGGATCGGCCGCAATGCCCACCTCTGCCAAAAGGAGATTTGATTTATGACGTGTATATGGGATATCCGGAGAATTTTATGTGGGACAAGAGGCGTTGTGTTGCCTATGTCAGGTAAGAAGATGCGGAATGCCCTCGCCCCTATTTAAGCCATTGCAACATTATCTAATTTCAATAGCAATCTCTACAACGCAACTCTCAGCATTTACGACCCATATGAATCCAAGGTCGTGGAGACCTTTCATTTTCCCGGTTTGAGTCACCCTGGAAACACAGCCATTGACAACCCTCTGCACACCAGTGGGCTGGTTCTGCGACCTGACTCCTATCGTGCTGAGACTCTAGAGATAGTTGTTGATAATGGAGACGCTTTCTTCTCAAATGGCTTGAACGTTTCTGGGCCCGACTATCTCCTCACCATGGATCTGAGTACCAAGGAGGTGACAAATCAGCTCCATCTCAACAACGGCTTATACGCCGGCTACGCTGATGCCGAGCTTGGGACTGATGGGAACACATACGTTCTTGGCACTTATAAAGCCAACATATTGCGCGTCACCCCCGACAAGAATATCTCGACCTTTTATGTTGAGAAACCGCTTGGGCCACCCCGTCTGTATGGCTATACTGGCATCACACACGTTGGCGACACCTTGATCGCCAACAACAATATCATCGGCCAATTCGTTCGCTTCAACGTCCATGACGAGGAGGGAACACCAGTTGTCATCAAGCAAACCCCCTACCACAACTTTACCACCTCAAATGTCCTTAACCTGCCTGAAAAGTATAATGACACCATCATGTTGGCAACGGAAAATGCGACGCCCGAGCATCCTTCTGGTGGAGTGGGTGTGTTCAGATCTCGAGACAGACTGTTCTACGAGGTCGAGTTTCTTGGTTTTATACCCAGCCGCCTGACCCAGGCCTTGGCCACGTCCGCTCGACAGATGGCTGACCGGATATACGTGGTCTCAGTCTACACAGATGGTGCCAACATCACCGTTGCTGGACATACCAGTAAATTTGTGTTTCAGGATTTCACTGACGAGGTGGATGCGCTGGTTTATGATCAAGAAAATGAGTTATAATGTAAAAGGGGACTCTTGCGATGTAATCTAACCATGAACGGGCGAGGATAGAGGACTTTTAGATGCCCACAAATGGCCGGCAGGCAGTCATTGTGCGCGATTCGAAGAGTCAGTATGGACCAAAAGTGCGCAAGGTGTTGATGGCGACGAAGTTGCTTTGTGTCCTCGGCTTTAGTTTTTAGGAGGCCTAGCTCTTGAAATACTACTGGCAAAGGAACCTTGATCAAAGCCCTTGGCGGGTAAGTTGTTGATGGAAATGGTGAAAGAAAGATGCACTAGTCATCTCTTCACCTAGCAGGTACCCCGTGTTAAACATTGATTTATTACCCCCAAACTGTAGAGTTGCACATCTGCAAGAGAAGTCCTTCTTTTCTTTATTTTCCACCATTCTTTCCCGTATTCACTAGCCAATTGGACCAGTTGTCACTTTCGACATTCTGCAGGATTGTGAGGAGAAGCCCAATCTTTCGATTCAGCCTCTGTTTCAACGAAAAAGGGCGAACGACATGTTAAGGCTCACTTGTCGCAAGGGGTAGTAGTGACCGTAGAGCCAAAGAACGCAGCGAGCGCCATAGGGTAGTACAGTGCTGAAGTATAGGTATGGTATGCGTGTTTTTAATGGAAGCTTGCAGAATTTGATATTAACCTTGAAGTGCACAAAGCCCAGAGATAAAATGAGTCTATCAAAGGCCACAGTCAAGGCCATACACGGAGAGGGATTAATTACGACGTACAGGGAGGTTGTCAGTCACGGGATGCCTCGAACGGCCGTGCAGCTAGCTCGTTTCACTGTCCTTTAGTTTACTCCGTAGATAGGATATCTACCAGTTCAGGCCTGCCCACTAGACTCGATGTGAGTTCGGTCGCCACTTGTGGATAAAATGCTCCTCAGCCTGGCCCGGGGGCCTTAATGTCCATTGGACAATTTATAGAATAATTGAATCCTATAACCACCTTCTGAGCAGCTTGTCCCGTCTGGCTGGGTTTCTCCCGTCCGCACCCGCTGGACTGCAGATCCGCTTATCCTGTTTAGATCCTTAATAAGGATGCAGACGGGGCTTAACACGGAAAGGCTGTCGATAGGCCTGACAAGCCTACATGCTCAACAAGCAGCGTGTCGTAGAATAGGGGTCATTTGCTTAGTCATCAAGCCTTAGGGAACTATAAGCACCCCGGCGAAAAGGTTTTTCCAGGGCTCCCATTTTATACATAATGCTTTTTAGCGATTACATTTCAAAGTCCGAATTATCTTTAACAATGTATATTTTTTCGTATTTCATTTAACCTTTTCTTTTCTAATTAACCTGATTATAACATTTAGAAACCCGGTATTTTATTATAAGAAATAATAATGGTTATATTAATTTTAACTATTTTATTTTAATAATTTACTAGCTGGAATATATTAAATAGCTCGCTTTTCGTAAATATAACCTTTTAATATTATTTTATATTATAAGCATGTATATATTGTAATTAGATATAGGATATGTTCAACAAATTAACGAGTGGAAACAGCTATATATAGCTTCTAGATTTTTTATTTATGTAATCCTAGAGCTATATATCAAAGCTCGTTTTTTTATTTTGCCGCTTTTCTAATAAATTACCTTAAATGCCGATATACCCCTATAGCCCTAGCTGCCTAATAGCATTTAGGCGTCGTCGGCGCTTTTTCAAGCCACCAAATCTATCAAAACTTTGCTCCGTTCGATTCACACAAGTTTGTAAGAACTGCCGAGATAAAGCTAACTGTTATGACCCAACACCTCTTGGCCTCCACAAACGGTCAGAAGCAGGGGTTCTCCAATTCCGAGTTACGTGCCATCACGTGCAATGACCTAAGGATTATTGGGATCATTTTCGAGTGCAATGATCCAAGGATTATTGGGATTATTCTCGAATGTAATGATCCTAGGATTATTAAGATTATTATCGAATGTAATGATCCAGGAAAACATTACATAATTTATTAATATATAGATACGTTTATTACTTTTCATAGTTTTAGATAATACTAGCTTGTAATATAACTTGGTTACTTAAATTACTTTTGGTTATTTGTTATTACTAGACGTAATTAATATATCCGTTATTATTTAATTTCCTATAATATTACTGTTAACATAAACCCGTACGACTAAATTTAATAGTTGGTTAACTAACCCAGCCGTTATACGTTATAAGCTTTTGTTTAGTAGTATAGTTAAATTCTGAATAATATTTCGAATCGTTATTATGTTAACTAACGCGCAAATAACCGCAATTTAGGAACTTACGGTTTAGTAGCTTTAAAATAAAGTTAAAAAGTTCGAAGTTATCGTTTAATAACTTACCGATTAGATGACCGTATTAATGGGTATTCGTAAAATGAAGCTTAAAAAGCCAGGGCCGTATAACGGAAAAGGGAACGTTTAAAGTTTCTTAACCTAGGCTTGGGTTTATATCCGCTTAGAAAAGCTTACCGATTTAGCGGACCAAATTCTCGCCGTTGCAGCCTGTTTGGAAGGAGATATTTTCGATTGGTTCGAACTTACTATGAAAGACTTTTTAGAGAAAGGAAAGTCCGATTAGGAAAAGGCTACCTAGGAAATCTTTTCCGCTTACATTAATTTCGAAAAGAAACTTAAAAATAACTTCGAAAACTTAGACGAAAAACGAGTTGTAACTTAGCAGATCTTTTAATTGCGCCAAAAAAAACCAGCTTTTAAATACGCTATGGAATTTCGGAACTTTATGGCAAAAGCAGGATGGATAGACGATAAGGATAACACCTTAATCGATGTATTTTATAAAAGTTTAAAAGAAAACGTTAAGGATAAGATTATTAAGTTTTTATAACTTATGACATTCGATAAGTACATTATTAAAGCAGTTAGGATTAACAATCGACAATTTAAAAAGCGACAAAAAAAAAAGAATACTTTACCTTACGGGTTGGACATTTTAAAGCCAATCAGGGAAAAAGGTGCAAGGTACTTCCTATCTCCTTTAGAACAGCTCCAGGATTTATGGAAATTGGCATTACTCAGCGACGAGACATAAGCCAAGTTAAGTGTTATAATTGCGATAAGATGGGACATGTTGCATGATATTGCAAGGCGCCGCCAAAAAACGACAAGAAGGTACGTTGGGCCCTAGTACCAGAGGGACCACCAAAAACCTTTAACGGCAACAAACAAATCAACATAATTCGCATTCGCGACGACAATAGATAAGAAAAAATACAGCAAGGATTAAGAACGGCCAAAGTCCTGTTTTAAGCAGCAATCAGACGATAGCAATCTGCTATAACGGGATGGTTGGTAGAACACCAAGGATAGAAGGAGCTTTTTACTTCTAGACCTCGCTTATAATCACAAAAAAAAAAAGGCAAAAGCAGTACGAACAATTAGAACTAAACGTATGGATTAAGGAGTACTACGGTTGGGACGAGGCCTTGTTGCCAGAAACGTTTAACCGATATGGGAAATTACATGCTGTCCACTACAAACGAACCTATTACCCTTGATACGAAAAATAACAAAATTATATCTAACGCTGTATTATACGCATGTAATATTAAGGATTCGACTTTTAAAACTAGATTAAAAGTAACCCCAGAGATTAGCGATGGTACCGTTATTTACGTACGATGGCATTACAGGATACCATCGATATCCTTACAGTAAGGGGAAGTTGGCCTAAAGGCAGGAATTGCCCTAAAAAGAATTTAATATATTATTTTAAAACATGTAATTACAAGATACAAAAAAAATGGGTTTAATAAATAGTTATGAAAGCAGCACGGGAAACCCTTAATAACTTATAATTCCAGTTAACGTTTACGACGGGTTCTAAAAAACGGCAAGAACTTCGAAAAAAAATATAATCTTAACAAAAAAATATGGCCAAATACGACGTATAATATCAATAATGGTCTAATAGCCCAAACAGCTAGATAACAAAGTTAAACCGCCCGAAAGAAAGCACAATAAAACAAATCGAAAAGGACCTTATTACCTTAAAATAATATAACAAGTTATTCGATGTACATACTATGGAATTAAAAACAACATTACGACGTTAAAAAAAGTATATCAAGCAGCTGTAAGCAAAGGTTAAGCAGCTGGAAAACCCAAAAAACAGACGCTACCTATAGAAAAGCTACAGGATAACAGAAGCTAAAGAAGTTAACATAAACCCTTTAGAAAAGCTTTATATACGACGATAGGAGCCAAAAATAACCCTATTATTTTGAAAATACGTATTAGGACATACTGGTATACCGCAATGGTAGACTGCGGAGCTCTAAGCGTTAATTATATCACCCCGAAGTTAATAAACCAGCTTAAACTGTTATGAAAGGATAAAAAGAACTTTTATATCGCCGAGAACGCCGAAAGTTAGGCATTTGCTTACGATAACGGAAAAATTATACGCGAAATTGATTATTTCGAGATTTTTGTTAAAGGACAAATCTAAATAGTTAATTTCGATATTGTTTTGTTAGGGAATTATAACATGATTCTAGGAAGGCCATGGTTATATCAATATAACCCCTTAATCGACTGGAGCACTAGCTAGGTAAAGTTCGCTTTACATTTTATTGACAAACAAAAAGGACGAACGAAATCTCCATACTTAATTAACAACAAGAAAAATGACGAATGCAGGCATAAGGATACGACAAAAACCTCACCACCTAAAGGAATACGACATAAAAAAAAAAGGGCATAAAAAACGTCTTCGACATATCATAGCTATTATCCGGGCATAGCTTTGCGACATTAACGGAATTCTGGAACACCAGCCCGAAAAGCCAGAAGAAAATATGGCTAATATATTACCACAGTATCGCCAGTACAAACGATTATTTTAAAAAAAGCTCGATACGAAATTACCAGAATATAATAAATAAAATTATAAAATAGTTCTTTAAGAAAGCACCTTACCAAAGTTTTACCCTATTTATAATCTTAACGTAACAAAACTTTACACCTTACGAAAATACCTGGAAAACAAATTCCAAAAAGGGTGGATTTAACGATCCATATTTTTAATAAGATACCTTATGTTTTTCGTACCCAAAAAAAACGGCAAATTACGACTAATAATAAATTATCGGCATTTAAACAGTATTACCGTTAAAGATAGGATTTTTTTACTATTAATTATTAAAATAAAGAATTGCTTATAAAAAACTAAATGGTTTACTGCTTTAAATCTTAAAAACGGGTATAACCTAATTCGAATTAAGCCAGGATACGAATAAAAAACGGTTTTCAGAACGAAATACGGATTGTACGAATATTTAATTATATTAATAAAATTTACGAACGTACCAGCAACCTTTTAGCGAATAGTTAACTACGTATTTCGAAAGTATTTAGATATTTTCGTTATGTATTATTTGGACGATATTTTGATTTTTTCGGAATCGGAAAAAGCATATATAGGATACGTTTATTAAGTTTTTTTAAGCTTTACAAAACGTTAATTTGTTAGTTAACGCAGAAAAGAGCCAGTTCTATACGCAGGAAGTGGAATACCTAAGATATATTATTACTCCAGGATATATCAAGATGGACCTTAAGAAAATTGCAGCAATTACCGAATAACCAAAACCTACTATAGTTACAGAGGTACAGGCATTTATTGGATTCGCCAATTATTACCGAAAATTTATTAAATACTTTAGCAAGATTGTAACATTATTATCGAATTTAACCAGAAAAAGGAACGAGTTCCAGTAGATAACGGAAACAAAAAAGGCATTTTAGCGGATTAAGGACGTAATTACTAATGAATTAGTACTGATTATGTACGATCCAAGTCGCCTAGTCGAGCTAGAGACCGACTTTTCGGACTACGTATTGGGCGCGGTAATCGGATACTGAGATAATTAAGGAGTACTTTACCCGATTGCTTTCTATTTTTCCAAGTTAAAAGGAGCAGAATTTAATTATGGCATTTCCGATAAAGAATTTATGGCTATCGTTAAGGTTTTCCGAGAATTTAGACATATATTCAAAGGAAACCTCCATCAAATTAAGGTTTATACCGATTACAAAAACCTTACCCGTTTTATTATTACGCAAGAACTAATAGGACGACAATTACGTTACGTAGAGGAACTAGCGGAATACGACTTTGTCGTTATCCATCAAAAAGGATTTGAAAACGGTAAAACAAACGCTTTTAGCAGACGACCCGATTTAGAAGAAAAATTGGTTAAGGTTAGCCACAGAATTTTCGATGTTACCCTAAAAGGACATTTAAAGTTACGACGGATTGCGACGATCAAGGCAGTACCCCCTAACTTATATCAGAAAATTTAACAGTATAATAATAGCCTACCCGATAACCAGAAAATAGATAAGATCTAGGTTCCAAAGGAATATTAACAAGACTTAATATGGGATATATATTAATACCTATTTTACGGACATCCAGGGATCCACAAAACCCTAGAACGATTATAACGTACTTATTACTTTCCTAAAATAAAGATAGTAATACAGAAAGTTAGAAAATAATGCGATATTTGCGCTAAAGTTAAGGTTCCACGGCACAAACCATATGGAGAACTGCAGCCACTTCCAGTTTTACAGCAACTATGGGATTCGGTTATTATGGATTTTATTACCAAATTCTTTTTGTTAGAAAATCCAGCGATAGGGATATATTATAACAGTATCTTCGTAATCGTCGATCGATTTACGAAATTTTCTTATTTTCTACTATATAATAAGGACATTAATGCAGAACAAATGGCATATATCTTTTTTCGACATATTTTCAGTATATATGGGTTACCGATAGAAATCATTTCCGACAAAGGCATTACGTTTACCTTTAAGTTTTGGCAGGGCTTAATAGCACAGATCGGCTTAAATCATAAGTTATCCAGCGTATTCAAACCTTAAACAGATAGGTAGACGGAACGATTAAACCAAACGTTAAAAACCTATTTACGATGTTATATTAATTACAAACAGAACAATTAGGTTAAACGGTTATTAATAGCCCAATTAGCTTATAATACCAGTTATTACGAAAGCATTAAAATAACCCCAGTAAACGCCAATTTTGGCTTTATACCAGAAGTCTATAGGGATTTACGCGATAACGGTTCAATAAATGTCAAGGCTATCTTGACATCGGAACAGCTTAGATAGTTATACGCAGAAATAAAGATAAAATTCGAATTTATCCGTAATTAGATAAAAAAATATTACAACCAGAAAAGGTTGAAAGGACCAACTTTTTTGGAAAGGGAGATGGTTTACTTAGCTACCAAAATATCAAAACCAAACGCCCAAATTAAAAGCTCGACTTTAAATATATTGGCCTATACAAAATCGCCAAAAGAATTTCAAAAAATAATTACAAATTAAAGTTACCATTAAAAGTTAAACTTTATCTAATTTTTTATATTTCCTTACTCGAATTAATAGCGGATACCATTAAAGTTAACATAAGATAAAAAGACGAAACGGAAAAAGATATACCAATGTACGAAATAAAGAAAATCCTGGACATACGCAAAAAAAATGGACTTACCTAATACCTCATTAAGTAAAAAAAATATCCGGATTCCGAAAACATCTAAAAACCCGCCAAGAATTTTATAAACGCCTAGCGCCTCCTAAAGAACTTTCACCAGTAACGACGGAATCAAAAACTGCGTCCTAATTAAAGTTATCCGGGACGGCGTCGACGGTAGACCAGTTAATCCGGTCAAAAGGCTATATTCCTGTAACTGGACTTTCACCCTGTTCCCCCGCTTTTTCGCGTTCCAACCGTTCTAATTCCTTAAAGTTATCGATACCCCGCGTTACAGCTTTTATCATTTTTTCATACCACATTTTTTTTTATTTACGGAAACAACGGAAACGAACGTTTACCTAATTTACCTTTTCTTCGGCGGCCTCCAGCTTTAGCTTTAACCTTCGGTATTAGGCGGCTACCTTTTATAACTGCTCGGAACTCAGGCCTTTAACGTCACAGTTGGCCTGGTTGTACTTAATACAGAACGAACAGCAAAACGAGTCGTTTTCGGATAACTTACATTCCAGTTTACGGGACTTACAAAAAAAACAAAACGCCATGTCAACAGGGTTAGTAAAAACGGCGGAAAGAAAACTATCGCGTTACATAACCTTTTTTTTTTAAAACAGGTTTGGCGCGCCTTTGTATTTTGTTAACCATGTTTCCGACAGTAAGAAAAAAAGAACTTACAATCTTCGGAACGAAGATTTCGGAGGGGAGAAATCGTGTTATAACCTAATACTTCTTAGCCTCCACAAACAGTCAAAAGCAGGGGTTCTCCAATTCCGAGTTACGTACTATTACGTGCAATAACTTAAGGATTATTAGGATCATTCTCGAATGCAATAATCTAAGAATTATTAAGATCATTCTCGAATGTAATAATCCTAGGATTATTAAAATTATTATCGAATGCAATAATCCAGGAAAACATTACATAATTTATCAGTATATAAATACGTTCATTACTTTTCATAATTTTAAATAGCACCAGCTTGTAATATAATTTAATTACCCAGATTACCCTTAATTATCTGCTATTACTAAACGTAACTAATATACCCGTTATTACTCAGTTTCTTACAGTACCATTGCCAACATAAACCCGTACGACTAGGTTTAATAGTTGGTTAACTAGCCCAGCCGTTACACTAACCTTGCTTTCCAGAATAAAACTAGCCTTGCATTTGGCGTTAGGTTTTAACGCTAGGTTTTAGCGCTTTCGGATAATTCTTTGTTATATGGCTGTATTTACTATAATTAAAATAAAAAGGCTAATCGTTCTCGTCGCAGGGCGGCTTATCTTACCACTGTCGCTTTGTATTATATATATTTTCTTTTCTTTTGTATTTTTCCTTCGAAATTTGGCGATAAAGTCGTCGTATACCTGGTTAACCGTTATGGTTAAGTGTTAATAAAACGTTCACCTTATCCGATTTTTTAAGTTAAAGCAGCTATATCCTAATTGCGCTTTCGGATTAAATTAACAAATATCGTAACCTGCTATTTAATATTAACAAGTATGTCGATTTCGTTATAAAGGTGAACGAAATGTTTAAAGTCGATTATATAATTAAGCGTTAATTACTTTTTTGAGTTCTATTTACCGAATTGTAACTGGGTATAAGAATATATTTTAGATTAATTCTTTGCGTTTTATACGAACGTTTTCATACTTTGATTATTTCTATACTTTTCCTAAATTTCGTAACGAATATTATAGGGCTTTTTTAAAGTTTTAATAGTAGCAGCGGCTAATTTGATTTCGTTTATATGGGTAGGTTTTGCCGAATTGCCGTTACGATATTAGTTGCTATTAGGGCTACTTAAATAGCCGTTTTCTATATTTCCTAATTATCATTACTTTGAAGGCGACTTTTCAATCTAATTTAAAGCAAAGTATTTTCAATTTAGAAGCTTATTTTCTTTTGCCGTTTTCGCTTAATAACCTAGGAAATACTTTTATTATCTTTTCTATATCGAAGCTTTCTAGCTAACTTCCCGTTACGTCTTTTTCAGACGCTATAGCTTTTCCTAAGGCCATCGTGGCTTTTGTTTTTCTTTTTCGGGGTTTTTTATGATCTCTCGAACGTTACCGCGTTGAAGAGATTCCTGCTACTAATCGGCGACGGCCGCTGCGAAGGCAAAAGTTTTTTTTTGCTTGAAGCGATTAAAGGAACTGCCTTTTCTTTACACAGAGTTAATTTCTTTAACATATATATTATTAAGCGCCTTTAAGTTGAATCTACCGTCGAACCGTCCCCTTTAAACCGTAACGATACCTTAGATGCAATTAAAAACGGGTAGATTAAGATTGTAATCGTACCAAAAACGGAACCAAATAAATTTACTATATAGGCAACTATATATTACAAATAGCTATAAGATACAATTTAATAAACTGCAAGGTAAATGCAGCTATATATAAACTTCAGTTCGTTTATTTATGTAATTTTAAGGTTATATATGAAAGCTTATTTGTTTCTTTTATCGTCTTTTTCAACAAATCATTTTAATTGCCGCTATATATACCTTATAGATTATCTTTTACACGTTTTAACTCTTTTTTGTACCTTATTTAAAAGCGTAAAGAGTTTAATACACTCCAGGTAGAATATTTTAAAGATGGACGAATATTTCGTTCGGTCGAGAAATATAGTACGAAAATTAATACGTAAGCGGCAAACTAATACGTAAAACCTTTAACTATTGAGCAAAATAGTTGTAGAAATTCGTTAAAGTAAGCGTTTTCTTAACAAGCCCAAAAAGCTGCAAACCAAAAATATTAAAGATATATACGGATTAAATTTAGCCCAAAATCTTGCAAAATAAACCACTTCAGCATTAAAGTAGATATTCTGTTAAGAAATATTCAACATACCTTATAACTTTATTTTGCAATATTGTAATCATCTTTTTATCACTTAATTTCTTGTATAAGTAGTTAGTTTCGATCGTAAACCTAAAACGTAAAAGAGCTAAAAGTAGAAAGTAATTCCAAAATCTTTTTAAACATAGGATTCAAGATATTCTAGCCGACCCTATTACATCGACTCTATAGTACAAAATCACGTTCCAAAGCCTAAACAAGCCCTACAAGTTTTCGAATTAATAGAAAAAAGAGGCTTATTAACTAGATATGGTATGAAAGGATAAGTATTCGCACCTTTACGAAAAAGAGAATTATACAAATAATACAAAAACTACTAAGATTTAAAGAAACGGTTGAAACGTACAGGGTCAATTACGTTACAACGTAGTAGAAAACAATATATACAGAATTAAGGCGAGTTATATATAGAAAATATCTTAACGTAAGAAATTACGACGAAATATAAAACCTTTCCTTTTTTTCTAACCCGGCTCCAACTAGGTAGAAAGTTTAACTTACTAATAAATATATTATAAATGATATTAACGCTCGAAAAAAAGAATGTGATAAAACATATTTAAAAACCTCGCAAACAAACCGTACGAAGTTTGCGAAATTAAAACAACGTTATTAATATCTTTTATCGAATATATCGGTTTCGTATATCGGAAAAATATAATCGTATATAATTTATATACTCGTATTATATAAAAATACTCAAATTAGAAAATATTAAAAGGCCGAATATTCAGCGACTTTGAAAACAAAACAAACTAATACCGTTATTATATTAAAATGTCGTCAATTGGTGCATACAGGTGTTGCAGGCTGGCAGGCTTTGTCGGTGTAGGCTGCAGAATGCAGCCTAGGATATGCCTTGTTTACCGCTTATCCTTTAACCGCCCAATCGTGTACTTAAGGGCGATTGCTTGTGGATAGAATTTGCCCACTCCTGGAATACTCAAAACCATAATCCAATGATTACGCCAGCCTCCTGCTATTGATTATTATAACTGCTGATATAGTAGCATCTTTTAGTTAATCAGCAACTTTAACAGATTATACGAAGTAGTTGATTGTAAATTTAAGTTAACAGAAAAGCAAGAAACTGAAAAAAGGTCGTTTAACTAACGGTTTAAAGAAGACTGTTTAAAGTTTAGTATTTAACGATGGCGAGCAAAAGATAAAGCCGCGAGACGCTTTCTATTAAAAGAAGCATCCCATCTAACAAGGGTTTCGTTTTTAGGAAAGCCAGAAGCATACGAACAACAACCTATCTCTTTTTCCCTTTCCGCAGGAAGAACCATTTGATAATTAGGATGTACTTTAAGGAGAAAAGTTTTTCAATAAAGGAGAAGAAGAAGAAATGGAAGAGAAAGTTCCAGTACCCCAGTTATAGCAAACCGGAGAACGATTTAAAACCTTTATCCAGAAATAGTAGCTTAAAGCTAATTTAAATTAACTTTATATTTTCCTAGGTATTGAGATAAGAGGTATTAGATCAGACATTAGGGTACGAAAAGATAGATATTAATAGGTCTAGGGAAAGGCTAAAGAGCTGATGTTAGGGGCCAAGGGCTTCGGAAAAAGAAACGAATTCCCATTGACTCTTGTAGAATCTAAAGCTAGAGAAAGAAAGGAATCTCGGAAAAGGTTCCTTTGATAGATTGACGGAAATAAAAGATGTGGGCTAGGACTTGGCGTACGGGCCACCCTGCCAGCTGTTGTCAAGTGTAGGTTCAGACGACCTGTACGTACTATAACATTACCTCCCCTTCCGGAAAAAAAACTCGTTCCGAGTTTTAAAAAGATTACTACTTGCCTTTAAAAACTTTTTGCTTTGAAAATAGCTCGGCCGGGGTTCGAACCTAAATAGTTTCCAGATAAAAAGAAAGTATCTTCGGATTTATTACTTTACCGTTGCGTTACTAGTCCTTTAATATCAATGTTATAAAACGTCGCAGTTTTATAGATTTAATTATAGTTTTCTTATATTTATAACGTTTTTTATATATTTATACATTGTTTACCCTAACGTGTTTTTCGTTTCAGTTTTTACGTTGTATTAGTTACTGGTATGTTATCGTTATTATAAAAGGGTTAAACTTGTCGTATTTAATAGCGTAACGTTATTTTATTAAGCGTTTTAAGGGTTCGGTTTGTTTAAGGTTATTATCGTGGTATTTTTATAATATTATTGGGCTATTTTTAAAACTTTCGATATTGTATTATTCGGGGTTAAGGTTTTAGCTTCGTTGTTAAATTTAGTATTCTAATTTTTTGCGGTAAATTTGATAAGTTAAGATTTTATCAATTTCTTATTCCTTTCTACCGGTAGGTCTGATTTGTTTCTTTAGGGATTACCTGAAACCTATTTTGGTGATGGGCTGTCGGGGTATTTTCGTAGTCGATCGGTATACAACATACAGAAGTGTTTTGACGAAAAGAGAAAATCTAATTAATAAGAATAACTATTTATTCAGAAGATTTTATAATAGTTTCGCGTTATAAAATAACCGAACTTATCGTTCGGCCGATTAGTTAACATGTTTTTCGTTTAAAAATATATACGGGTTATAACTTGATACGATTTTAAGGCATTGGTTATTTATTAAGTTTTTTACGATTAAGCTTTTTTTGAATAGATATGTTTCAAAAATCGGCTTTTTTAACTTTTTAATTAAAAGGAAAAAACACTAAGAATCTTTTATCGACGTCGTAAATGTTTTAATTTATATAGCATTTATAACGGGTATAACTATCGATATTTTATCTTTATAATAATTAATAAATAAGCGTAAACATTAAATTATATACCGGTTTATAATTTTCGCTATTCTCCTTATTTATAAGTAATCTGCTTATAATAATTTTCATTCTCCCTCGAGAAGACGTAACTGTATATATACTTAAATAAAATGATAGATTACTACCTGAACTCCTAACTTTACTATCCTCTTCCATTTTGTAGGTGTCTTACTTCAAGGCGATTCCAAACTGCTTAATCGTGCTTTTATCCACGTCGATTCCTTTCGGATTTCTGGAAGTTTCTTGCGGTTTTAAGTAACCGAACAAATTAACATTCGTAATTCTTTAACGTATAATATTTCAACAGCTGGATTTCGGAATTATCCTACTTGTTATCTTTATTGTTCTTATCCCTTTATACTTTCGCTAGCAATCTTTCCGTTAAATCGAAATTAGTCATAATAAGTTCGTAAAAAAGCCAATTTTTGGTATCGAAAATAAAATAGTACCCGAAAATTAAAAAACGTAGTCGATTTCTTTTAAAACAACTTTCCAGATCGACAATTACGTCGATTATTTTGGATTATGCAGTAATTTTTTTCGAATGGATTACCGTAAACGGGACGGTTTCTGTCGAAACCTTTCCGTTTCGGATAACTGGTATTTTGTATTTGTGTAACAAGTTATATTATTTTGGTTCGTATCTTAATTAATGAGAATTTAAAAAACCGTAAAAACCATTAAGGTTGGATTTTTTAATCGTAAAATGGCAAAGGCTTACAAAGTTTTTCATACGCTTTTTATGCTCTTTTAAAGTTTATTTTTTAACGTTTACCGTATAAAGTTATTTTTTGCTTTTAAGAACTTTTAAACCTTAACGGGCATAAAGTCTACCAAAGCCGAAGTTTATCGGCAATTACTAGTCGGAATCGGAATAACTATGGGACTAAGGTATCCAATTTATCCAAACCGTAAAAAAACTATTTAAAAAGTTATCGTATTTAAGGATATTAGGTATAATATCTATCGTAAAAGTTAATCGTGGCATAATTTCTGTATATTGGCTCAGCCTTGTTTTCCAGGCTTGGACCTATATAGTTGCCTTGCATAACAATTTTCATTTAATACTTAAGATTTTAAATAATTCTTCGATAAAATCGGAAATAAATTAAAGGTTACGATTAATTTTAATCGATAAAAATACCCCATAAACGCGATATAATCCTTAGTAATAGAATAATCTAATTTCGCATACGGTTACGGACGTAATATAAGGGATATTTTACGCTTTCTTTCCGAATCGGTCTATTATAACTAAAAACTATATCTTTTATATTTATATATTGGCATGCAATGGAAATCTATTACGATATATTGTTAAGTTCACAAAAATACTCGTAGTAGCTTTAATAAATTAAAAGTTTAATTAATTCTGTTAATTAATATTTTAAAAGCCTTATACGGATAAGTATTTCCGATTTGGATAATGTTAAATATTTATTCCGGTTATTAATAGCAGTTTGTTATTAATCGTTTTATTTGATATTTTTCGGAATAACTTATGATTAAACGCGTATATCTTTGATTAAAAAGCGCGTTTTCAAATTATTTTTATCCGATAAAGTTAATCGAATTTCATATAATACTAGACGTTTATTTATAGAATATCCGTAATTATATATATATAAATCGTATTTTCATATTCTTTGGGATAAACTTTCAACTAAAAACTAATAACGTTCGCCTTAAGTAATTTATTTATAAGTATTATATCGGAGAATTCGGGTAATAATACACTTCTATCTAAAGTGAATAATAACGTAAGCTTCGAAGCCGTTTCGTAAATAGATAATATAGTTTTTAAAATACGGGTTTTTATATTATATTGTATTATTTTAATACCGGGGATAGATTTAAATAAGGTTATTAGCCTGTAAATATTCTGCTTCGGCTTTTATATTTTAATGCTTTCGGAATTTCGGGAAAATATATCGGATATTACATTTTCGGATCCTGGTTAGTAAATAATAACAAAGTGACATCACGGCAGTAGTTTTATTTAACCGGTTGATAAAAATTAAAATGCCGTTTTATACTCAAATATTTCAAGTTTTAATAATTGTTAACAATAATAAACGGACGGTTTTATTATGATCCGATTAATTCCGGTCGTTAATATTATAACGCGTAAGTAATTTTAAGTAGTTGTTTATTGTAAATATTATAATTAAGTCGGACCCCCCCTTTACGCTCTATCTCTCTAACGCGCCACCCATTTTTGAAGCTATTTCCACTATACCCTTTTAGTGCATATAAGAATATCTTAACAATTACTTATTTAATTGAGTCCATAAACGCGCACGTATAATAATGCATTTCGTTTCCTTTTCGCTTTTTTTTTTCGTTATTGGAAGGTTCGTTTTGGCGTTAATTTTTTCGAATAACAGCAAAAGGTCCTTTCGCAAAGGCTTTCAGCTTTATTTTTATCTTTTTAACCGACATTATCTTTACAAACTTTTTATTTAATTCGGGCTATATTTTACTACCCTTTTTAAATTTTCCTTTATTAATAACTGCAGTTAATTAATTATTAGGAACTTCGGCAGCGCTTAATTTAAGGTTCTTTTCGTTAAGAACCCTGCCGATTTTCCGAAACAAAAACCGCATAGTAAGGTTTCCAAAAACCAAATCGATTTTTATTAGGGACTTTTCGACAATATATACATCCTTAAATAATTTAAGCGTTTTAATACCTAAACCGGTTATTTGCGCATAAAAATCAAAACGGGCGAAAGTAAAAACAGATTTAGGTTTAGGTATTTCCGCCGTTAAAACTTTAACTTTAACGTATTTATTATTTAACACTTTTGCTTTATTAATAAGGCGCAAACTTATAACTTCCTAACCCTATATAATGTATTGTAAAATTATTATAACTTCCTATTACGTATACGAAAACGCTTAAAGCAAATCCGTCTTATTTATAACTTCGAAAACCTGTTTAAAATAACGTTTCCTGAACTAATAACGGAACTTCCGCTTTAAGGTAAAAAAAAACATTTACATTAAAAGGCTAAAAAACGTACGAAACGTAAATAAGGAAAAAAACGATATAGATTTTGTTTTAAAAGTATAACTACATAAAGTTTTCCGTAATATAACTGTTATGGCCGTTAATTATTAAAGGTTTCGGGTTTCAAAATCCGCCGGTTTAATATAAAAAAGAATTTCACGTAACTATTTAAAATAGATTTTAATATTCGTCCAATTGTTTTTAAACGTAATAAAATATGAGCCTTTATATATTTCATTATTAAAATCAAGAAATTATTATTATTTTATATCGTCGCCGTTAAAAAATACGAACGGTAAAAAAGCTCGCCCGTTAACGCTAATACAAACAATTATCGTAACCTATTACCGTTTAAAAACGTCCTTTAAAAACATAAACTTTTTAAAAGTTTTACCTAATACGAAAACGTTTTCCTTTATTCTTTTTATTATTTCGATTTCGTCGGCGTTAAATTTATTACGCTACTTAATAACTTTAATAACCGCTAGTTCGAAACGGTTAAATAATACGTTCATAAAAGCGGGTAAAGCCTTATTTAGGCGCTTATAATTAATAATCGTACCTTTTAAAGTTTAAATATCGGAATTACGCCGTGAAAAACGAATTACTTATTCCTTTTTTAAACGTTAAAAGTTATCGTTATAAATTAAAAAGCGTTAAGCGTATAAGCAAAATCGGAAATACGGCGGTACGTAACTTAATTAGCTTTACATAATAACCTAATAAGCTAAGCTTTTTTCTTAAACTTATAATAACTTTTACTAAGCCTTATTAATTATTTCCCGCGTAGGTATATTTTTAATACGGCGTATAATATATTACCTATTACTATCGTAACTTTTAAAAACTAAACGTAAAACCTCCTACCCGATACCTTTTTAATCGTTTGCGTAGTATAAAATTAAGCTAAAAACTATATATCGTTCGAAAACGTAAATTCTAATAATTGAAAAGATAATTTTTCCAATTTTCTAAAGCGTTATTAAGAAGCTTTTTATAAAGAAAGAAATTAATAAATAGATTAACGCGCAACGCGCTTATAGAGTGGCGCGTTGAAGGGGTAGAGCGTGAAAGAAGGGTCCGACTTATATTTAATTCCTTTACATGCTTTCGAAATAACACATAATAAATTATTAATCGTTATTATCGAATAACGTACCATACAAGCGAGCTGGCCACACAAGCGAGCTGGCCGGATTCTGGCACTTCGCAACAATCCATCCAAATAACTCAACCACAACATATCTAATTGATTCAAATTAACCGTATTCCCTTTCGCTGACCTTATTTACAGCTTTCCAACAAATGCGCGCATTATATTAGGGCATGTCGCGGACGCCGTATTGCTATTCTTTCTTTCCAACTTTTTTAACAGCTACTTTTAACAATTATTAACAGCATTTTTTTATTACCACTTTTTATACCTACTAAAAGAAGTTGATTATCCTTTCCAGTAAGTCTTCCTTTTATCTTAGGTATTTATTTTAAATTTTAATTGCATCAAGTTGAATTACTATTACGAAATCGAGTCCTACGACATCCCGACGTGTTAGATATAGGGGATGTCAGTTGCTAAGTTGTATTCAGCTAATTGCGCAGTTTCTCAGTACGCGTACAGCTTTTGTGTAGCCTAGCAACGGAACAATTATCCTCCGATCAGAACGTAGCCTTCTCTAGTTAGGGCGTTTCAGCACACCTGGCTAGCTGACACACCCCTTTAACGCCTTGAAGAATTCAGGGCGTTGATTGTTACATTTTCGTTATTCTTTAAAGCCATAGCTTTCCATTTAACCTTTCCTCCGGTAATTATATTTTCTTAATCAGCCAATTCCTTATTAGAAATTGCTTTTAAGGTTTTCCTCCGGTGATTTAAGACTTTTATAATATTTACCAATCTTAATAGCTTTTTGAAGTACTTAAAAAGTTCTTAAAGCAGGGCTTTAATTAGTCCATTAGTTAACATATTTTTGTAGGCGTATAATTTACTTTAGTCAGGCTTTTTTCTGCTGCCTTTCGTAACTAGTAGTTATATATATTTACGTGCCGGAACTTTGTTTTTAAAAAAGCGACGTTAGCGTTAATAAACCGTATAGTTTGTTAATTGTTGTATTACAAATTTAACGGTTCTGCCTTTAAATTAACTTTTAGTTCTTTAATTAGTTAAAAGGCAAATAAAGTTTTTTTAGTAACTTGCGTAAGGGACAATAACTCCGTTTCGGTTGTGGAAATAGTTACTGTATTTTACTTATTCGTACGTTATCTTATTATTTCTTTATACAGTTTTATAACGTAAGCTTGGGAATTTTTTCGATAGAGTATATTATCTGCAAAAAAGGCGTCGTTCCAGGTATCCAAGAAGTTTTTGTTACTTAATTGTAACGTTAATGTTTTGGTATTAACTAGGTACCGTATAACGCGATCAGCTGCTTTATGGTATACGTTATTAGGGTTCTGGTTAAATCGGGCAAGTCTGGATATTACAAAGGATATATCAGGTTGCGTATAAACCGTAATATAAAAAATGGAACCGATTTTTTTCTGGTATTTATTAATAAAGCTTAAATGGGCTAGATTAGGATTCGGCAGTAACTCGGCGTTCGCTATAGGCGTTTTTAGGAGGCTATTCAGACTTTTTTTAAGGATTAAGTTAATTAGCTTATTTATAAAGTTGGATTGGGATAGCCAGATTTTTCGATTGGGTTTATTTTTGATTACTTGGATACCCAGGAATTACTGTAGGTTTTTATCCTTTATAAGGGTATACCGTTTCTGTATTTGCTGGATTAACCAATTAACGAGGGTTTGGTTTTTCTTGTTGTACGCGGCGATAATATCGTCGACGTAGAAGAAAAGTAACACCCCCTAACGAATAAAGTAATAGGGCTTATAAGGAACGGGGCTAAGTTCTAAGTTTTTAAGCGTGCTAATAAAGTCTTTCTGCTAAAGTAATGGCGATTTTTTTAGGCTGTATAGGGTTTTCTTAATTAGGAATATCCTATTACGTTAAAGGTATTCCGGGGGTATCTTTATGAAAATTTTATAAGGTAGGTTCGCGTTAACGAAAGCGTTTATAACGTTATATTACTTAAATTTTAGGTCGAATGTAGCTGCAATAGTTATTATAGTTTTGAAGGATTTTCTGGTTAAGGTAGATGCGTATATATTGCTACAAGCGTTTTTAAGCTGTTAATTATCTCGTATTACGAAACGGGCCTTGTATTTTTAGAGCCAGCTATGCTTATTAAACTTGTAGACGTATATTTATATATACCTTAGGACCTGTTTCCCTTTAGTAATGGACTAATCGACGATCTCCCAGGATTGCATATTTCTGTAATTTTATAAGTAAACCTTTTCAACCTTTAGAAATAACTTCTTTAACGGGTATATACTTAGCCTTTTATGGCTTTTCGAGGGTGACGGTAAGTCTCGCTTATATACCCGGCCTTGCAACCTAGGTAACATTTTTACTTTTGATTTTGTTCTTGGTATATTAAAGCCTTTCCGATTAGAGTAACGCATATTTCGGATTTTTATTTGCCTTAAACTTCTGCAGCTTACCGGCCGGTTATTAATCGTACCTATAAAGTAAGCTAGCCGTCCTATATTAAAGGCAGTTTCCCATACTTTATAATCGTATTTAATAATATTACCTCGGTACGGAATATACGGGAAGCTTACGTTTATAATCCGTAAAGCGCCTTCGTTTTTTACCGTTATATTAAGTTAAACAGCTTAACAGGAACCTAAAACTGCTTTTATTCTTTCCATCGGCGCAATAATCGTAATAATTATTAAGGCAGACGTTAACGGCGGTAATGGTCCAGGGGACGGAAATAGCTCGAATATAACGGTTGTATAAGGATAATTAATCCTTTACGAGCAGACTTGTTTTTCTTTATCCCGTACGTTTTTTTAAACGCCTATACCATTTTGAAATTATTCCTTTTACCTAACCGGTAACTAAATTATTCCACTTAAGTTTTTATCTTTTTATTATATATATATAAGGCGGTTATGGGCTTGATTAAATACGTGGATCTATCGGAGTAAGTTTTGTAATTTATTTTCGATAACGTAAAAAAGGTCGTTTTTTAAATCTTTAATATTACCTAAAAAGGTAGCCTTTTCGTTAAACTGTACGTTTCGAATAACAATAACCTTATTCGTTAAAAGGTTCCAAATCTCGTAAATATTTGTTAATCGGTAACCGACAAGGAAACCTATTTATGTTGTAGGGTTTAATTTTTAAAGCTTCTGTTTTTTTTATAACAGTAATCGTTATAATATAAGCCATACAGCCGTAAATTTACAAATAGACCTGTTAAAACTTGCAATCAAATACTGGAACGCCGTTTTTGTATACCAAGTAAATATAATAAATTTCGTATAAGGTCTGCCAAAAAAAACGTATTTAAGGATACGGTTATATAGGTATACTGCAGCTTTGAAAATATATACGATCAAAAACGCAGGTAATTTAGCGCTATTTCGTATAACAGTCGCTTTCTCCTTAATTATACCCCTTAAACGTTCCGCATCCCCGTTCTGGGCCTAGATATACGGTATTAAAACCTTAAGCCTAATATTAAAAAGAAGTGATTAGAAAATATTTCGAAACAGGTAATTATTTAGAATTTCGTTATCGTATTTAATTACCTGTAAGAAAACCTTATCTTGGTTTTTCAAAACGCCTAGCAGATATCGAAACGTAATAATCAATATATCCTGCTTTCGGTTTTTAAAGTAAATATCCCAAATAAAGCCTAAATATCTATCGGTAGCGAATATAACATATCTATATCTTTCAGGGTTTTCTTCGAAGTTAATAAAATCAATAGCTATTTTTTGCCCTAATCGGAAAGTTCCCTTTTTGGGCTTACGGCGTATTTGCTTTTTAGCTTTTACCTTACCATAAACTTAGCATTCGACAGTTATAAAACCTTTTAGCCTAACTTCCTTAATATAGGATTACAACTAAGCTATAACTTCAGGGCCTGGATAGCTTAATCGCAGGTGCTACAAAGTGCCGTCACCTATACGCGGCAGTTTCGCTATCCAAAAGTTAATGCTGTCGTACATTTTGCCGGATTCGGCCAATTTAACGTATTACTCCCGTAAATTCTTCCTTAAAAAAACTAATTTTTTTAATTACTAAAAACACAAATTCCAGGACCTATTTCGTAAAGTCGTTAATATTTTTTCGGAAGGTATCGTACTTGCGATCCTTGTAAATATACGTCGTAAAATCCTGATTATAAGCTTGTTTGCCTTTTACTATCATCTTTAAAATATTCGTTAGGTACTTTATAAAATCGATCTTTTCGGTAATACCTCCTGAAAATAAGGAAAAAAATAAAGTATTAATTCGCGTTATATAGCGAATTCGTCTTTTCGGATAAGAGGTTATATCGGGTTCTATAGGTCTAACAGGTTACGGAAATAACTAATCAAAATCGATAAAGTCCCATATATCAAACGCGCACGCTTTAGATTGGAATTCGTCTTTAAAACGGTCACAGTCCTTAGATCTCTTATAAATAACAGAAAATGTAAACGGTACGGTTGCTATTGTTATTATTAAAGTATATTAGGATAATTATTACTAATATACAACCTATATCGTCTTAACAACAGCTAATGAATTAATAATTACTTAAATTAAGCGAATAAGACTCTTAATTGTTAAATATAAGGGATATCAGTTGCTAAGTTGTATTCAGCTAATTGCGCAGTTTCTCAGTACGCGTACAGCTTTTATGTAGCCTAGCAACGGAACAATTATCCTCCGATCAGAACGTAGCCTTTTTCAGTTAGGGCGCTTCAGCGCACCTGGCTAGCTAACACGACGCGTCCCTAACGTACCCCGCGATACGCCTTATAACGCGCCCGACAATATGCCTTCCCTGACGCGTTTTGTACCGTATTATATAACATATTAAAGCCGGACGGGTTATAATCGCGTATTTAAAGAAAGGATTTATTTAATAATGGTTGTATATATCGGTTGGCTTTAATTCGTACGAAATGGAAGTAATAATGGCTAAAACGCGTCAAGAGGTAATCGGTCGCATATCGGTTGGAAGGAAGAAATAGCAATACGGCGTCCGCGACAAGCCCTAATATAATGCGCGCACTTGTTGGAAAGCTGTAGATAAGGTTAGCGAAAGGGAATACGGTTGATTTAATCAATTGGATATGTTGTGGTTGAGTTATTTGGATGGATTGTTACGAAGTGCCAGAATCCGGCCAGCTCGCTTATGTGGCCAGCTCGCTTGTGTGGTACGTTATACGTTAAAAGAAAATATTAATTAATATATAGTTAAAAGCGTTTCTGTCTACCTTGGTTTTTACGTTATGTGAAAAAAACATAATATTAAAACATTTATTAAATGATTTTTCAGAATTTAAAATGCCTGTTTCCGTTGAGCTATTAATATATGAAATACCTGGTTTTTTTCGTTAAGTAAGTAAGTAATTTCGCAATTTTACCGTAATTTACGAATGAATTTCCAGTAAAAATTACAAATCCTCCAAAAAATATACCTTTTTAAGATTAGTAAGTATTTTTTAGTTTTTTAAAACTGTGATTCTAACTAAGTCGGCCGTAACGTCGTTTGTTTTTATAATAAACCTTAGAAATTTTATCTAGGTTATGTAAAATTCGCATTTTGCCAAATTAATCTACAAACCGGCTCTTTATAAACAAGTAAAAGTTTTGTTAACATATTCGATATGTTTTTTTTAGCTTTTGAAAAATATCAAGATTTTGTTTATATATATACTGCAGAAATTATCCAGATATTCGAATGAGGTATTATTAATATATCGTTGAAATATCAATAGTCCGGCTATAAGCCCAAACGGCAGCACTTTATATTTATATAAGCCGTATCGTATTTTGAAAGTTGTTATTTCTTTATGCGGCGGATATATACGTATATGATAAAATGCTTAACGGATGTCGACTTTGGTAAATATCTTCGCCTTGGAAATCTTGGCCAGGGTTTTCATGATGTACTTTCTGCATATCTTTAATTGCTTTATAGATATTTTATATAAGGGGCTGAACCTTAGGTTCTTAGGATTGCTCTCGATTTTAATCTTATAGTCGACGTTAAGTCTGTATAACGCTAGTTCCTCGAAGTCGGTCTTACTAAATACGTCGAGATATTCGTATTTCTTCTGGTTACGAATTTACGAATACGGGCGTACAATTCGTTTTTGTTGCGTAATATAGGTTCGTATTTGCTTATGATAATTTTGTTTATATCGTTTAGAGAAGTTATGTAAACAATAGCGATTTTGGCGATATAATAAAACGCGATTATTTCGACTATCGCGATATTTAATAGTTTTTCTTTATACTAACTAAACCCTTTTTGAAATATACAAACACTTTAATTATATTTTAATAAATATAATTCTTTCGATTTTAAATCCTTTTTTAATCTGTAATATATGTTCTTACTATTCTTTCTTAACTATTCTTCCATTTTACTAATATTGTTATAATCTAACCAGGCTTGGCTTCTCTAAGGATGGTCGGAATTTTAAAAGAAAAAGGTTCGACGGTAACCCAGAGTTACGTAACCGGTTTAAAGGGCTTAATGGTCTTGGCACTTTAAACGTTTTAAGTTATATAACAGCGTTTAAAAGGCTTAACGGGCTTAAAGATTTAAATCTTTTAAATATCTTAAGCTAAAAATAAAATATATACGTTTATTATTTCTTATAATTTTAAATGGTATTAGCTTTTAATATAACTTAATTATTTAAATTACCTTTAATTATCTGTTATTACTAAACGTAATTAATTTTATCGTTATTACTTAATTTCCTTTTCTCTCGAGGAGACGTAACCGTATATACACTTAGACAAAATACTAGATTGCTACCTAAACTCCTAGCTTTATTACCCCTTTCCGTTTCGCAGATTATTAACGATTTCGGAACAAACTCCTATCCACGATTTTTTTTCGTAATTCTGGAAGCTTCTCGCCATTATAAGCAGCCGGGCAAACCATCGCTTGTAACTTTTCAACGTATAATACTCCAGTAACTGAATTTCGGAATTATCGAACTTATCATTATTGTCCCTTTTTAGCTTCGCCAGCAGTACCTCCGCCGAAGTAAAATTGTTTCGTATAAGTTGTTGTTGCTTAGAAAATCGGTTATTGTTATGTTCGGCAATTAAACGGTAACCGAAAATTAAAAGTTGCAGTCGGTTTGCTTAGGAAAAGTTTCCCAGATCGACAGTGACGTCGACCGCCTTAGATTATGGAGCCATCTTTTTAAATGGATAGCTAAGAAAAGGACGGTTTCTG
This sequence comes from Monosporascus sp. 5C6A, assembly GCA_004155035.1. Lineage (NCBI taxonomy): Eukaryota > Fungi > Ascomycota > Sordariomycetes > Xylariales > Monosporascus > Monosporascus sp. 5C6A. Next base: position 267,890 of record QJOB01000065.1, on the reverse strand, counting down.
TCGAAACCTTTCCGTAGCGGATAATAGGTATCTGGTACTTGGGGTCGCCTGGCATGTTATACTGTTTCGGCTTATATCTTAATTAATAATAGCTTAAAAAACCGTAAAAACGATCCAGGTTAAACTTTATAATCGTAAAATTAACAAAAACTTGCAAAACTTTTTACAAGCTTTTAAAGTTTATCTTTAAGGTTTATCTTTAAGGTTTACTGTATAAAGCTATTTTCTGCCGTTAAGGACCCTGCTAAACCTTAACGGGCATAAGGTTCACCAGGGCCGAAGCTTGTCGGCAACTACGTATCAATCGGAATCGGAATACGGCATAGGACTAAGGTATACAATCTATCCAAACCGTAAAAAACCATTTGAAAAATCATCGTATTCGAAAATACTAGGTATAATATCTGTCGTGGAAAATTATCGTAGAATGATTTCTGTATATTAGCTTAACCTTATTTTCCAGGTTTAAACCTATATTTTACATTGCATTACTTAATTTCCTATAATACTACTACTAATATAAACCCGTATAATTAAGTTTAATAATTAATTAATTAATCCAGTTGTTATACGTTACAAACCCTTGTTTAATAATATTGTTAAACTTTAAATAATACTCGAACCGTCGTTATGTTAATTAATATTTAAGTAATTATTATTCCGAAGTTTACGGCTTAGTAATTTTAAGATAAGATTAAGAAGTTCGAAGTTATCGTTTAGTAATTTACTAACGAAGTTGTGGTAGCCCAGTAAATAAGTTCTCGTAAAATACAACTTAAGAAACTTTAGCCTTATAATGGAAAAAAGAACGTTTAAAGCTTTTTAACCCAGGTTTGGGTTTATTTCCGTTTTAAAGAACTTACTAACCTAGTAGATTAAATCTTTATTATTACCGTTTACTTAAAAGAAGATATTTTAATTAGTTCGAACTTATTATAAAGAACTTTTTAGGAAATAAAAAGTTTAATTAATAAGAGATTATCCGAAAGGTTTTTTTTAATTACGTTAATTTCGAAAATAAGTTTAAAAGTAATTTCGAAAACCCGGATAAAGAAGAAATTGCAACTTAACAAATCTTTTAATTACGTCAAAAAAACCAGTCTTTAAGTACGTTATAAAATTTAGAAACTTTATAGTAAAAGCAGGATGGACGAACGACGAAAATAATACCTTAATCGATATATTTTATAACGGTTTAAAAAAGGACGTTAAGGACGACTTCATTAAATTATTACGACTTACGATATTTGATAAATATATTAAAAAGTAATTAAAATCGATAACCGATAATTCGAAAAACGACAAAGAAAAAGATATTGTATTTTACGGGTTGGATATTTTAAAACTAATTAAGGAAAAAAGCACGAGGTACTTTTTACCTTTTATGAAACAGCTTCAGGATTTATAGAATTTGGCATTATTTAACGACGAGATATTAATTAGGTATAATATTATAATTATGGCAAAATAGAACATATTACTAAACGATATAAATTATTATAGAAAACTGATAAAAAGGTATATTAAGCCTTTAGTATTAACAGCACTATTAAAAGGTTAAAACGGCAATAAACAAATTAATATAATTTATATTTACAACAACGGTTAATAGAAAAAAGGTGCGATAGGAACTTAAAACAGTTAAGGTATTTTTATAAGCAGCAATAAAACGATAGGTCTAGAAGATACAATATGCGAGTTTTTATTTTATTAACTGTAATTAGTTTTAATGTCTTATTTACGCGGAAAAAAAATAACGAATTTATAAACGAATTATCTGTATATAAAAGAAAGGTTTCGATTTTTATACCCGGACGGGATATAACCAGGACGACTAATAGTAATATCGAAAATTGCGAATTTTTATTACATAAGAAAAGGTCGAAAATACAATACCAATATTAACATAACCAGAAGACGAAAGATACCTTTAGGAGGACCTTACGTATTATTTTAAATGGTATAATTATTAAACCTAAAAAGAATTAATTTAAAGGTTTCTCGATAAATATTACTAAAAGGTTATTACCGAAATTTAATTTTAATTAACATTTAAGATGGATCTTTAAAAACGAAAAATACGACGAAAAAAGTTAGCAGAATTTTCTAATTAAAGTTAGCCGATTTCCTAAACGGAATAAGAAGTTATTAAAAGATTAATAGATAATTTTTACGATGTAGCAAACCGGTTGCATTAATAAGATAAAAAGATCTTCCAGCTTAAGGCTTAACTGCGCTATTAGAAAGGGCAGATAAAGCAAATACAGAAAATATGCGGGCGACTTATAAAATAAGTCCAATAACTTACAAAGTCCTCCAAAAAAGGACGTTACTTATGAAAAAGCCTTAGGATAGCGAGAGGCGGAAGTAATAACGAAGACTTCCTAAAAAGGCTTTAAGTACGATAACAGGAGTTAATAACGACTTTATTACTTTGAAAATACGAATTAGAATATATTGGTATGCTGTAATAATGAATTGCAGAACTTTAAGTATTAATTATATTACTTCAAAGTTAGTAAATTAATTTAAATTGTAATAGAAGGATAAAAAGGATTTTTATACTGCTAAAAATGCCGAAAGTTAGGTATTTACTTACGATAACGGAAGAATTATACGTAAAGTTAATTATTTTGAGATTTTTGTTTAAAGACGAATTTAAACAATTAATTTCGATATCGTTCCGTTAAGGAAATACGACATAATCCTAGGAAAACCACAGTGATATTAATATAGTTTTTTAATCGATTAAAATATTGGCCAGGTAAAATTTATTCTATACCTTATCGATAAATAAAAGAAACGAATAAGATCTTTATATTTAATTAATAATAAAAAAGGTAACAAATATAGGTATAAAGATACGATAAAAACCTTATTATTTAAAGGAATAGGATAGAAGAAAAAAAAGGGTATAATAAACGTATTTAACGCATTATAACCATTATCCGGGCATAACTTTGCAACAAACGAAAGCTTAAAAAATAGCCTAAAAGTTTAAAAAAAAAGAAATTAATGTATTATTATATTATCGTAGATATAAAGGATTATTTCAAAAGAAGCTTAAAACGAAGTTACTAAAATATAACGAATGGAATTATAAAATAATTTTTAAGAAAGGTACCTTACTTAAATTTTACTTTATTTATAATTTAAACGAAATAAAGCTTTATATTTTACGAAAATACCTGGAAGATAGGTTTTAAAAAGGATAGATTCGACGATTTATATTTTTAACCGGATATCTTATGTTTTTTGTATTAAAAACAAATGGCAAGTTACGATTAATAATAAATTATCGATATTTTAATAGTATTATTATCAAAAATAAGATATTTTTATTATTAATTATTAAAATAAAGAATTACTTATAAAAAACCAAATAGTTTACTGCTTTGGTTTTTAATAATGGTTGTAACTTAATTTAAATTAAGTTAAGATATAAATAAAAAACGGCTTTTAAAACGAAATACGGATTATATGAATATTTAATTATATTAATAAAATTTACGAACGTTCTAGCAATTCTTTAGTGAATAATTAATTATGTATTTCCAAAATACCTGGATATTTTCGTTATGTATTATTTAAAAGACATTTCAATTTTTTCGAAATCGGAAAAAGCATATATAGGATATATTTATTAAATTCTTTAACCTTTACAAAACGTTAATCTATTAATTAACGCCAAGAAAAGTTAATTCTACATATAAGAAGTAAAATATCAGGAATATATTATTACTTTCGGATATATCAAAATAGACTTAAAAAAATTATAATAATTACTAAATAACTTCTATTTATTATTATTATAAAATACAGGTTTCTATTAAAGTCGCTAATTATTAGCGAAACTTTATTAAATATTTCAGTAAAATTACAATACCTTTATTGAACTTTATTAAGAAAAACACAAATTTTAATGAATAACGGAAATAAAAAATTTTTTTTAATAAATTAATATTAATTATGTACAATTTCAAACGCCCAGTTAAACTAGAAACCGACTTTTCGAATTACGCGTTAAATAGATTAATTGGATACCGAAATAATTAAAAAGTACTTTGTCTGATTACTTTTTATTTTTATGGGTTAAAAAAACAAAATTAAATTATGCTATTTCTGATAAAAAATTTAAGATTATCGTTAAGACTTTTCGAAAATTTAGTTATATACTTAAGGGAAATTTTTATTAGATTAAAATTTATACCGATTATAAAAACCTTATCCGTTTTATTATTATACGAAAACTTATAAAACGATAATTACGTTATGTAAAAAACCTAGCGGAATACGATTTCGTTATTATTTACCAAAAAGCTTCTAAAAACATTAAAGTAGATATTTTAAGCAAATAACCTAATCTAAAAAAAATTAATTAAAGTAAATTATAGAATTTTTAGTGTTACTTTAGAAAAATATTTGAAATTACGATAAATCGTAACGATTAAGGCAATACCCTTTAATTTAACGTCTCACACCACCTCGCGAGCCAATTTTATCAACATACCAACTACTTAACTTTAATTGCCAATTTCTTAACACCAACAATATGGAGCGTCTTACAAAAGAATCTAAAATAAACTTAGCTATTCAGGCGAAAAGATAAGATCCGAAACTTAGCTTTAAAAAGCTATATTCCATATATGACGTTCCCGAATCTACTTTGAAAGCCCGATTTTACGGCAGACGCGCCCGAACCGATATTCTCCCCGAATTACGAAAATTAACGCCGACCGAAAAGAAATCCATTATCAAAAAAATCCTTAACCTAAATACGCGAGTATTTCTTATCCGGCTTTAGCATATTGAAAATATGGCGAATTTGTTATTAACTTAACGCGTTACAAAACGCGTCAGGTTTAACTAAACATCGAGATTTGTTCGACGGCAAGAAAAGCTTAAGACGCGTTTAAATCGAAAAATCGATTATTAAAGGGTATTATGCGAAAATCCAAAAATATTTCGCAAATAGTTTAAACTGGTTCGGATTACAATCGCAAAATACGGCATCGCAAAAAAGGATATTTACAACTTCGACGAGACGGGCTTTTTAATAAAGCTTTTAATAACATACGGCATAGTAATTACAAATACTAAAAAACGTGAAAAACCTAAACAGGCGTAACAAAACAATCGGGAATAAGTTACAATTATACAAACTGTTAATTTGCAAGGTTAGGCTATACCGCCATTTATTATTTTAACGGGAAAAACCCACCTCAGTTCCTGGTATCGCAACAACCCATTACCAGCCGATTAAAAAGTCGGTACTAATTATAATAACTAAACAACGAACGAATTAAGTGTAAAATAAATTCAACATTTCGATAAACATACTCGAACGCGTACGAAAGGAACGAAACGCCTCCTCATCCTCGACGGCCACGAAAACCACCATTCGATAAAATTCGAAAAATACTGCGCGAACAACGGCATTATTACGCTTTGCATGCCTTCCCATTCTTCCCATCAGCTCCAACCTCTTAACGTATCTTGTTTTTCCGTTTTAAAACGCGCGTATACGCTTTATATCGAGAATTTAATACGACGTTACCATACCCATATTGCAAAAAAAGATTTTCTCGCCGGCTTCTACGACGCGTTTAAAGCTACCATAACGTCCGATAACATCAAATCCGGATTTGCAAAAACTGGACTTGTTCCATTCGATCCCAATAATATCCTTTCCGAATTAGAAATTCCTCCAATCGTACCTACGCCGACCGTCTCGCCGCTTACCTCCACCGGTTCCATTCTTTCCTCTTCCGCGAAAACCCTTAGAAATATCCATAAAACAACGAGGTAAGGACGTTACTTACAAAGAAAAATCAGAAATCATCAGGGTAGCTCGCCGACAAAAATGGTTAAATCGGTTAATCTTTTAACTAAAAGTAACTTATTGCTTTTGTACGAAATTGCGCTTTTTCGGAAAAAAACCGTCCAATTACGCAAAACGAACCATCTTCTTAATAAACGCCGAAGGACTAAAAATAAACGTCTTCAAAAAAAAGGAACATTTACTATACAGAAAGGATAAGCTTTTTTGGCCGACAAGGAAAAGGGTAGTAAAAAAATGCAGCTAACAGCAACTGAAAGTAGTCGTCGTAAGAAGATTAAGACGAAAGAACGGAAATGTGGCATTTGCGGCAAGCCGGAACATAATACGCGCACTTGTAAAAAAGCTGTAGATACGTCTAGCGAAGAAGAATCCGATTAATTTGAATCGATTTAATGTGTTATGGTTGTTTAATTTGAATTTGTTGTTACAGAGTGCCAAAAAACGGCTCGCGAGGTGGTTTGGCTCGCGAGGTGGTGTGGGACGTTATACCAGAAAATCCAATAATATAACGATAGCTTACTTAATAATTAAAAGATAAATAAAATCCAGGTATTAAAAAATTATTAACAGGATTTAATATAGGATATATATTAATACCTACTTTATAAATATCCAGGGATTTACAAAACTTTAAAACGACTATAATGCATTTATTACTTTTTTAAAATAAAAATAATAATACAGAAAGTTAAACGAAAATATGACGTTTACGTTAAAATTAAAGTTTTACGGCATAAACCATATAAAACACTGTAACTACTTTTAGAATTATAATAACTATGGGATTTGATTATTATAGATTTTATTATTAAACTTTCTTTATCCGAAAATTTAGCAATAAAAATATATTACGATAATATTTTTATTATCGTCGACCGGTTTACGAAGTTCTTTTATTTTTTACTTTATAATAAGAATACCGACGTAGAATAAATGGTATATATCATTTTCCGATATATCTTTAATATATATAAATTATTAACGGAAATTATCTTAAATAAAGATATAACGTTTACTTTTAAGCTTTAGTAAGGCTTTATGGTATAGATCGACCTAAATTATAAGTTATTTAACGCGTTTAAACTTTAAACAGACGGATTGATAAAACGGTTAAATTAAACTTTCGAAACTTACTTATGATATTATATTAATTATAAATAGAATATTTAGGTTAAAAAGTTATTAATAACTTAATTGGCCTATAATATCAGTTATTATAAAAGTATTAAGATAATTTTAGCAAATGTTAATTTTGGTTTTATACCAGAAATTTATAAGGAAATACGCGATAATGGCTTAGTTAACGTTATAATAATTTAGGTAGTTATACGCAAAATAAAAATAGAATTCGAATTTATACGTAATTAAATAAAGAAGTATTATAATTAAAAAAGGTTAAAAAGATTAATTCTTTCGAAAAAAAAACATAGTTTATCTAGTTATTAAAAATATTAAAACCAAACGCTTAAATTAAAAGTTCAACTTTAAATATATCGGCCTATATAAAGTTACTAAGAAAATTTTAAAACATAATTACGAATTCGAATTATTTCTAAAGGTTAAGCTTTATTTAGTTTTTTATATTTATTTGCTTAAATTAATAGCAACTATTATTAAAGTTAATATAAAACAGGAAAATAAAGCAGAAAAAAATGCATTAGTATACGAAGTAAAAAAAGTTCTGGATATATACAAAAAGAACGGCTTTATTAAATACTTAATTAAGTGGAAAAATTACCTAGATTCCGAAAATACCTGGGAACCTGCCAAAAATTTTATAAGCGCTTAACGTTTTTTGAAAATCTTTTACCAGCGACGCCGGAATCTATTATAAACGTTCCTTAATTTATATTGTTAAAATTAGATTAGTCGGTAGTACCGATATTAAATTAATTAATCGCGGCTGCGGCTTATGTAAATGCAATAATTTCGATAAATAGTCTTTTTTCTTTTTTTTTAAGATAAGCAAATTCATTTATTACTTTGGTACTTTCAATATTACGACGGAGTATTTTTAACTTACGATTACGAAATAGCCGCCGTTATTTCTGAAAATGATTTAATTTATTAATGGCGGTACGTAATATTTTTCGAACTTGCTTTTTTTTACGTTTTAAACGATTTTTTTTATCTAATAACTTTTTATATTCCGTTTTTAAAAGCCCGAACATATCGTAAAAACCCTTATACTGAATGTAACGTGTACATTTTCCAGAATTACGAAGAACCTTATAATCTATACTTTTTTTATATCGAAAACAGGAAGTTATCGTAAAATTAATTTAAATAACTCGTTTAGCCAAAATAAAAGCGTTAATACGTTAACGAAAACCGAACTTTTTAATTTGATTAAATATGATAATTAGCTTTATAAAATATTAAAAAATAAAGATAAAAGGGGGAAGTTATTTATTTAAAGTTAACAAATAAATAATTAAATTTTGAAGGCAAAAGTCCTAAAAAAAAGAAATCGTATTATAACTTAACCAGGCTTGGCTTTTCTAAAAATGGTCGGAATTTCAAAAGAAAAAGGTCCGACAGTAATCTAGGGTTACGTAACCGGTTTAAAGGGTTTAACGGTTTTCGTACCTTAAATGCTTTAAATTATGTAATAACGCTTAAAAGGCTTAACAGGTTTAAAAGTTTAAGCGTTTTTAAATACCTTAAGCTAAAAATAGGATGGATATACTTATTCTGCTATATAATTTTAGATAATACCAGCTTATAATATAACTTAGTTATCCAGATTCCTCTTAATTATTTGTTATTACCAGACTTAATTAGTTTTATCGTTATTATTTAGTTTCCTATAGTATTACTGCCAACATAAACTCGTACGATTAGGTTTAATACTTGGTTAACTAGCCTAGCTGTTACAAATATCTAAAGGTTAATTATTAGAGTTTATTTTCTGGAAATTAATGTAATATTTAAACCTTTGGAATTCGGCAATAAGGGATAGTTATTTCCTGGTTTTCTAGTTACGTTTATTTTTATATCGCAATTTTCTCCAATATTTATATCCTGTCGTTTACTTATCGGCAGGTATCTTCGGATGGGGCTTTAGGCTTTGCGGTAAACGCTTTTCTAATTTTCCTATTATTACGATAACATTTATCTTTGCGTTCTGTTAATCTTTTGCGCCTTTTTATCTTTACTTGCAATTTACGGTCCAAATCGAGTATAAGATTTTTAGCCTTATCTATACCGATATTATATAAAGGCATAGTCGTTTATATATTGGGGAATAACAAATGTCGGTTCGTTATGTTTATATTTACGCAGTAATATTCGAATTACATCTATCCAATAATAATATCCCATTTTATATTGAATAATATTAACAATATCCGGTTTAAGATTCGTCTTTAAATCCTAAAAATAAAAAGGATTAGGATGTCGATTAACTATATAACGTATCCGTTAAACCTTTTAAGAGTAGAAAATTCGACACCTGTAATTAAACGGGGCTTAAAATATTTAATATCTTTTTAGCAAACCGTATATTAATAAATAGATCCTTATTTGTTCTAGTATCAACGAGAGATAGATTAATTATTAATAGCAATTTGTTAAATGTTATAATACTAGAAATAATCAAAGGGTTTTTTCGCAGTATCCGTTAAGAAAATTAGAAGGTATCTTTATATTAAACGTTTTTAATAATAAATGTTTTAGGAAAAAAGTCCACTTCTTTTAAGATATTGAGTTTTCCTGGTTTTCGTCGGTAGTTTTATTTAATTTACGAAATTTAAATTTTGGTTTGGCTTATTTATTAATAATACTGTTAACTTTAGTTTTTTGTTTTTTAAATATTTTAGTTTTATTTAAGTTTTATAAATAATCTTTCGAAATATATCCCTTTTGATCATGAATAAAACAAGAACTCTTAAGCACGTGTAATTTTAATTAATCTCGCAATAACTTACTACTAAAGTTACCTTATCTTAAGCTTAATCCGCTATTTCTACTAGTTACATTAATATGCTGTTTTTACGGATCCTAGTACTTCCTTTTTTACTACTGCAACCGGAATTTCAAACTTCACAAATCGAAAGAATCTATAAGTATTGTGTTTATTATAAGATAAGGTAAACTTCAGCTTTAATACGGGCGTATATAATAGAATCCAAACATTTGTTAATATATAAAAAAATTAAAGTTATTTAAAGCTTCGGTATTAAACATAGCTTAAATTCGTACATTTAATTAACCTTTTCCTTCCGGTATTTTCTAGCTAAACGTACGAATTTATTTTTAAAAACGGCAAAGTTCTTATACGGTTATATTGCTAACTTTCAAAACTTTTCTTTAACCTTTTTTTATTAGGTACGATTTAAATAATTATTTTATAAATATCCTATTAAGGCTTTTAAAATCGTTAGCTAATCCGGATAAATCGATTATAAAGAAAGCAAGGTATTATTTATAAGGTTATCTTTCAAGTAAAACTTAATTTCGGCTAACTTATTCGGTTGTTAATAAAGTAATCGGCGTTAAATACCTACTTAACTTTTCTTTGTTACGACCGACTTTCCAAATATATAATATTTTTTGTTTTATCGGCATAAAAAGTAGGCATAATAATCTTTCTACTTTTTCCGCGCAAGAAACTTAATATATAAATATTTATATTTATTAATTTAAATCGATTCTTAGAAACCGTAATTTAGCCTTTTTTATGTTAGAAGTCGGTATATTGCTTTTTAAAACGTCGTATTATAATTATCCTTTTTTTATTGTTAATACTGGTTTTAACATTAGGATTCAAGATAACGGAGGTTTTTATCGATAATTATCCAAGATGTTCTATATAAAAAAATACGGCCTGTAATGTTGAGTCTTTTAATAATTATTATCAGTTTTTCGATTTTTTATTAAGTTCTTATATTTAAAAAAAATCGCGTAGTTTTATTTCCTTAAACAATACGTCCGTATTTTTTATTGCTATGCTTTTGAAAACGTGAGTATCGCAAGTAATATCAAAATCGGCGGATGCTTTTATACCTTTTTTTGCTATATAGGTAAAAAGGAATGTAACGGAAGTTACTTTTTTGCCGAATGTTGCAGCGAAATCCTAGGTTTCTTTTTTTTCGAAATCCGTTATTATATTTATCGTACTAAAAAAACAAAATAGAAGCCGTTAATACCTATAATTTAAAGTGGTTATAATTAGATGTTAAAGGTTTAGCAATATACTCGACTTTTTTTAATATAGATAATTTTTGACAAGGGAATTTAAGTGTAGCAATTGTTTCGGAATATCGTTTTAAGCGAGCTTTGGGTTACTTATCGTTATGTAAATACCTTTTGATAATATCTTTTAAAAGCCAATTTTTTTCTACGCTTGTTCTATTACGGCAACTATTTCTTTACGTAATTGCGGCATGTTTAATTCGTTTGTTTTCGAAGCGCTATTACAGCGTTAATCTTATTTGGATTCGGGATGGCGCGCCAGGTTAGCTATAGTTGTTAATCGGGTTTTAAAATAAGGTTGGAATATTATAAAACCTCTCCAAATAATAAGATAAGTTTTAGATTATGTTACGGGCCAAGCGCTTGGGAAAGAGGAACGAATTTCTATTAATTATTATAAAATCCAGAGTTAATAAAAGGAAGAAATCTCGGAAAAGGTTCCTTTAACAAATTAACAGAAATAGAAGATGTGGGCTAGGGCTTGGCGCACGGGCCACTCTGCCAGCTCGTTGTCAGGTGTAAGTCTAGAAGACCTGTACGTACCATAACAGCTGAAGTAATAGAATAAAAAGCTGAAAGTTTAAAGCCAAATAACCGACGATACGGTAGAGCGACTAAACGAAATGATAATATAATTTTTGCATGCAATATGTTCAAAGAAGTCAAATTGTTAAATGCAAGTATATAACCTAAAAAGTAAAAAGCCGTGAACTTAAAAATAAAACAAGCGGTTTTAAGTAAGTCCTTATTATATTAAAAAGAAAAAAAAGATTAACTTAGTTATAAAAAGCCCTCGATCTTTTACAAAGGTAGAAAAACGAGAAGCCACTTAATAAAAAGTGTATAGCGCGAAATAACACTGATAAGTTTAACAGTTTTTTATTTTCTCTTTTAACAAATTCGTTTAAAGGTTTCCTGAAATATAGAAAGAGCCATAGCAGATTTTTCAGCAGTATCTTCCGCAATTTAAACAGTTTTAACGGGGCAGGTGTACGCTTAAAGAAAAAGAAGTTTAGAAATAGAAAATATTAAAATTACGTTAGAAGTAGCTCGAGTTTACCCTGGACAAAAGAATTATTTGCTAGGTTAAGCGAAATGAAAGTTACAAAAGAACGCCTTAAACTTTGCGCTTGTAGAAATTAGTTATAAAGACGGTATAAAAGTAAAGCAATTAAATCAGTTATGCCTAGTTAAAGCCGTTACTAAGACTTCTAAAACGGCGCTCTTGGAGTTAATTACAGGTATTAAAAAAGGAATAAAAATATTAAGGATTTTATAGAAAATTTACATTGCTATAAGTAAGGTTAAACAGAGGTTTTTTGAAAAAAGCTTAGCAAAATTACTTACGAAAATGAAAACCTAGTATAGTTTACTATTACGTTTTAAAAGCTTTTACAGGAAATAAAAACTTACGGAATAAAGTTCTAAAAAAAAAGATATATTACGATATTTCTTACCGATATAAAGTTTATGGTTAACAGATAATGCAAAACTATGCCCTTAATTCTACGGTAAACTGATCATTTCTTTCAGCAACTGGTCGACGACTTTGACAGCAAATTTTATAAACGTTTTAGCAAAAGAGAAAACGACAGGAAATCTTATAACGCCCAGAAAGGCAAAAGCAAAAAACGTAATAAGGATTTCCGAAATAATAAACTTGTATAAAGCAAAGATAGAGAACCACTTTGCTTCAACTATGGCAAATATAGGCATTTAGGGAAAATCTGCCTTAAGCCGTAAAGGAAAAAAGCGTTAAAAGAGAGAAAAGAGAATAAACGGCTAAAATAATAGCTAACATTAAAGTAATAACAGCAGCAACAACCAAACTAACAACTTTCGCAATACCTATAAAGGTGGCTAGAATAAAAAGAAGTTTATCCTTAAAGGCTTGAAAGATTTATATCGTTCTAGTAAAGGAACGTTTAATGTTTATATTAGCGAAAAACCATTATAAAGGATTATGTAGTAATATAATAAGATAATTTTAAAAAAAGCTCCAGCGGTTACAGTACTTAATTGTCCTAAAGCCACTATCGACGAGCAGCTTTGGGAGATATCTACAGCAGCTAACTGCTTCGAAACGATAGCTATAATAGATGAACGCCCTAAAATAAAGGTAGTTATAACAGCCGAATATATTACAATTACAGCAGTCGAACGTATTGAAACTTCAGCGATTCAGGCTATTAAAGTAACTAACGCAGTCGTTATAAAAACCGTTATAATCCTATATGTTTACTCTTTTATAAAAGACGACAAAGATAAATAACTTAGGGATTTAAAAGCTAACGTTAATATTACGAATAATATTAAGAATCTCGAACGAAATAATGCATATATTACGCCTTAACGATGGTAAAAAATTCGGTATAGTAATTATTAAGAAATTCTGCGTAATGAAAAATACTAAGTTGATAATTTTCAGTTTTATAATTAGTATCAGAATGGCGCTGCAAAAAGGGGTATATAGTTCCTTTAAAACCAAACCGGTATAACCTTTACGTAGATGAAAATACCGACTTGCTGTTAGGACTTTATTATAGACGTTATAAGGTATATAATTAATAAAACTGAAAAGTTTATAATAAAAGATATATTATCAATTACATGTTATAAAAGAGGATTTAGCTTTGATTTTAAAAAGTTCCACAACCTGATTACAGTCACTTCGAATTCTCTGTAGCAGGTATATAATCTTAATTAACAAGATTTATAGGATTATATTAAAGAAATTAGCAGCCCGTAAAGTAAAGAATATATAATTGGATTATTTAGGCATATATAAATATATAGTATAATTATAAGAAGTGGTAAGTTTTTAATATATCATATATTATCATTTACGAAAACCTAGAAAAACTAAGATAACCTTTTAAACTTAAGAATATTATTCGATTATTCCTATAGTCTATATAAAAGCGTTTAAAATATCCCTTAAAATTAAAAAGATATCGAAATTAAGAATAAAGATAATAACATTATTTCGGAAGATGATACAAACCAGAAGATCAAAGGGGTTAAGCGTAAAAAAGAGCGCCCGAAAAAGACGGTTCCCCAGTTATATACTTAAATGCTCTAAATTAAATGTTTAAATCAATCCGCGAACTGAAGTAACTTTAATCTAAAAAAACGATTACGACCTGAATGACGACCTGGATGGTTTTTAAAGCTTCTTAATATTAAGTACCAACGACAACTTTATTGGAAATTATGAATACGTTATAGTGGACGACGGTCCGTTGTTAAAAAAGCCATAAAAATCCAAAACGAAAGATGTAGCTTAAAATAGTTTTTATAGAAATTAAGAAATACCTTTTATATAGAACTTTTTATTATATGTCCTTTAATAAGCCCATGGATACCTAGGTAATGCAAAATAGGTGTTAGAAAAAGTATACGTTTATAGAAAATCTCGATAAATATAAGGCCCGTATTTACGCTAAGGGATTTACTTTACGGGAAAAATATCGATTATAACAAAACCGTAACGAATACTGTAAAATCTGCACATTGGAAAATTTTAATGCCTTTTGCGGTTTATTTGGGATGGTATATTATATAAATCGATTTTATTATAACGTATTTAAATAATAAGCAGCTGTTTGCGGTAGCAGTGTGGGTACTGGCCTTCTCAGGCGCAATGTCTTCGGTAAATCGACATCACAAGACCTCAGCTACTGTGCTCCCTTTCTTCACGGGCTTCGTGGTTGGTCTCGCCGAAGACGTCACTATGCTTGTAGTGCAGTACATCGTCGACGATGAGGATCTAGGAGTTGCGTTCGGTAGGTACATGCGATTGAATTGGAGAAGGAACAAACTTCGCTAACGTTACTATTAATGCTATTGTCGCTGGCACCCGATCTGTGTTCGGATCCATATTTACCGCTGCCTTCATTTCACTCTACGCCAACAAGTTGCCTGGAGAACTCAAACTGGAGCTGATACCGGCCATCAGCAAAGCCGTGCTTCCAGAGTCCTCTCTTCCCGGACTTCTAAACGCCGTCGCGGCTGGTACCCCACAAGCCATTGCTGCTGTTCCTGGCATGACACCGGCACTATTGAATGTGACGACTGATGCTGTGGTCGACAGCTACGCAGCTTCGTACGCTTATATTTACTAATTTGCTGTGGCCCTGGGAGTGATTATCATTGTCGCGGGTCTTTGCTCAAGGGACTTCGATTACTATATGACGAATCGCGTCCCGCATCAGATCTATTAGAAGTTAGACACTGATTAAGACTCGTTGAACTCCAGCTCTTCCTCCCACTGCAGCTCTGAAAACGTCCTTGCGAATGAGAAACGATAGATAATATTTGATATTTCCAGAATGTATTAGAACGAAAATTTAGCTTTATATTATTTACGGTTTGCTTACTTCGCCCATCCAATTGTATCTTATTTACAACAGTTGTCAGCCATTGAGAGTAAACCATCTCTATACCGTCACGTCAAAATGCCCTATCGTAGTAGATTCCATACGGCAGGGAGTCTTTCTAACAACGCAGACATTTGGGAGATTATAAACAGAGGCGGAGAATATGAGTCAGCTTACATGCAGTGATCAATGTGACCAAAATAGCCGAGATTCTCAGCCCTCATCAAGATCTTTAAAGTTCTTGCACCATCTCGATTAATAAACTGAAAAGCTCGTAAATTCTGAAGTTTGACGGGGAAGAGACTCACGGAAATTTCAATATGAAATCACGTAAATCGTGAGACTCTGGTGACTGGGCCCGGAGGACCCATAACGGTAATATAGATAGACCATCTATTCCAATCCACAAACTAATTCTAAGCTCGAGTACATCAAAACAATCCCAGTAAAAAAAAATACCAAAACTCCTAAGAACACTTAAGAGTATTCTCCCAAAGGATTTTCTAAAATTCGCCTCCGAGACGTTCCTCACACTAGCACCTCTTGGGCAACCGTGAGATTAGCCTTCTCAATGTTGGCCAGCGCGGCTTGCTCGTCTTTTGCAGCCTGCTCTTCTGCCTTTCGATGCTCCAATCGCTCCGCCACGGTCGGGTAAGCCCATTCCGTATGTTCGATGTCGCCAACCTTGGCAGCCTGCTCATGAAACTTGCGGAACTTGATAGCATCCTCGCTGTCAATGTCCTTGGCGCCTTCGTAGATCTCCTTGAGCCTATATCGGTTGTCGCACAGATGCCAAGTGATGTAGCCGTGCATAAAGCACTCAATCGTCTCCATGATCTTGCTGTCTTTGTCGGAGAATACTACCATCATTTGTTCCGATGACTGAAGGGTATCTTGAGTGAGCTTCTCCAGAGCCTGGGTCAACGTGATGCCCTCGGAAACCACATAGTTCTTGACAAGACTAGTTTGGTCGCGAGGGTCGTCGAACTCCTTGTAGAAAGACATCAGGTCATTGACCCAAACCATCCAGTTCTCCATCTGAGCGATGGCGCTGGTGATTTCTAGGAAATGCTTCTTCTCATCAAATTGGTCCTTTGGCCACAACGACCCTCCGACACAATGGCCCAGTCCATTCATACGGCGGAGGAAGCCGGGATAATCAAAAGATCCGGGGAAGCCGTGGAAGTTGTACTGCTCAATCCAGCAGCCTTCAAAGACTATTGTCGAGATTTGTCAGTTTTTGGATTTTCGTCAACGATGAGAGTGTTTAGTTGGAGAACATACAGTCAAGAGTGCTACGTATGAGGTTTAATGAACAGAACGGGCCAAAGTGCCGCAGAACGTTGGGGAAGTGCTCATTGACCAACATCCACCAGGGATGCTTTTGTTGCCGGCCATTCTGAAGATCGTCGAAATAGGTCAACATCTGAGGATACGGGTCGTCCTCACTGTCATCCAGGATGAGTGTGTATGTGTAGTGAATGCTGAGGTCAGCCATCAGCTCCTTGGAAACCTTGGCCCAAGAGTAAACAACCATGCCGACGATTGTTCGAAGGGAAGCCTCCAGCCTCTTGGGGCTCACTTTCAAAATCTGTTGCTGGCGTTCTTGGGCAAAATGAGCAGCAGCCTTGTTGTAAGCATATTGAAGGTTTTCAACACGCTCCTCCCTCGTATAGTTGCTGTCCCTGTATTTGACGTTCTCTAGCAGCCGCACAGCGGTGCTCAGGAAATACTCTCTGGGGAATTCATCCATGTTGACAATTCTTTAAAGCAGGTGTCGATGTAAGACTCTTAGATGGACGGATGATGATGAATAGTGAGCGAGAGACGAGACTTCTTAACTGTCGACTGGTGATCCTGCCTGTTTTATCTTGCAGTCCGTTAGTCTCATCAGGCCCCTGCATGAGGCATAAATAACGTTGCTAAGGTGCGTCTACTTGTCGGCTATCTAACCGTATGCCATCTCGTAAAGAGTGTAGGGCCTACCAAAGCGTGCCGTATAGGGCCGGTTTGGGTCTATTCAGAACTTGATAGGACATGGAATCTATCTGCTCAGGGGCCACAAGGCATCAGCACAACAAGTTTGTGTAGATACGCCAAGACTCATTTTTATTCGTTAAATGACCTAGTCGCCTTCCTAATAGAGTATGTTTAGCCCTTTAGGGCTATTAGTGGTAAGTCGTTTCCGTTTTAGAGTAACGCGTGGGCTAGCAGTGACTTAAAATTGTTAGTGCTGACGCCATGTGGCCTCAAGCGGATACGTGCCTCATTATGTAAGACGGTTACGGGGGGAGTCGAAACATATTCTCCGCACTAACCAATACCGGTAACATAACCTTTGAAAAGTGCCATCCTCCGTACTTATTACGCAGCGGGGCATTAGGCCTTCCGCATGGGGACTGGTTAGAGTCAGAATTCCTCTGTATGTCACGTAAGATTAGGCCTGAAAAGTGGATGGAGTTACGGAGTAGAGAGTTACCAAGTAAGGGACGTTGGAAAGGAAGAAAAAAAAAGAAACAAGTTGATCTGTAGGCTGCTGTCATCTAAATTGGATAGCAGAAATACCCAATAGAGGGAGAAAAAAAGATCCCGTTTGGCTATCTTCTATTTCGCTCAGGCCGTGTCTTGGCAGCTTTCCTACGACGGGCCTTGTTGCAAATATTGGGCTCTAGTGACAGGAACAGCAAAGTTTCGGGCAGTAAGCCTAGAATGAATGGTCACATATAGGCCATCATATGTGCCCCATGTTCGGTTGTTGACATAAGCTTTCATTTTCTGGATATATCTGAACCGTCTGAAGCACATCATCATACCGTATCTTTATCAAACAATTGCATATTTCGCCATTATCTCACCGTCATTCCAAGGCGCGTGGAGTGGTTCGACAATCATGGCCGTGCTATTACTACAGGCTGCGATACTGGCGGCGGCCATCTATGCGTTGTCAGTTCCAGTTCAAGCCTTTTACAATCTCTATATTCACCCGTTGAGCAAGATACCTGGACCAAAATTGTGGATTGCCTTTCCTATCTTGGGACAGATTGCTCGTGTCAGGGGAGTCTTGGATGCTTATATGTGCGAACTCCACCGCACCTATGGCGAAGCAGTCCGCTACGGGCCCGACGAGGTTTCAATCATCACGGAACAGGCCTGGAGGGACATTTATGATCACCGACCAAATCAGCTGGAACGAAATATCCTCTCAACAACACGGCGTCCAGACATTTTCGATGCTAATGAGATTGATCATGACCGTTACCGCAAAGCCATGTCTCATGCATTTTCCCCCAAGGGACTGCAGGAGCAGGAGCCTATCGTCAAGGGCTATCTTGATATGTTGATTGAACGCCTCAATCAAGTGGCTGCCAAAGGAGAGAAGACAGACATGGTCCAGTGGTACAACTTCACGCTCTTTGATATAATCGGCGATCTTGCCTTCGGCCAGTCCTTTGGCGGCCTTCGGGATCAAGTTCTACACTTTTCAATCTCCTTCACATTCGAGGCTTTCAAGCTGCTGACTTACTTGGAAGCCGGGGCACGGTATCCCTTATTATTAAAGCTGCTCGAGTTGTTTACGCCGAAGAGCATCATTGAGGCTCGAGACAGAAAAGAGGAGCATGCCGAGGCTACTGTGAAGCAGAGGCTCGAAAACGGGTCCATGCATGGCCGCGGAGACTTCATGGATGCCATGTTACGAAACCGTGGCAAGCCTCAAGGTCTCACTGACAGAGAGCTTGTCGCGAATGCCAGTACTCTGATCACGGCCGGTAGTGAGACCACTGCCACAATCCTATCTGGTATCACATATTGGCTGTTACGAACCCCTGATATCTACGAGAAGGTAGTTAAGGAGGTGCGCTCTGCCTACAATTCAGATTCCGAAATCCTCATGAATACGACTACCACCCGGCTGCCATTTATGATTGCTTGTTTTCAGGAAGCCTTCAGACTTTATCCCCCCGTTCCGAGCTGTCTGCAGCGAGTCACACCAGAGACTGGGATTACTCGGATTTCCGGATATGACATCCCCCCAAATGTAGGTTTTCTTAAAACCGTGCAAAGAGGAGAGAACGACCAAAGAAGCTAACCTTCGCCTAGACTAAAGTCGGCGTCCACGCATTGGCCGCATATACCGACCCAAAGAACTGGCACAGCCCAGATCAATTCATCCCCGAGCGATGGCTACCTGAGGCTAAAAATGACAAATCTTCTCCATACTACAATGACCGCCGCAGCACACTGCAGCCTTTCTCCGTCGGACCACGCTCTTGCATTGGCCGAAACATGGCTGAACAAGAAATGCGTCTCATTCTTGCCCGTTTACTATGGAACTTTGACCTTAAATTGTGCCCGGAGAGCAACAACTGGAAGGACCAAAAGACCCATTACCTATGGGAGAAGCATCCCCTGATGTGCGAGGTGAAGAGTCGTGCTTTTTGAAGAGGAAATCTACCGTTATGGAGAACTGGAGGAGGAGACTTAGCTTTAAATGGTGCGGCGTTAACTGTTTGCAAAGGTTCCGGCTGGGTTTCATTTGTTATACTGAGTAGTATCTTCCATTGCGGAACAGAATATCTACAGCGAATCGAGTGACAGGGCCTTAAACTAGAAGTAAAGATTCCGGATAAGAATTAAGAGACAATGAGGAATAAGATGACCCCCCGATCAACGCCCCACCCCTTCAACGCCCCACCCCATAACCGCGTTACGCGACGATCCACTTACTGATTTTTTTCTCATAAAACGCATTTTAATAATACTTTAAAAATTATAAAAAATATTTTCTTTTTTTATCAAAATCCGCTTTTTCGAACGATATGCAACTATTAACTTAATTCCGAACAGCGCAAACTATTAACGAAATAAAACATAAAAAGTTCCTACGTTTAACTTTTAAAAGTTACCAAATCGATAAACGATATATATTATACCGTATCTACGGTATACTGATAAATGAAAACGTTAATAAAGTTTATTAATGTAACGAACCTGTTATATATCCACCTGGAAGTATGAGCAGTATCCGAAAAGGGTTTTGATTTGCAGGTAACAATAAGGCGAGAAATGATTTAATGTATTCGTTAAAAAAATTTAAGGTACTTTTTCCTTAATTAGAGGACGGTGCAATTATCTCTAGTTAAAAGCTTAGATTAATAGCTAAAGAGCGAAACTTATTCAGAGGTTATTTACATAAGAAACTGGCCTATATATATTTTTCCTGTTTCCCCTGAGTTTCCGTAATATCTCCTTAAGGTCTTTTAAGTATCTCTGGATGGTCTCTGTTAATATAACAGAAACCATTCAGTCGAACCGAGGTTTACCCGTTCGGGCCTATACGTTTGGGTTTTTTTTCCGGTTTTAAGGTTGTAACATTATTCCTTTTTTTCCAGGATTTTTATCCCCAAAAATAAATAAGTTAGTTTCCCTTTTTCTGGTTAGTTTTTTGTTCCGTAAATCCCAATTAATTTTGTTATTATATTAAGTCCTTTACGAAAACGACTTAAACCTTTTACCGATAATAGGAAAGAACTTGCATTTTCCATTATTAACTTTAGTTATTTGGTTATGCCTTACGAGCGTTACGATAACTTGCGCTTAAAGTACAAAATAATTAAAGGAAAAAAGAAATGTTAATATTGTTATAAAGCAAACGTTTCCTGTAAGGGAAATAACGTTTTTTTAAAATCGCTTTAAAATATTCGATCGGAAAAAATACGTATTAATAGGGAAAAAAAAGCAGCCGAGGAAACTCTGCTAAACTTGCAACGGTTATAATCGGAGGCCACGGCTAGGTTGATCCGGTTGAATCGTTAGCAGGACTTTCTCCAACGTTATAGTGTAAAAATAATTCGACAAGGACTTCGTTTTATAAACGAATTAAAGGAAAAGGAAAGGCTGGATAAAGAAAAAGAACGTTTGCAACAGAAGCAAGCGTAATTAATCTTAAGTATTAATTCCTTTAACTGGAACGCCGTTAAAGTTGATCTGGAACCTGGTTCCTTTTCGCTTTCGATTTTGGCTGTATTAAAAATGGTCGGTCGGGGTTTTGGCGATAAAACGTCTTAACCAGGTCCATTACATTCGTTAGGTAATTAAGTGGCTTTTAAATGTTTTTTTCGTGTAAGTAACCTTCCTATTTAATTAGATATTAGATTTTGTTTTTAATTATCCTGGAATTCAGGATCCTTTTAATTTCGTATTCGTCGATCTTGTCTTCCAGCTTTAAATTTTTTTCTAGCGGGGCGTTTTTAGGTACTGGTTTAAGCAGGGAAATGTGAAAGACAGGGTATATCTTTATTATCTTGGGTAATAACAATCGATAGTTGGTTTTGGAAATAACTTCGTTAATTTTGAAAAAGCCGAATTTTTTAAAATCAAGCTTATTGCTGGGCCTTTTTATTTTAATCTGTAAAATGTTCGAGGTTATATTAGGCCTTTGCCGTAACAAATAAACCTTATCTCCTTTTAACAGGATTAATCCTTTAATTTTTTGTTTGTTATAATACTGGGTTATCTTTTGTTAAAGAAATTGTAGTTCAGCTTGCAGGCGGGCCTATATCGTCTTAACTTTTGTTACGATTGTTTTTATTTATAAAGCAATCGTGGCGATTTTAAGGGCCTTATTTAATGGTTATTTTAAACGTTAAATCTTTATTTCGTATTTATATATTACCGTATAAAAGGATACGTCCATATCTTTATTAATGGAGGTATTGTAAGCTATTTAAGCAAGTGGTAAAAGTTTTACCTAATTGTTTTGCTAGTAGTTGACATAACTTCGTAAGTATTGTTTTAATATTTAATTCAGTCGTTTTGTTTGTTTATTTATCTGTAGGTAATAAGCTGTAAAAAATTTAAGTTTGGCGCCGATTTGTTTAAAGAAATTAGTGCCAAATTTAGAGATAAACAGCTTGTTTTTATCGGAAATGATTTTTTTAGGTATTCCATGCTTGTCGAGGTAATGTCGTATAAAGGCGTAGGCTAATTGTTTTGTTGTTGTATTTCCTTTAAAAGGTAGGAAGTACTTATATTTGGTAAGTCTGTTAACGATTACCTATATTCCATTATATTCGACTTTAGTAACGGGGTCCTTCGATAGCGGTAAATCGATAATGAAATCCTAAACGATGGTATTCCATGTTTTGTCGGAGATATCTGTAGATTGCAGTAGGCCATAAGGCTTATATCGGGCTGCTTTTGCTTTATTGTAGATATTGCAGTTTTTGATAATTTATTTAATTATCCGGCGAAGTTTAGGGAAGTCGTATTTCTTTTTTAGTCGCCTAATAATCTTGAAAATTCTTTAATGTTTATATAAGGGGTTTTCGTAAAATTCCTTAATAAATTGCTTTTATCGTTCTTTTGGTATATAAACTTTGCCATGGTACAAAAGTTGGTCCTTGGATTGTTTTTTTAATTGCTTTATTTTTTCCCGTTTGTTTGGATCGTAAAAATCTTTAAACTGTACCAAAAGCTTTGGTATAGGCTGTTTTAGGATTACGTACAGTTATAAAATGTTATCCTCCGCAACCTGTAGCATCTGCATATGGCGTTTTGGGATCTTAGAGTCGTAGTTACCTTTGCAATTCAGGATGTCCGCTTGGATATTTTCCTTACTTTTGATATGGTGGATTTTAAAGTTGAACTTTAATAAAAAGATTATTTAAGTTTCATGTCGTTTGTTTAGCTTTTATGTTTTTATGAATCGAGTAAGATTTTTATGATTAGAGTAGATGTCGAAAAGTTCTTTCGTTCCGTTAAGGAAAGGTTTTTATTTTTTAAAGGCGTTAATGATTGCCAGTAATTTCTTATTATAGATCGGATATTTAAGTTTTGCATTTCGAAATGCTTTGGAATAATATGTTACTGGGTACTATTTATCGTTATTTTCCAGTTGTTTTAAAACGGCACTTAGTACGTAATTTAAGGCGTCCGTTTTTAAGCGTTTCTTTTTATCTGGATTAGGCATCTTTATAACGGGTTTACTGGTAATCGTATCTTTTAATATTCGAAATGTTTCCTTGGCTTTTTTTGGAAGTTCAAATTCCTTTCCGACGTATTTTTTAGTAATAAGTTTCGTTAATGGTTTAATTATATTTCCATATCCCTTAATTAAGCCGCGTATATAACTCGTAAATCCTAAAATTTGTCGGATGTTTGTAACGGTTGCTTTATTAGGGATGGGCCAGTTTTTAATTGTTTCCAATTTGGAGCGTTAAATTTGAATTTATCCGGAAGTAAATGTAAATCCCAAAAAGTCCAGTTTCTGTGTATGCCATATATTTTTAGCTGGGTTAATTCGAATATTCGCTTTATCCAATGTTTTAAGCATTTGGGTAACGTATTTTTTATGCTTTTCTAACGTTTCGGAATAAATAAGAATGTTGTCGAGGTAGATAAATACAAACTTATCCAGGAATTATTTAAGAATGGTTATGACCAGACGTTAAAAACTTGCGGGAACGTTAGTAAGTCCCATTGGCATAACTTTGTATTTATAAAATCCATATATTGTTCTAAATGTTATCTTTCATTCTTCGCTTTTAATTATTTTAATGCAATAATAACTATTTCAAAAATCGAATGTAGTAAATTATTTAACTTTATTAACGTTTTTTTTTAGGGTATTTATAAGGGTTAAAAAATAACCGTTTTTGATTATGATGTTATTTAACTGTTTATAATCAATTACTTTTCTAAAAACCGGGTCTCCGTTTTCGTCAATTTTTTGTTTACCGTCCTTCGTTTTTGGAACTATAAAAACGGGATATCCGGCGGGAAAGTTGGAAAGTTGGATATATCCTTTTTTTAAGTCCAGCTGTATACCTTTCCACAAGACCTTGGATTTTTCAAGATTTATGTAATAAATCTTGTGGAATTTAAGGTAATGTCCTTTCTTGATAGGTATCTTATAGTCCCATTAACCATAAAAAGGTAACTCGTAATTCTTTCTGTCCTTAAACAGCTTTTTAAATCGTTTATACTCCTAAGGTATTGTGGCCTTTTAATCTGAAATTTGTACTTTCTTGATAACATAACAAACCTTTTAATTTTTTTTATCTTCCCAGGAAAGTATTTGTTTTTTTTAATTAATACGTGGATTGCTAAAACGAAACCATGGTATTCCCAAGATAATGTCGTGTTCTGAAATGTCGGCTATATTAAGGACAATCTTTTCTAAGTATTTTTATATTTCAACTGGAAGTTCTTTTATTTTCTTAAAAACTTAACCGTTTTCGTAAATGGACAAGCTTCCATCGACGGTGCGTAATTTGTAAGACTGTAGTTTGTATTTCCAAGGGATCTGGTATTTTTTTGCCACAGCTGGTAAAATGAAGTTTTTTTTTGCTTTTAAATTAATTATGGCCTTAAATGTCTTATTTCCATAATACAGGAAAATCTCGATTTAACTCTTAAGTCCTATTTTTGCTTCGCATAAGGTCTTATACCGGCGGGCTTTTCGGTACCTTAATATCGAAAGCCTTTGGAATTTTTTAATTAACAAGGTTGGAAACGTCTCTATTTTCTGGCCTTTTTAACCGCGTGTTTGGAATAATAATCGTTTATGCACTTGAACCAAGTTCGTTTGCCATATTAATACTGAAATTCTGGTACTATATGGACTTAGGTTGGTTTTTTTTCCTTAGGCAAAGGGAAACTTGGTTAAACTGTATCCTTTCGTAAGTCCAGTTCTGCTGCTAAGGTTTTATATATTATATATAGCATGGATAAGTAATACATGCATCCTTATATTATAGCCCTCTGGCTTTGTTCTGATTCCGGATATAAGTAACAAGATTTAAGGTACTTTGGTTATTAGGGAATCTTAATACATTTATATTTATTATCTAGTTTAGTAAGTGTTTTTTTATCTTAATCTGGTTAATAATCGTTATTTTCTTTAATTTGTAAATAGGTTAAACAACTATAGTTATAATAAGCAAAGAAATTAAGAAAATAATAATCATTTATTTGTTATGTTTTAGTACTGTCTGGTTTTGGGTATACCGTATATTCGGGAAGCTTACAAAGTTCGGGGGATAACTGTCCGTAATTATTAAGGTCTGGTTGTAACTAACCGTTTTCGTTGTAAATTTTACATTCTTGTTTATTTAAATAACAAATATATCCTAGTTTTATAGTTATCTTAAAGGTTATTTATCCGGGATAATACTTGCAAGTTCTGGTAATCCGATTCTGGCAGGTTAGGTAACGTTCGTACTTTAGGTTGCCGTTTTGAACCTGGCTTGTTATGACAATGGTAAAT
This sequence comes from Monosporascus sp. 5C6A, assembly GCA_004155035.1. Classification (NCBI taxonomy): domain Eukaryota; kingdom Fungi; phylum Ascomycota; class Sordariomycetes; order Xylariales; genus Monosporascus; species Monosporascus sp. 5C6A. Next base: position 242,206 of record QJOB01000065.1, on the reverse strand, counting down.
TCTGGCTGAAAGGAAACGGTGCTAATTTTTTTTTCTTCCTTTTTCTCGCTATCTGATTTATATTTTGTTATTCGTACCTTTTTTTAAGGTTTTCTTTGGGATTTCCTCTGAAATTAAGGAATTCCTCCTTTTTTAGTATTTCTTTTGGTTAAGAAACGACATTCGTTTTTATAATAGCCTTTTTTGCTATAATTAAAACATTTTATATTAAACTTGTTTATTTTGGAATTTCTCGAAACTAAGCTGGCTTTTTTTTAAGGTTTATCCCTTTTTTTCTAGGTTCGGTTATTCGAATTTTTTTCGTTTTTTCGCTTGTTAAATCCTTTCTTTTCGAGATACCTATCGAAGGTGCGTCGATCGGCGATGATAGCCTGGTTTATATATTCCTTAAAGGATCCTGTTTTAGGTACTTTATATATTTCGTTTTTAATTTAAAACTTTAGGCCGTTATAATATAGATAAAACAATGCGCTTATTAGCAATTACGAAACGGCGGTTAAGCGATTAAACTCGGTTGTATATTTTGCTGTTAACTTAATCTGTCGTAATAAATACAGTTATTTTATCGTATGTTATTTTTTGTCGGTATTTCCGAATAAAGTTCGTATTTTATTTTTAAAGTATTCATAATTATTAAAAATATAATTGGTAACGTCCGATAAATTTTTAGGGTAGTTCTTTAGGTAATTTTTTAAGATTGGCTTAAATTACGAAAGGACTTTCCCTGTAAGTACTTAAGAAATGGCTAGTACCTTTTAATAATTTTCCACTAGGAAATTTTGGTAAAATTTGAGATAAATCCGGGCTTGGATTAAAAATCTTTTTACGTCTGTAAATCTATTATAAGGTTTGAAAGCGGCTGGTTTGTACCTTTTGACTTTAGGTATCCCGTAGTATCCAGGAGGTGGAATGGTGGTTTTGCGATAAGGGTTAAGGGCAAATAAGGGTGGTACGGAGGCCTTTTTTTTTTTCTTTTAAGTTAGTTGGATATTTTCTTTTTTTTTTCGAGCAAGTCTGGTATTTTTTTTTTTTTAAGGCCTGGATCTTTATCGCCAAGAAATCCAGTTTTTCGTCTGTTGTCCGTTTTTTTTCCTTACCTTTAAGTTCTGGCTTTTCGGTTGCGGGTTCCTTTTTTTCATAATCTTTTTCTTCCTTTAAGTCGCTTTGTACTTTAATAATTTCTTTAGGGGTTAGGGCAGGTTGTTGCTAAAAGGAAAAAAAGCCGGCTTAAGTTCGAGTTATAAAAGGCGCCATGTTGTCGATAAGTTGGAACATTTCCTTAATAAAGGGTAGATCGTTAATTTTAGTTATTAATTTTTTATTAGCTAATAACGGAAATCGAATGTATTATTTATTTTCTGAACGTCGTTCTGTAATATCGTTTTTATTAAGTTTAGAAAGGTTTATGCTTAATTAAGCCTTAAATTATTCGTTGGTTATTAATTAAGGAATTATTAAAATATAACGAACTTGTTATATATCCACCTGGAAGTATAAGCAGTATCCGAAAAAAGTTTTGATTTGCAGGTAATAATAAGGCAAGGAATAATTTAATATGTTCGTTAAAGAAATTTAAGGTACTTTTTTTTTAATTAGAGGACGGTACAGTTGCTTTTAGTTAAAAACTTAGATTAATAGTTAAGGAGCGAAATTTATTTAAAGGTTATTTATATAGGAAACTGGCCCATATATATCCTTCCTATCTCCCCTAAGTTTCCGTAATATTTCCTTAGGGTTTCTTAAATGTTTCTGGATGGTTTTTGTTAACATAACAAAGACCATTTAATCGAACCGAGGTTTACCCGTTCGGGCCCATACGTTTGGGTCTCCCTTCCGGTCTTGAGGTCGTAACAATTAAATACTATTAATATGTTAAAGAAAAGGTTTTAGCCTATTATATTATCGTAAGGGTATATAAAACAAATGTTTTACAATATAAACTATATAGAAAATTGCAACTAATTTCAATTTTATATTTATTACGAAATTTAAATATTATAAATTTCATATTTAAAATTTTTTATTTAGAAATGTAGCAATAGATATATATTATAATAGCATTTATATTAACGTTCCACATAAACTTGCGCGTATATAAGCTTGCAGCGCGTTTTTATTAATAATTTAATACCAATTATGTAAAACGCTTTATAAAAGATACCAGAATGAACTTAGCCGTCCAGGTTAAAAAAAACGAAACTTAAAACTTAGTTATAAAAATCTTAGTTTTATATAGAACGTTATCGAAACGACCTTAAAAGCCCGATATTCCGATAAATGCGCCCGAACCGACATTATCCATAATTTGCGAAAATTAACCCCGATTGAAAAGAAATCTATTATCGAAAAAGTTCTTGACATAAATATACGAACGTTTCCTGTCCGGCTTCAGTACATTAAAAATATGGCAAATTTGTTGTTAGCTCGGCGCCTTACGACTCTTATCGGCGTAAATTGGGCGTCGAACTTTATTCGACGGCAAAAAAAGACTTAAAATACGTTTAAATCGAAAAAGCGATTATTAAAAGATATTATGCGAAAATTTAAAAAGATTTCGTAAGTAATTCGAGTTAGTTCGGGTTATAATAACAAAATACGGTACCTTAAAAATATATAGCATTGTAATTATAAACGCCGAAAAACGTCAAAAATATAAATAAACGTAATAAGGTAATTAGAAATAAGTTATAATTATATAGGTTATTAATTTGCAAAGTTAAGTTATATTATTATTTATTATTTAGCAGGGAAAAATTACGTTAAATTTTAATTTCGTATTAATTTATTACCTGCCAATTAGAAAATCGGAATTAATTATAATAATGAATTGGGACGGGACAATTCAAAGCTATTGCATATAGAATTTCTTGATCAGAAGCTTAGGAAAAGGAATGTCGGGCGTCCCTTGCTTGCTATGGAAAACTACATACAAGAGTTGGTAGGTCAGCATTTTATAGACCATCGCCGACCTACTTGGCGTTGCAGCCCAAAGCAGCTAGAAATGGCTCGAAGGAGCTAGAGCAGCTGCAGCTGTTAGCAGCTGTACTAGCTGCAACAGCTGTACTGTACCCCACACCATTTCAATAATTAAATAACAAACGAATTAAGTTTAAAATAAATTTAATATTTCGATATATATATTTAAACCCGTAGGAAAAAACAAAATGCCTTTTTATTTTTAATAATTACGAAAGTTATTATTTAATAAAATTCGAAAAATATCGCGCGAATAACGATATTATTCCGTTTTGCATATTTTTTTTAATTGTCTTTATAGGTTTTAATTTTCGATATATCTTACTTTTCAGTTTTAAAACGCGCTTATACGTTGTATATCGAAAGTTTAATACGACATTATTATACATATATTACAAAAAGTGGTTTTTTCGCCGGTTTTTACAACGCGTTTAAAACCGCCATAACGTTCGAAAATATTAAATCCGGTTTTGTTAAAACTGAATTTATTTTATTCGATTTTAATAACGTTTTTTCCGATTTGGAAATTTCTTTAATTGCACCTACGCCGACCGTCTCGCCGCTTATCTCCGCTGGTTCCTTTTTTTCTCCACCGTCGAAAACCCTTGAAATATCAAAAAAAAAAAAAAAACCGGAAACAATACTTGCAAAAGAAATTAAAAATTACTAGGGAAGCTCGGTAACAAAAATAGTTAAATTAATTAATCTTTTAATAAACTATAAATTAATACTTTTGTATAAAAACGTTTTTTTAAAGAAAAAACCGCGAAATTACGCAAAACCAACTATTTCTTTAACCAACGCCGAAAAACCAAAAACAAACGTTTTCAAAAAGGAAAAAATACTTATTATATAAAAACAACAAGCTTTTCTGGCCGAAAAAGAAAAGGAATAATGAAAATTCTCAACTAACAACGACTAAAAGTAATCAGCGCAAAAAAGTTAAAAGGAAAAAACGGAAATATAACGTTTACGGCAAGCCCGGACATAATACGCGTATTTGTAAAAAAGCTGTAAATACGTTTAGCGAAAAACAAATCCGATTAATTTGAATTTGTTATCGCGAGATGTTAAAAAACGCGCCGCGAACTTGTATACGCCGCAAGCTTGTATAATAGGTTATTATTAATCTATTTACGAAACTTTTAAATTTTTTTATATAATAAACTTATAAACACAAAATAAATAGCATATATCTTTTTCAGATATTAATCTAATATATACAAATTATTAATATAAGTTATTTCCGGTAAAAGCATTATATTTACCTTTAAGTTCTAAAAAGGCCCAAGGGCATAAGTACATTTAAATTACGAGTTATTTAACGCGTTTAAATCTTATATACGTAAGCAAATAAGATAATTAAGTAAAACATTTAAAACTTATTTGTGATATTACTTTAATTACAAATAAAATAACTTGGTTAAAGAATTCCAGGTAACCTAATAAACATATAATATCAACTATTTTAAAAATATTAAGATAACCCTAACAAACGTAAGTTTTGGTATTATATCAAAAGTTAACAAAAAATCGAACAATGAATTGGGACGGGGCGACTCGGTCCTGATCAGTACATAATCGCAAAGAGGGTCTTCGTATGTGCTCAGTGGTCAGAAATAATAAGTTCAAACGCAATCTGTATTATGTGGTGTTGAGACTATGATAAAAGCCTGCTGATAGGGTTGCGCCCAGCGAAAATGAACCTCTAGAAATACACGCGAAATGCGGACTAACTGATCATCCGGAACCGGACCTTAGGGTGCGTTCGATAGAGTTGGGAGATGGGGAAAAGCGACATTTAGGCCCCATCTATTTAGCATAAGGAATTATGCTTCTCGTCCCATGTACCCCATAGCGCTTAAACTTGCTTACGAAAGCAACCCTTTTTTTAACTATTAGCTTTTAACGTTAGCGAATGAAGTCATAAAGGGTATATAAAATAAGGCTGACGATTTATACAGTTATAAAGCTTAAATTAAGTAAGGATAACGATTTATAAGGTCATAACGGTTGAAATCAGTATGAGCGGCTGCTGCTTCAACGGCTGCGAACGGCTAGCCCTTCTAGGCCTGGTTTCCAAGGGTACATCGCATAAATCTTCGTAGCCGCTGTTCATAAAGTCTTACAATAATCGCTTCCTAATAAGGGAAGGCCTTGTGGCTTTTAAAGTTTAATATGAGCCGAAAGAGCGAAAAGCTACAAGCTGCGCAGCCGCCAAGCTCTACCGAACGCACCCTTAGTCTCTGCACCCTGCCCCGTTTCAATTACGACGGCCTAAGCAATATTAAACTATTTTAATATTTAAGTAGCTTAAATAAATATACCTAAAAAAATCTTAAATTTATATATAACAAAATGAAAAAGAATTATAATTAAAAGAAATTAAAAGGATTAACTTTTTCCAAAAGGAAAATAATTCGTTTTAAATTATTAAAACATCGTGTTACGATATTAGCGTTACGGCTTAGCTAAGTTACCGTAACGTTATATATACGTTGGCGTTTCGCGCTTATTGAGTAGTTTTTTCTTTTTTTTTCTTTTGTAATAATAGAATACTTTATCCAGATTTAAGAGACGATTAGCGCCGTAATAGTTTGTTGTATTTTTAAAAACAAACTTTTACGATAGCTTATATTTCTCTGTTTTGAATACGACTTTGTACAATTTTAGGTCCGCCATTAATCCATCGTTTTTTCGTTAAGATTTTATTTAATAATCGAGTTTTGAAAGTGGATATAACTTTACTAGATATTTTTATTTTAAAGGAAAATATTATAAATATTAATATTTCCGCTTTTAATTAAATATAAAACGGTAATATAATGTTATTGCTTTAACTTACAAACTTTTATAAATTCTTTTATAAATTTCGTTATGTAGGTTTTATTATAATATGAATTATATACAATTTTATATTATTAAGCCGGGTTTTCGAAATAAACAAATAATTTGAAAAAGCCTTTAAGGATATTCTTACAGATTTCGAAAATAACTATAAACGCTTAAAGTACGAAAAAAACGAAATATAAAAATGTTTTGTAATTGCGGAACGGTCGTTTTAAAAAGCGAAGTAATTATCGCATGAAAATTACCAGCTTCGCGAATAACTGGTTGCTGCCGAAAAATCGTTATAATAAACCCGGAACGGAGTGACCGAAAATGCGTTATTACGAGAGCGTTTAATAACCGTAAAGGGGTTAATGTGTTAAAACGTAACTTTTTATAACGCGTAATAAAGCCTTTTTTAACGGCTTTATAGCTTATTTTTAAAGTTACCTTTTATAAATAACTTAACCTGTTATTAATATATCGGAAAATTAATGTTTCCGTAATTCCGAACCTCCGGTATATGCAAGGTAAAATATTAGGTCTAAGCCTGGAAAATAAGGCTCAGCCAATATACAGAAATTATTCTACGATAACTTTCCACAACAGATACTATACCCAGCATCTTCGAATACGATAATTCTTTAAATAGTTTTTTACGGTTTGGATAGATTGTATATCTTAATCCCGTGCCTTATTCCGATTCCGACTGGTGGTTTCTGATAAGCTTCGGCCCTGGTGAACCTTATGCCCGCTGGCTACGGTTTAGCAGGGTCCTTGACGGCAGAAAATAGCTTTGTACGGTAAACGTTAAAGATGAACCTTAAAGATAAACCTTAAAAGCTTGCGAAAAGCTTTGCAAGCCCTCGCCAGTTTCACGACTATAAAGTCCAACCTGGATCGTTTCTACGGCTTCTCAAGCTATCATCAATCAAGATACGGAACCTCCGATATATAAAGGGGACTTTAAAGACTTAATGGTCTGTTAAAAATATACTAACTAACGGTTTTTAATACGTTTAAAGTTTGCAATAAATCGGAACGCTTATTTTTTGCTAGTTAACCGTATTGTATACGCCGTATAAAGCCTTAAAAAACATTTATTTATACGAACGCAATAAAGTGAATAAAGTAATAATATTATTATTAAACCCCGAAACATAATTAAAATATCAACATTGAACATTTGAATTAAAAGTTCGATTTTAAATATATTGGCTTATACAAAGTTACCAAGAAAATTTCTCAAAAAAATATAAATTAAAATTATCCCCGAAAGTTAAGCTTTATTTAATTTTTCGTGTTTTTTTATTTAAATTAATAGCAAATATTATTAAAATTAATATAAAACGAAAAGACAAGGTAAAAGAAAATGTACCGGTATACGATATAAAGAAAATCCTAGACGTACGTAGAAAAAACGGACTTGTTAAATACTTGGTTAAATAAAAAAAAATTACCTAAACTCCGAAAATACCTGGAAATCCGCTAAAAGTTTCATAAACGCTTAACGTTTTTTAAAAGATTTTTTACCAACAACGCCGGAACCCGTTATAAACGTACCTTAATTTACGTTATCACGATTAAACTAGTTAGTAACGCTAATACCAAATCAATTAATCGAGATTACGGCCTATATTTACGCGGTAATTTCGGTAAATAGTTTTTTTCATTTTTCTTTTAAACGAACGAATTCTTTTATTACCTCGGCACCTTTAATGCCATAACGAAATATTTCTAAACTACGATTATAAAGCAGTCGCCGTTGTTTTTAAAAACGATCTAGTTTGTTAGCGGTAATACGTTATATCTTTCGAACTTGCTTTTTCTTACGTTTTAAACGATTTTTTTTAATAATTTTTTATGTTCTTTTTTTAAAAGTCCAACAACGTTACAAAAATTTCCGTACTGGATATAACGCGCGCATTTCCTAAAATCACGAAAAACCTTTTAATCCATACCTTTTTTATACCGAAAACAAAAAGGTATCGTAAAACTAATTCGAACAACCCGCTTTGCTAAAATAAAAGCGTTAATACGTTAACGAAAACCCAAATTTTTAATTCGACCGGACATATTAATTAGTTTCAGAGAAAGATTAAAAAAATAAAAGTAAAAAAAGGAAATTATTTATCTAAAAACTACAAATAAACAAATTAATTTTTAAAAATAAAAATCTTAAAAAAAGCAAAATCGTATTATAATTTAATAAAGCTTAACTTTTCTTAAAAGGGTCGGAATTGCAGGAAAACAAGATCCGATAATAACCGAAAGTTATGTAACCGGCTTAAAAAGTTTAACAGTTTTAATACTTTAAGCAGCTTAAGTTATAATAACGTTTAAAAGGTTTAACGGATTTAAAGATTTAAACGCCTTAAATACATTAAACCAAATATAAAATATATACGTTTATTATTTCCTATAATCTTAAAAAACACCAGTTTATAATATAACTTAATTACCTAGATCACCTTTAATTATTTATTATTACCAAACGTAACTAATTTATTTTTTATTACTTAGTTTCTTATGATATTATTACCAATATAGACCTGTACAACTAGGTTTAATAATTAGTTAACTAGCCAAGCCGTTACAGATCGACTCTATTATAATTTCGAAGTTAGGTAAGTTATATATCGGGGTAACCAGAGAATTTAAAGGCTTAACAGACCGTTTTTCTTTAAAAACCTAGATTAATGGAATATATTTCTTTGGCTCTAAGTTAAATTCTGCACGTATATTTGCAATCCTGTGGTAAAAAGAACTTATTATAATGTTTTCCTCATAACAAAACACGGGAGTTGGGCAGCACGAACTTAGATGGCTAAAGGCAACCCCTAATTGGAGACTATATCTCCACTATGGACCATGTTGCAAGAAGTTTATATGACATGGGTTATATCTGATCAATATTTCTTGACTGGGCTTAGTTATCAAGCCTTTCGTGGAGTGCGATCTCACCGTCGGTCAGAGTATTTATAACATGTAGTTTTTATAATCTTAATGAGACACTATGACTGGCGAAATGGCTCTAGCAGCTTGTATAACAAGGATTGAAAAAACTCTATCTTGCTACAATAAAGAACTTATAACCAGGGTTTACCTGAACCAAATCCTACGCCACGAAAATGCTGTTCTTCCAAAATTCCCCACCAAGTTTTCGAAAGTATCAGAAGCTGACCCAAAACCGTAGGGCAAGAGCTTCCCGCCCAATCTTACCAAACGGCTGGCCTCCCCTCGAAAAGAAGCCTAACATAATTCGTAGTGATGATATCAAAATAGTGGAAACTAGAGATAAATATGTTATTTAGTGTATGCAAGCATGAATTGTGCAACATCTTTCGTGTATGTCTCGGCGACAGCGTCGCTAAAGCACCCGTTATTGTAGCATAACGTCAAGCGGATGGCGTCTTTCCAGGTGTCCATTCGAATAAAACTTTAGTCACAGTTAGCAAAGAGGGTATAACGAAGGGAGGGATGTTCACTAAATGCAATAAACGTACGCATTGGATCCCACCACTTCTACTCCGCCGAAACAGTCGTCAACTTCGAAAAGTTTCTTGCCGCTCAGCCCAAGGACTTCGTAGGAGATGATGCTTTCAGAGCGACCATCGTTGCAAAATGGCTACACAGAGACTAGGTAAGTGGACGGGGAATAGAAAAAAAAAAACAGACCAAATAGTAGAAGCAGAGGAGCCATGTACTTACCGGTGCGTGAACTTCTGGAACGGCGTTTGAGGTTCTGGTCGAGAAACCGTGTTAACATCGAAGACCTAGAGGGCAAAATTGGACCTTGAGTTCCTCAACTTACGCGATGAGGTTTGATACATAGTTATGATTTGCAACGCTTATAGGCAGCAGATAATCAGACTGCCCCAGCCAGTAATCGTAGTCTTCCTTGACTTTCTTGGCCAGATTGTCCAGGGCAACTTTCACGCCCTCTGGGTCTTCTTCTTTGATGCTCCAGGATGCTAATTTTTGGAATTCAACGATGGCGGCAGCTTGGGCGTTGCCATATCGCTGGGTTTTGCGCTGTTCTGAAAGATATCCGCGTCCATCTACGGGCAATGGGGAGAAAAGAAATGCTGTGTCCCGAGCAGAAGCTGGAATTGGATTTTGCTTCAACAAAGCCAAAACTGTCGCGGCGTGGCCTAGGTGACCAATATTGTGTTTCGAGCCGAGTCGAGCTCTGACAGCGTCTGCAATCTTCTTGCTATCTTCAATATTCATGCAGTGTCGAACCTGGAGGGGATCTCCTGGATTATTAGTAACCGGAAGACCCCAGCTCAACTATAATCGCGATTCAGAGCTGTTAGCGTCTCAAGACAAGAAGAGGTCATGGGGGCCTCATGGCTGCGTGCAAGGGAGCAGGGATTGGATACGTACCCCAGCTTGTAATTGACTACTCAAAAGCTTCCTATGGACTACCTCGTAGTCTGGCCCAAGTCTATCCAAACCCACCAACATAACATCAAGAATGGGCGGGTCTAGCCTTGCTTTCTCTTCACCCCATCGGTGGGCAGGCACGGCGTTCTCCTCGCCTTTGTCGAGTATTTCAGTGGCACGTTGCACCAACTCAGATGTGAAGTAACGGGCCTTTCCATCCCAGCTGAGATGGTTGAAAAGGAACATGATGTCAACCTTGGTGCCAGGTTCGAGAGGAGCTCTTTCATTGGCAACATCAGCAGAGATGATGATATCTAGAGAATTGGCAGGCTGTGGGACCGCTGCTGCTCTGCGCTTCTTGATGCGCTCGGCACGCAATTCTGGGCTTGTCAAAGTTGTCGCTCGGACGAATATGCTGTTGTTGGCCCAAGCTCGCGCCTCGCTGTGAGACTTGAATGGCCTGTACTGGATGTGTGGTAGATGTGGTTCCTTGTTTTGTCCCCAAACGCCGTAGCAAGCGATCGAAGGGTTCTCAAAACGGGCGTCAAGCATAGCTCTTACAAAAGCACGTTTGAGCCTTGGCAGTGTCAAGCCCGAAATATCGCCTACACGCAAGACAATGTTGTTGTAGAAATCGTAAGTCCCGATAGCATTAGCATCCTTGATACCAACTAAAGCCTCGACACCATTAGCTTTCCTCTGCAGCACAGAGCTGTCTGTGGGAGATGGGTGCCATCGAAAATCTGAAGGGTCTAGAGTTGGTAGCTGAAGAGCAGGTTCCTCAGCTTTGGGCGGAGATGTATCGTTAGGAACAGACTGAGACGGGGAATTTGAGGTGACAGAAGATGCCATGGGCGAAGCGTGCGATTTTTCGGAGCCAGAGATTAGGAGGGAGTCGTCATCAAGCATTTGCCGCGGCGCTGCGAGGGCATCAGTTGCTTGTTGGTCTATGAAACCCATCGTGAAGCAATAGGACCAAATAGAGTGGATCTCTAGAAGGAGCAGAGTCACAATAGAGGAAAGCAGAGACACAGTTTAGGTTATGTGGTCCTTATACATCATATCTAATCTGCAAAGGTTGTTTCTGAAACTGATCCAATCCAGACGCCAGCATTCCCCGGCCGGCTTTTGTTTGAACCGTCCGGCCCTATGGCGTATGCATGTAATACAAATGGATTCTATTACGGCGCCTTGCACGGAAGAGACTCTAGTTTTATGAGGCGCTAGTATAAATTTCAGCGCATTTTGTGTCTGAGACTGAAGCTTAAACTCTATTGCACGGGCCTTTTGACCGTACGGCCCTGCTTGACTCCTTCGCAGCTGACCAACAGGGTTATAGTTAGCTGTCAGGCCTTACGGCTTTTAGGCACCTTGACAAGCCAGCGTATCTTAATCGAAAACACGGGGACAGCCGCTAAAAGATTATCAAAAAGATACTTCGTGCATGGGTATGCAGCCAATTATATTCTCGCGATTGGCTGACATAAGATTGAAGGTACTTATCTTACAGGGCTTTTAGCGGAGAGACAAGGGGGCTTAAAGTCACTAAAACTGGGGAACTATCTCTTTTCGAAGGTTCATAGAAGCAGTACGAGAGGCGCTGAAAGTACCCGTTAGACAATCTTTTAGTGGGGAGTTGTAGTGGTAGCGTTTGTACGGCCGTTGGGATGCATCAAATGATTGGGCGGCTCTGATAAGGAACTACAGTCTAATAAGGAACATTCAGCTCTGAAGCTGCGTATATAGTTGACGATCTCCTTCATGAGGTGTCTATGAAACCTCTTTGGTCTGCATGATATTTCCATTGATTAGGACACATGCTCATGTCTGTCCCTCACACGATAACACATTTCCTCCTAGAACTACGATAGACAAAAGAATGAGCGGACCAAATCCCATCCCCTTGGCCATTGTAGGAATCGGCTGTCGATTCCCTGGCGATGCTACGAACCCAGAGAAGCTTTGGGACTTATTAGCCAACGGAAGAAGTGCGTGGAGTAAAGTTCCCGCAGACAGATGGAATGAGGAAGCATTCTGGCATCCCGACCCAGATGACACAAATGGCACCAACAACCACAAGGGAGGCCACTTTCTGAACCAAGATCTTGGCAGATTTGACGCCGGATTTTTTAACATTACGCCACAAGAAGCTGCATCAATGGTAGGTCTTCTCTCCCCATGCTTCTCTGTATCATAATGAAAACAGATGTATTAATCATTGCACTTTACAGGACCCCCAACAAAGACTCTTGCTCGAGACCACTTACGAGGCGCTGGAAAGTGCTGGAGTTCGGCAAGAGCATATTCAAAAGTCAAACACAGCCGTTTACATGGCTATGTTTACCCGAGATTACGACCGCAACGTGTACAAGGATATGATGAGTATTCCCAAATATCACGTAACAGGCACGGGTGATGCTATCCTGGCAAACAGGATATCACATCTGTTTGACCTGACGGGTCCTTCAGTAACCATGGATACGGGGTGCTCCGGAGGCATGGCTGCTATTAGCCACGCCTGCCAGGCTCTGCGCTCAGGGCAGTCAGACATGGCTTTGGCCGGCGCAGTGAACCTGATCCTGACTCCCGATCATATGGTTGGCATGAGCAACCTTCACATGCTCAACGTTGACGGTCGTTCATTCTCTTTCGATAGTCGAGGTGCGGGATACGGCCGTGGCGAAGGCGTTGCTACACTAGTCATTAAGCGATTAGACGACGCAATAAGGGCCAACGACCCAATCCGAGCCATTATCCGTGATGCCGCCGTCAACCAGGACGGCCACACAGCGGGCATCACTCTTCCCAGCGGTCCTGCTCAGCAAGCGCTGGAGCGCAAGGTTTGGAACGGTCTCGGTTTGCAACCGGGGGCGGTAGGATACGTCGAGGCACACGGCACTGGCACGCTAGCCGGAGACAGTGCTGAGCTAGAAGGCATCTCCAAGGTGTTTTGTCAAGATCGCGATGCCGACTCGCCTCTGTTCGTTGGCTCGATCAAATCCAACATCGGCCACACTGAGTGTGCGAGCGGCATGGCTGCCGTGATCAAGTCCGTCCTAATCCTCGAGAAAGGCGCTATCCCACCCAACGTAAACTTTGAGCAACCCAGAGAGAGTCTTAACCTCAAGCAGAAGAAGATTAAGGTTCCAGAAGCCTTGGTACCGTGGCCGCAGCAGACGGGCGTTGCAAGAATCTCGGTCAACAGTTTTGGATACGGTGGTACGAACGCACATGCCGTCTTGGAACGACCAGAACGGCCAACCATTACTGCCAGTCAGGAAGAAGAGAACACGCCTCGCCTCTTCATAATGTCGGCCGCCAGCCAGACATCGCTCCTTAGCATGCTGGCCACCAATGGGGACTGGGTTTCGAAGCATGGCGACCAGGCCTCGGTTCTGAGAGATCTGTCCTACACGCTGTCCCAGCGTCGATCCCTCCTGCCTTGGCGGTTTAGCTGCGTCGCTGCGAATCAAAAGGAGCTTCTTGAAGCCCTGGCCCATGGCTCTAAGAAGGCGGATGCCATCACACGGATAACTCCGGGTGCCAAGATCAGCTTTGTTTTCACCGGCCAAGGAGCTCAATGGGCTGGAATGGGTCGCGAGCTGCTCTCTGACCCAACCTTCAATAGCTCCTTCCGACGTTCTAATAAGATTCTCCAAGATCTTGGATGCTCGTGGGACCTAATTGAAGAAGTCCTAAGGGCGAAGGGTGAATCGCGTTTGCACGAGGCAGAGCTGGCGCAGCCCGCAACGACCGCTATTCAGATTGCCCTCGTTGACTTGGCCAAGGAATGGGGAATTGTTCCCGACTCAGTCATCGGCCACTCAAGTGGAGAGATCGGAGCCGCCTATGCTGCTGGGTACCTCTCTCAGCACCAAGCCATCAAGGTAGCCTATTTCCGAGGCTTTTCTTCCGGCATGGCCAAGAAGGGCTGTGGAAAGGGATCTATGCTTGCTGTTGGTGTTGGAGAGTACGACGTTGAGCCTTACCTGGATATGCTCACGCAAGGAGTTGTCGTTGTTGCTTGCCAGAATAGCCCAAACAGCACAACAGTCTCTGGAGACGATGCCGCCATCTCTGAGCTCTCGGAAATTCTGTCCCAAGAGTCCATCTTCAACAGAAAGCTCAATGTTGAGACTGCCTACCACTCCCATCACATGCAAGCAGCTGCTGGCGAGTACAAAGCTGCCTTGGAGGATATTGTGTGCAACCCCTCGCCCAATACTGGAATCGAAATGTTCTCCACCGTTACTGGCTCGCTCAAGTCAGACGGATTCGGTTCGGACTACTGGGTTGATAACCTTGTCAGCAAAGTCAGATTTTGCGATGGCCTGCATGCATTGTGCGAGTCTAAACAGGCATCATCCTCATCACGCAGCTCCCAAGCTCAGCGCATCTTCATCGAGATGGGACCGCATGGTGCGTTAGCGGGGCCGGCAAGACAATGTATGGCAGATTTGGTTGTGCCGATGCCTTACAGCTACACTTCGGCTCTTGTTCGGGGGACTGGAGCGGTCCAGTCTGCCTTGACAATGGCAGGACAGGTCTTCAACCAGGGTTACCCCCTCAACCTGGCAGCGGTCTCTGCTACTGATGAAACGTCTAAGCACGCATCCGTCTTGTGCAACCTTCCATCTTACCCATGGGATCATGCTAAGAGACATTGGAATGAATCTCGGTTGAGCCGAGATTATCGCTTTAGAAAGCATCCCTACCATGACTTGCTCGGCCTCCGCATGACAGATAATTCACCTCTCCGACCTTCATGGAGGCACATGGTCGGCGTTGAAGGCCTCCCATGGCTCAGGGATCATGTTGTGGATGGCTTGATGATTTTCCCCGGTTCTGGCTATCTCGCTATGGCGATAGAGGCCTGTTCCCAACTGGCTAGTGATCGCTATCCTGGAAAGGAAATTGGACGATTCTGCTTGAAGGACGTCTTCTTTCTGAAAGGGCTTGTTATTCCCGAAGGTCGCGCGAGGGTTGAAGTTCAACTGAGTTTCAATCCTATCGAACCCGCTAACAACGATACCACCAAGACCACCATGCAGCACGGCTTCTCTATCACTGCCTTCACTGGCGATGAACACTGGAACGAGCACTGCCGTGGAACTATCGTTGCCGAGTTCAAGGCGTCTAATGATGGTGAAGCTTTGCTCGTGGCCGAAGTCACGCAAGGGGATATGGCATCTCAGCTTGATCCAGCCTCTGGCAAGCTTATCCAAGCCAGCGAACTGTATCAAGAACTGGAGAGAGTCGGCAATGCTTACGGTCCTACATTTACAGGAATTGAAGAAATGGTAATCCACGCCGATTCGGCTGCCTCACGTGTTATGATCCCAGATGTAGTCTCAGGGATGCCAGCTCGCCATATGAGGCCGCATACCATTCATCCTACGACTCTCGACATCCTACTGCACACCAGCTTGCCGCTGGTCCATCAGAAGCTCGGTGCTGGGTCCGTCATGCCAGTTCACATCGAAAACATGAACATCTCCGCCGACATCGAGAATACGCCAGGTGATATGTTCTGGGCAGTCACCACTTTGACATCAAGTCATTTCAGAGCAGCGGATGCAGATCTAATCGTCTTCTCTGGAAAAGCCGGCTCGAAAGAGACTCCGGTCATCTCCGCCTCAGGTATGGAGCTGCGTAGCTTGGGCGCTGGAGACTCAGAAGATGCAGTCGCGCAAGGCGGCCGACGGGACATCTGCTACGACATGAAGTGGGTTCCAGATGAGAGGTTTATCTCTGCCAAGCAGCTCCAGCCATCGCAACCATTCGCCGCCTCGGAAGACCCTCTAGCTCGTTGCTACGCTCTCATGGCTCAGTACGCGAAGCACAAAGCCATCAAGCAATCCGATCTTTCCGTTATTGAACTGGGCGGTGATGGTAGCACGGCTGGCGCTACCCTGGCATTCTTGGAGGCTTTGCATTCCTGCAATGCTAGTCCGGCCGTGTATGACTTTACCTCCTCCAAGGATCACTTTGATGCCATTCAGAGCGAGCTCAAAGACCAAGCTACTAGTGTAGTCAATTTCCGGAGGCTGGATATCGGAAAGGACGAGTTGGATCCCGCCTTTGAGAAGAACTGTTACGACATTGTTTTGGCTTGCAACACTCTTCACGGCGCCTCAAACGTTAACTCGACCTTGTCCAATGTTCGAAAGCTCCTGAAGCCTGACGGTGTTCTGTTGTTGATTGAGGACACCACCTCCGGCCAAAACTCCCTATCCACAGAGGAATGGTCAAACCTCATGTCTCAGGCCTCTCTCAAGATGCAGCTGGCCGCTCAGGATAACGAAACGATGCCCAAATTCACTCTCATGGTCGCAAGAGCCGTGACTGATGCCGTTGCTCCCATCTCTGAAATCAGACTCGTGTCTGAAGAGTCCAGCCTACCTGCCAGCCTCAAAAGTCTCGTGGCGGAAATGTCGAGCGTTCTAGGAAACAACGGGATGCAAGTTAGCGCATCCTCCTGGGATAACATGCACCCGCATGATGAGGCCGCTATTCACGTAGTGATTGACGACGGTTCCCGACCTATTCTCTCCGGTGTTGGTCAAGACCGATTCCGCCTTGTGGTTGACCTTTTGCAGAGGCCTTCCAAGGTCATCTGGTTAAGTGTACAAGACAATGAAAAGGACAGATTCAACTCCAGGAAGCATCTTGTTACCGGCTTATCTCGTACTGCACATGCGGAGAATGAGGATCTCGACATGGTGACAATCGATATACAGCAGACACTTGATCAGACAACTCAACCTGCCATACTTCAATTGCTATCTGAGGTCATTCAGTCCTTCAGCAACAAAGATATTCCAAGAGAAAGAGAATACGTCTATAACGGCACTGATGTCCTCGTTCCAAGGCTCGTTTCCCACGCCACTCTCAATCGTCAAGTTTCGGGCAAGATGGAGACCACCATAGAGACGATATCCTTCACAGGGTCTCAAACCTCCCTCAAGCTGGGTGGCGTCCAAAAGGGCCTCGTTTTCGTTGAGAACACAGCCAACGACGAACCTCTCCAGGAAGACCATGTTGAGATTGAGGCAAAGGCATTTGGAATTCCTTCTGGCTTCAACAAATCGGCACGGTCCGGCAACATTGTAAACGAGTATGCCGGTATCGTCACTGCGACAGGGTCTCGGGTATCTGTGCTGAAAGTTGGTGACCGAGTCGTGGCCATTGGTGCAGAATCTTGCGCAAACCGATTAAGAGTGCCAGCTACGCAGGCCCAACTGATGCCAAGCCAGATATCCTTCAAAGATGCTGCAGCATTGCCACGCGCTTTCATGGCCGTCTCCCACGCGCTAATCGATGTCGCTGACATCCAGGCCGGGCAGGTCGTCTTAGTGGATGGTGCCACCAGCGAGGTTGGCCGAGCAGCCCTATCCGTCGCCCAGCATTTTGGAGCTACGGTCATCGCTGCTGTGTCTAGAGTTGACGAGGCGGCGTTCCTACAGGGCACATTCAAGATGCCATCAACCCACATCGTTCCCCGCGATAGCTACCTTGGTCAACGCCAAATACAAAAGATCACTGGCCCGAGCGGTGGACTGGACGTTATACTTGGTTGCACAAGGTCTCCTGTCACCGAAGTGACTAGCCAGTTGCTAAAACCCTTTGGAACGTTGGTTCATATCCGAAATGGGGCCAGCGATTCAAAACAGTATCATGGAACTGCACATCCTTCTAACGCGACTGTTTCCGTTTTCGATATCGACTCTCTCCTTCAAGCCAGGCCTCAAAAGGGCCCCCAACTTCTCCAGCAAGTCATGAAAATGGTCCACCAGGGCTTATCTCCTGCGCCGCAGAGTGTCATGGCTGTGCCCTTAAATAATAACCTTGAGGAAGCGCTCAGTCTGGCCCAGAAGCAAGACAGCATGATCAAACACGTTCTTGAAGTCCAGGAGAACTCTATTGTCAAGGTTGAGAGGCCGAGCTACCAGGTTCCCAAACTCGAGACAGATGTCACATATGTTGTGGCTGGTGGTTTGGGTGACCTGGGTCAAAGACTTCTACATTTGATGGCCCAGGCCGGTGCAAGGTATCTTGTAACGCTGTCAAGGAAGGGAGCTGGCTCTGAAGAATTCCTGAAGCTCGAAAGGGAGCTTAAAGATGTCAATGCCCATTGTTCGCTGTTGGCTGTGAACTGCGATGTTTCCCGAGAGGAGAGTATTGCGGCCGCGCTTTCTGAGATCAAGAAAAATGGCTTCCCGTCCGTCAAGGGTGTCATTCAGTCAGCTGTCATCCTCAAGGACTCGACTCTCGACACCATGACGGCGGAGTTGTTCAACTCTGTCGTTGGCACAAAGGCTGAGGGCACGTTGAATCTACACAAGGTCTTCGTACAAGAGGGCTTGACCTTCTTCATTTCATTCTCATCTGTGATGAGCATCATTGGTGGTAAAGCGCAAGCCAACTACAATGCCGGAAACGCGCTTCAGGATGCTTTCGCTCAGTTTGAAAGAAGCTCCAACTGCTTCTACATGTCACTTAACATAGGCGGTATTGAAGACGCTGCCGTCAACAACGAGGCCATTATCCAATCCATTCGACGACAAGGCCTGACTCGCATCTCACACGAAGAGTTGGCTGCCTATTTCGAGTACGCTTTGAGTGCCCACGCACGCGAAACCGGATGCCACCAGCCAGTCATAGGTTTCACATCGGAAACCATTATTGGAACGACTGCTGTCAACGGTGCTGCTCACACATCCATGTTCACTCACGTCCGACAAAAGGCTGCGGCGAAAACAGACGATGACAAGGTCAAACAGAAAAAGACCTTCAAGGATATCGTAAAGGAGGGCGCTGACAAGGAAGAGATTTCCGCATTCATCGCCCAATCTATTGGTGATAAACTTGCAGACTTGATGGCCATCGACCCGGCCGAAGTGAACCTTGGCTCTTCCATTTCGGACTATGGTCTCGATTCTTTGGTCGCCATTGAGCTTCGCAACTGGTTGATGAGGGAGTTTGACTCCCCTATCCAATCCTCTGAGGTTCTCGACAGCCCGGACATCTGGACTTTGGCCCAGAAGGTGACTTCTCGCTCCCGACTCGCGAATAGCGAGAGCGACATGACCAATAGTAGCGAGATCAGCGGCAGCGAAAAGGATTCACCGTCAACGCTACCAACATCTCGATCGAATACCCCAGACGTGAAAGCCTGATGATGTGCGGCTTGAGCACCGGGCAGCTGAGCAACCTGACTCACTGAATTGCGATTGGGCAATTCCACGGTGGATACTCTGTCGCTACTATGTTTTAGACGTTGGGTGGTAATACTTTTATGAGGATGCTGTCGCGTGTCGTTTGGAGTTGACTGGATGTAATTTTTTTTTGCAGATATTCCTATGGTCTCAATATGGATGTTTCGAAAGAAGGAAAACCAACGAGAGAAGAATGCATACGAATGCCGGAAAGATTTATATTTGTTTTTACCAAACAATCGTCTCTCTATTGTGAAAAAGCCCGCACAGCATCAAGCATTCTTGCTTCGAGTTGGTCGACGGGAAAGCAGTTTAGTAAATAAATGTGCTGCCAAGAATTCACCGGAGTATCAGGCTCCGGAAGTTGTACAATAGCTGAATATAAATAAGAATTTGAGTACGCGTTCCGCTAATTATGTGTAGTAAAGGCGTTGCCCTGCTTCAGTGCTCTGTCGCCCTAAAGAGCCATGTCCAAAGCTGCGACTAAGAAATCTAGCAGTACATCTACATTGTATCAACGTGAATGGAACAGAAACGCGTAGATGCCGTGGTCACATGGCTCGAATAGGTTCCTTTGCACCGCACGCAGGATGCGTAATAGCTGATCATATCCCAGCACTCGTCATCAACTAAGTTATGTTGTACAGAGTATGGAGTGCTGTGTGCTTGCCTTTGACCCCTTCTCATCCAATTTCTCAATGCCTCATCGTCATACGCCTCAAACCCGAGATCCAAGTCATCAGCAATGAGTTCCTCGAAAACAATCAGCCAAAGGAGTTGGACTACAACGGAGTTAAGAGCAAAATATTTTCTTAATCAGGATGAGGACGGAATCTCATATATCATTCCAGCCGTCGAGATTATACCTCCCAGGAAGAAGTCACAGTATCAGACATGGGTCTCGCAAATCATGAGAAAGCTGCAAGACCTTCAGTTCTGGGAGAAGAGTCCTGGGCACCTAGCTGTTCAAGGTGTCAAAAAGAGCCAGGAGAACATCGACCATGGCTCCAGCAGGACTGCCATCGCGGCCCGCCTTCCCCCGGTGCACATTCTGCCTTGCCTATCCCAACCAAGAGACTTCAGTTACGGACATGCTCCAACTCAGCTTTGGTTGGATGTCTTCAATTGGGTACACTCCTCGGCGCCTCCACGATGTCTCGCCTGTGCTAACCTAGAAACCGTGCAAACTTCACGTTTAGACGAGAGAGTTCGAAAGACCAACCCTTTTGCTGATGCAGGGGACGCTGCTTCTCATGGTTGTGTAACGTGTCGGAACATACTAGATGCCCTTGAAGCCTTTTCTCGTGGTGATAAATGAAAGTCGCGGTTCCAGCTCTAGCATTGGCGGAGAAAAAAGGATATCTCTCCTTGCGATACCTAAAAACAGCCAGTCGCTGACATCCGAGGCCCAGGGCGTTTCCTCAGCTATCCCAGTCCTGACACTCAAGCATCCTCGACGGCAAGTTTCCACCAAAAACATTACCCAAGAGTCTACTAACCACTCGATACTAATCTAAATGAATCGAAGAGTGTTTCAACACCCCATCAAGTTTGACTCTCTTGAATCTCCAGGTCTCGTTCCCATTACCTCCGTCATTTTACTGGGTAATGAAACAAGTTGAAGACTGTAAATGTGTTCCCTTGGCTGGTGATAAGAATCACACCCCGCCAAGGCGGTTAGTGAAGATCGGAGATTCTGGGATTCGTCTCGAAGAAAATGTACCTTCCCGCACCAGATACTGCGCTTTGAGTTACTGTTGATGTACTGCCAAAGGCAACCCGCGGACTAATCGAGCCTGGCTCGCATCACATCTTGACCGTATTTATTTGTTGAAAGTACCAAAGGGGATGTGACCGACTCGATCCCGAAAATCCGAGCTGCACACGTTGATGCTGAGTACCGTGTGTGGGTAGGGGTAGACTACTCTCGATGCTATAGATGCCTGCAGGAAGTTGATGATCTCGTATATTTGGTCGGGAAAAGTGGGTCCATCCGTATTGAAGGTGGCAAAAAGGGGCTACGCTACTTTCCATACGTTTCCATATTTACCACTTGATTTTTAATGGAAATAATGGATTAATTTGTACATAACAAGCTTAATAATGCGGTTATTCGAATATATAAAGCCCAACATCCCCAGGGGTGTTGCAGGTAATCCATAGCTCATAGGCATCATCAATAGACACACCTTAAGAATTCACTTGTTCTTCCTTGAGTCTACCCTGCAACCTTTCTCATATTAATTCCTCCCGGGTAGCCTTACTGCTTCCTGTAGGGTAAGCCTCACTTGCTGTCGCCCTCCAATTCTTACTTCAAGACGACGAAGATCAGAAGGATTTGATGGGGCAGTGCGGCCAGATGGTCCATATCTACTCCAGTGCATACCTTGTCATTGCAATCCATGCTGCTTCGGACTGTCGCATTGGCTTCCTCAGCCGAAAAGATGAAACGGAATCCACCGCAGGCAGGTTCGATACGCCGTTGCCAATGGTAAACTTACTCCCGAATTAGTAACGGAGAAAACCATGGGGTTACACGATGGCCCAAACGATCTCCTGATGCGAACGCCATTATCCCTCCGTGCGTGGACTCTACAAGAGATTCTCCTTGCCCGACGGATCTTACACTTCACCGAGTCGGAGATGATTTGGGGATGCAGAAAAAACTTAATGTCAATGCCAGCAGCCCATTAAGTCGGATTGCTCGCTCAGGTCTGAAGCTATTTGGGGGCCGGTAATCTCGTGCAGAATGGAATAAGATTGTGGACTGTTACTCCAGACGCAGCCTGACTGACTACAACGAGAAGCTGCCTGCCATGTCCGCAATAACATCACAGCTGGCGGCCAAGTGGTGCAAGACACCGGAAGACTTCTGGCGGGTTTTTGGTGAGTATACGAGCAATCAGGGATGACCAAGTCACGTATATGATGGAGGAGAAATGGTAATTAATAGTGAGGCGAGATAAACGCCAGTCGTACGAAGTGCTTTGTGACGAAGGCCTCGGTGGTGATGCAGAGTTAGTCTGCGACTTGGAAGAAGAAGAGTGCTGGCTTAACAGCGGGCGCTTGTATCCACGAACGGCATGTATATGCGCCAACGCCGCCCCGGACTCGAGGTCTTACTGTCAACAAGTCGGAGCATGGATGGCCGTTCCCGAAAATGGAATAAACGGAGATACCTACGATAGAACAAGAATGCGCAAGTCTGGTGGCTGGTGCTGCGACGTGGCCTCCTCAGAACGAACAAGAAATCAGTACTTCAGTGCTCTTTGTACGGGTACCGTCTTTCACTTGTGATAAGTCGGTGGCCTGTGACACCGCATAGAGCACCCCATAATTTGCTGACAAGACGCTCCAAGCCCTTGCTTAGGCGATCCCCACTGGATTTTCTTCCCAAATTGTTCGCAAAATACAGGTTGCAAGACCGGTAACCTTCCCGCCTACAATGGCGGATCAGGGGTGTGAAGGTCAGGCCAGCCATACCCGCCCGAAGGTTAAAAGCTTCGTCAGAAAACGGGGAGCTTCAAGTAAGGCGTATTAAAATAAGGAGCAAGGGTGTGCAGGATCTCCCTTTAAGTAGAAGCGCATAGCCTACCCTCATCCCCTAGTCGGTGGTGTGTGAGCCATTACATATCGTAACCGAAGACGATATTGAGACAAACCTTGCGCGGGTCATGGGTCCAGCTTGACGGCTGAATCGCACACCGACGACCCATCCTGGTTCAAGGAAGGAACGTAGCCCTACGATCGGGGCCTTGACGCCAGTCCGGAGAACTAGCCAGTGCGGCAGCGGCCTGAACGTCCACAAAAGCATTTCTCGTCGGGCCTTACTGGTGGGGTCCTCCAAGGCCTAGCGAAGTTCCTAGATCCACAATCCTCAGACAAACCGATAAAAACCGCACAAGGTCGGCCCTTGACAGGAGACTCCCGACGACAAATGCAAGAGAGCGGCCCGGGCACATGAACCGTTGTTACAGGGGAGCTTCTAGTCTACCTGAGGGTTAGTGCGCCAACGATCACCTGCCAAACGACCACCTGCCAAACGACCACCTGCCAAACTCAGGGCAGATGTGCCCGTTACCGATGTTTAATGATGTCATATGGTCTGCGTGAGAGCCGAGAATTTCTTATAGTTCACCGGTTTGCTCCAACATTATCGTGTTTGACTGATACGAATCAAACCGCGCAGCAACATCGCTGGTCAAACCAAATCTCATTCGGATTTCATTCCTTACCCCTTAGGGATGCAGTTCGGAAACTTTCAGTACCACCTACTTATGGGGATTCGCAATCAGAATCAGCAAACCGTTCGGGTCGTTCGGAATCAGCCATCTCCACTTTTTTTGGCTGAAAATGGCTGGTTCTTCTTGGCACTTACGGACCAATGATGTCCATCAACCATGCTGAATTTCCCCCACTTCAGATTCAGCTGCTCTGGAGGGCTGGCAACGGCTTTGATTGCATCATGAACATTACCCTAGCCCAACATAGCTAGCCTACCAGACTAATCCAAAGGGGATTAGTTGTCCAAAGTTTTGCACCAATAAAAAATTAAATACTTGCGTGCAGGGGGGCCTCCATCCGCCAACCCTTCGCCAGCCTTGCCAGCTGGGCACTTTTAATTGAGCTGAATTAAGTGCAGTTCGGGACACTTCAGCATGGCTTACTGATTGACCTTTTTGATGGCAATAGTAACAAAGTTCGGAATTTCCGACTAATCTTCGACGAATCAAATGATCAGCCGTCGACTCACAATCCTTTCAGTACCAAACTTCACAGCTGAAAACTTATAACCGTACGTTTAGCAAACTTTAAAAAATTATTAATTTAATTAGGTGTATCGTTGAAAAAAGGGAGGCACCTACCAGCAAATATAAAGATACCTGGAGTACAAGCTCCATAATACATTATAGGGAAAACCCAAAGCACATTCAACATCAGCCGCGTTTGCTGAGATGTCCCGAACTGCCCTTACTATGGAGACGGCCCCACCAGCAGTTCCCTTCTAGGTAGCTGATTGACAGGGGTATTTTCAGTTAGTCCTCCACCGTCCCACAAGATTCCCCAAACAGCTAATATGTATACCCCCATACATTTTGTATGCAAGAATAGTTCCATTAATTCCTCTGCTCTTTCCCACCACTCTCAAAGTAACGCTTTATCCTATCCATTAGGGACCGCGCCAACATGACGAAGAAATAGTCCAGGAACGGCATACCAAGCTTCAAATATCGCCCCATCCGACGGAAGGCCACAAGACATCAGTTATATTGGACTTGGTTAGTGCTGAACTAAGACTTTAGACTAACTAACGTGTGCCGTTCGTACTGCGTTAGCGGGACCTTTTCCTTCTATTTAAGGTAATACAGTTTTCGAAATAATTGTACTTTGCTGCCTTGTAACCTTCCGTCGGATATGGTTATTCTTTAATTAACAACTGTACATCATATTTCTTTTCCTTTTAAATAAGACCTTATCCAAGCCTATACATTCTCGATTAGAGATACTTACGATAATTGTTGTTAATAATGTTGCCTTGGATGTTATCTCCTATACTGTATGGGAAGCTACATGCTAGCCATATTTGGGAAATAGCGGGTGGGTGGGGTAACTAACTGAAAATACCCCTGTGAGTTGTACCATTCTGGAAATTCCGAACTGCACCATGGCAAAAAGAAAAAGAAAAACGGATACATACGTCCTACTGCCACCGATGCACGCTTCGGTGTGCTCACCTCCCACTGACAATCGTTATTATATCTTACCGTTTTAATATTTATAATTGTTATATTTGATATTATAGAACCACTAGCTATAACATGATCGCCAGAGACCCGCCCTCGGTTTACGACGATGGTTCAGATGCTTGGATGGCCTTGCCGCTATTCAACCGCAAGGGCTCTCCAGATCATACTCGGAATGTCCTGGCATGGCAACCTGCGGCGATGGACTTTGACATCCCAAATCTTGACTGCGGTTTCTTCCACGATTATGAGATGATAGACTATGAAAACCTCACCCCCTCACACTCATCCGACTCATCCAGACCTCAATCTGAGTTTGTCATCTCTGCCTTCCAATTCGAGGCTGCCTCACACTCATCCGATTCATCCAGACCTCAACCCGAGTCTGTCATATCTGCCTTCCAATTCGAGGCTGCCTCACACTCATCCGAGTCATCCAGACCTCAATCCGAGTCTGTAATCTCTGCCTTCCAATTCGAGGCTGCCTCACACTCATCCGACTCATCCAGACCTCAATCCGAGTCTGTCATCTCTGCCTTCCAATTCGAGGCTGCCTCACACTCATCCGACTCATCCGGACCTCAATCCGAGTTTGTCATCTCCGGCTTCCAACTCGAGGCTGCCTCACACTCATCCGACTCATCCAGACCTCGGTTTGAGTCTGTCGTCTCCGGCTTCAAATCTGACTCTGGATATGAGTCGCATGTCCTTGAGCAGGCCCCCTCTTCCAGGCGGCGGAGTCTTCTCAATGAGATTTCAGACGAACACATCCCGCAACCTGTATTTACGTCCCCATGCAAATGCACTGTCCAGAACTGCAAATCTACTACGGTCTTCACTACCGGGCGTGACTTCAGGCGCCATTATCGCCAACACTTCAAACGCTTCTTCTGTCGGTATGAAGAATGCCCGCAATCGACAGATGACCAAGGGGACGCTGGCACCAAGGGTTTCGCTACCCGCAAAGACCGGGCTCGCCATGAAGCCAAGCACAACCCAGCCATCAAGTGTCCATGGCAGAATCGCAACGGAGGGCAATGTACGAGAACCTTCAGTCGTATGGATAACATGAGGGACCACTACAGACGAATTCATGAGAAAGTGTGCAAGACATAGACACCGAATAGCAATTAGACTATAGACGATCTTCTCAGCAACATATTACCTTTAGAGCTACTTATACGTATATATCAGCAGGTTATTGATCCACTTCCTTGTAGAATGACTCTGTTTCTTCATGGTGATGTTGCCTGTCGAAAGAAGCAAGAAAGAGGTAAACGACCAAACGCCGCCCAGCTCTGAAATGAATCGAGCAAAACACCCCTATGTACAATCGTATGTTATAGCGAAGCCAAGTCATACAATTACAATCAAGATGCAAGATAACTCAGCTATTTTAATTGTCCATAAGTGTTCCCTTTGAATTTTGAAGGAAACCCATTCTATAAGTTCACCATGCTTCGACGATTCATGATGGAGTCTCAAGGCAACAAATCTTAAAGGCAACCGCTCTCGTCAATATGTACATCGTGAGTGGAGAGCGGATTCTTATGTGTCATGGTAAAAATGGGGTCTAAAAGGCTCCAATCAGATACCCCTGGTGGGCTCCACCAGGCTCTATAAAAAGGGCTTTTAGCGGCCCAAGTGGCTCGAGGAGAGCTTTCCCTCCTTAGAGTCAGAGCTGTCAATATAGCCTCAATTTCTTCTGTGACATTATGCCTACATGAAAAAGGAAAGAGAAGACAAAAGAAAACAAATCATGGACATGCTGAATGGGTGAAATCGACCAGAGAATGTCTCCAATATAACAGTACCAGGTGTTTTGCCGCAAAAGTCATGAAACTCATGACATCACGACGGAGGTCTACGAGCTGTAGCTGGCTGAGTAACCCTTCGACATGATCCGGACTGTTGGTAAAAGAGCTGCATAAAGTGGAGAGTAAACAACCATGTCGCGCCAAGAAATAGGGTTCAAGTCGACCAAGTTTGCGGAGGAGACCAACATTTGCATGGATTAGCTGTTTTTTCTCTTTTTACCGCTATCGTTTCAAGCTTTTTCTTTTGCATTGTGGAAGACTTGAAATAGACGACGGCATCACCAGTCAAGTAGATTTTTTCTCAGGCTCTATAGAGAACTTACATCTTTGGTCCCATCGCTCTTGTATCGCTCACAGTTGTTTCGAGCCAAGTGGTGTCAGGGGGTTTTGCCAATCAAAACAGTTTCCCTGCGAACAAGGCATCAAGGGGTACAGCTTAGTCATGTTGCTTGAGGTTATGGGGGAGGAATTTTTGTATGTATTGGCTGAAGGGTGTGGTGGGCCATTTAATCCCCCACACGACATGAAACTTGCATAATTTGTCCAATGGGCAGCCATATCTGCGAGCTACCTCTTCGAAACAGACCTCGGAGTTGCAGCGAGATTCAGAGCTTCCCCACATCCGAGGCTGGTAGTCATGTCTAGATGCTGGAACCTGCTGCTATAAGGTGCAGA
Source organism: Monosporascus sp. 5C6A (assembly GCA_004155035.1). Classification (NCBI taxonomy): domain Eukaryota; kingdom Fungi; phylum Ascomycota; class Sordariomycetes; order Xylariales; genus Monosporascus; species Monosporascus sp. 5C6A. The sequence goes on along the minus strand of QJOB01000065.1, from coordinate 214,558 downwards.
GCTCCACAGTACCCTTGTATATTTTCAGCGTGTCTGTCAGGGACTATATTACCTATCAAGCTGAGAAAATACCAATCATCAGATCAAGTTCCAGATCAGCGATACTCGTAGATGCTAGTTTATCTGTGAGGAATCTTGTATGTTTGATAGCAGATCGTCTGATTTGTTGGATCCCTTTAGAGTGCAAAGCCTGCACCCTATCCGCTTGAGGGCCCGAAGGCGTCCTCACAACAATTTCGTGTAGCTACGCCAAGCCTTATTTCTATTCGTTAACATGACCCAATCAGCTCCCCCTCATAGAGTATCTTTAGCCCTTTACGGCTATTAGTGGCTACTCGTTTCCGTTTTAGAGCAACGCGCGGGCTAGCAGTGACTTGAAATTGTTAGTGCTGACGCCTTACGGCCCCTAAGCGGATAGCAGTCAAGGGGATCTCCCCGTCGTGGCGACATAGAAAGGTACATCAGGCCCGCGGCCGAAACCCGAGACTTCGGAATTCGGAATTTGTGTGAGGATTAATGATGAAACCTAGAAGTTCAAGCCAAAGAAAGGGTACAGCGTCATCGCGCCATTCCAAGCTGATAGAATCCATACAGTGCATTTCTTCCTTAGCCACAACATGATACATTCGTGGAATCCAACATAAGTTTATAACACCACCGGGGAAGCCGCTGCAATGCGCTACCGACTGCAGGGCCCGCACTTGGCATGCAACTTAGTAAGGGACCATGTCGTCATCCTAGCAACAGTATTGCAGATACCGACTAGCCACGTAGACCTGCTGAGCTTGATAAAGCCTTTGACAGCATTCGGACGTCAAGAAATGTCACGCGGAGAAGGATGCGTATCCGAAGCTCCAACAAGCGTAGGTTGGGATAAGGGGGGGATACACATGATCTTTGAGAACATCATTAAATAGTGGTCCATATCAATACTATCGGATGGAGGCTCATCTGGATCTTACGCCATTTGAGGAACATAAAGTGGCGGGGGTAAAACGAGATGATTTATTATAGAGCACCTTAGATCCCCCGGGGTAAACAGTAACATACAAAACAAAAGCCCGCCATGCCGAGTTGCATACAGCCTCTCAAGCTTATAAGCACCTGATTAATGAGTCATTATAATGGAACGTGGTCGCAGACCAGTTCCTCCTAGTCTACACAAGAAGAATTGATGGGCCTTGACCGTTTATGAGGTCCTCCCAAACCGTGTGAGAGGTGGTTGTCATGATCTCCCTCATCTTCCATGTACGGTCCCAAATCGTGGAAAGGCCCCAACAATTTCGAAGGCCACGTACAGATGTCCCCGCCACGGCGATCAGGCCCCTGAAATAGTCTTCCTGGCTCCGCGAAGCCATACATCCAGTGACGACCAAAGACCATACTAGATTCTTGGCAATGCGCACATCTGGGAGCTGTTTCAGCAGGACAATGGTTGCAGAGACGCTGTCTTGAACTTCCCGCAGGTTGGGGTTAAGGCCAGACACCACCGTATGCATGTAGGTCAATGTGGAAGTCGCATATATGCTGGTGACGAGGTCGACCAAGGCACTCCCTGATGACTCTCGCAGTCCGGTTTCTATCATGCCTTCTATAGCCATGGCGCGGGTTCCAAGGTCTTTCAGGCTCAGCCGGTGATTTTCCTGCTCCTCCCTCTTCCATTTATCCAGCTCTCCCACCTCTAAGATGGCCAACAAGACCCAGTTCTTGCACCCCATAATTTGATCCATCTGGATCATACCATCCTGATCCATTAGATACCGGTATTCGGCGAAGGACGAAGATGCCGGACCTATGGAAATGCAAGAGAAGATTCCAAAGATGGCCAGGATGTTTGTGAGAAATCGCAGGGCACCAACATATTCAAATGATAATGAATCCTCGTCATGTGTGGCGCTGAACTGCGATGCGTCTAGCATGCTCCATACGGAAGATGCAAAGCGGTCTGATTTAGGGACTAGGGCCCAACCATGGACCAACTCTGGAATGAGGGCCTTTCCCGCAAGCAGGTGAACCTGCCAGTCACCCAAACTAAGGCTCGAAGACTGAAGAATTTAAAGTCCCGCGATTAGTGTAAAGGACGTCCGAATGCCCAGCAAGGGGAGGAGCGGGGATTTGCAAAGAGTTTACCTCGATACTTATGAGCTGAACGGTGCTCGCCAAAGCGTGAATGCTGCCCTTCAATTTGGCAACGCCGGCGGCCGTATCCAGCTGGTCCAGCAGCTGTTGGGACTCTTGGAGAGCGAGGATGTAATATCGCGTCCTCTCACTCTGCCAGATACTTTCAAAATCATCCAGACGTGACTCCTTGTGCAACAAACTGAGGCTCAAGGTTGCATAATACACACTGCGGGAGGAGGTTAAGATGGCTAAAAGCCATTCTCTTTTTCCCTCGTAGCTCCTCTCGTGCAGTGGAAATTGGAGGGGGAAGACGACGTCGAGATAGTGCATCAATAGGCTGGTCTCCTTCTCTTGTGTTCGTTTGGGGAACGTGATGGTGATTGGAGACATGATGGGGACTTGCAGATCGGATTGGCAATAGAGCGGAATTCGAGAATTTTGTTCTTACAAGACAATTCAAGAGTAATTACATATTGGTTGGGATAAAGAAGGAGGTACGCCGTCCGTGTGTGAGCGAAACTGTGAGCGAAACGAGATCCGGACCTGCCAAGTTGGGCGTTGCAAGTGTGAACCCGGGTCTAGACCCAAACGAGAAGCAAGACCCCTGTTGGGTAAATCCTATCCGACGAGGGGGGACAAAGAGTCAGCCGCAACAATACTTTGAAGGTGGGTAGCTGCTCTTTTTCTATTCGCCATATTCACCCAATCAACTTCGGCAGGAACAGCTATAGTGGCCATTCTAGGGGGCTACAGTAGGCTTCAGCACTGGATTGGCATCCGTTTTAGGCCTAGCACCTGCTGGAAATTGTTGCGGCTGACTCCTTGTTGCCGCTCGTCGGATATTCCTCCGTAGAAATCCTAGACTATGGTAGTCCCTGTAGAGAAACATCAGGCGCAGCCCCCACAACTTTTCACCAGCCACGCTCGCATGCTCGGGGTGGCCCATACGCCGTAAACCATCCATGTTACGGATCCCTCCACGTGTCTCGGCTAAACGAAGGCAAGGTTGTGGGTCCTTTCACGTGACTGGGCTAAACGAAGGGAACCTCTCTAAGCCCCGATATGAAAAAAAAACTCTCCCTTCTTTTCTCCCTTCTCTCACAACTACACAACAACAACAATTTCCTCACCCACCACCTTACTGCTGATTGATCTGATGCATTACCGGGTGTAACACGTCATTAGCCTCGTCGTGCCGTCTCTATCACACAGCTGAAAGGCAACCCGTGTTTGGCAACCGGTTTTTTAACCGCACAATGTGGTACGTTCCGCTAGAAACCTCAGCAGGTAAGATTCAGCATTCCTCTCATTTTGCCCCATTTCTCTCCCCATCCTGTATGATGAAACAACATTTTGCCGATGTGACAGCCTACCGGCTATGATCACAACCTTTCTTGCTTTGGAAGAGCGACATCGTCTGACAGTGGACCTGAGAGACCATACTAAAATTAATACTTGTTTTTTTGGGGGCACGTCAAAGCTAACCTTTAAATCCCACCCTAGATTCCAAACCTCGATCGACAAACATTCTGTTCGCATCATATATATGGGAATTGCGGAAGGTGTAGTGTGGTGTGTATTGAAATTTGCGAAATGGGCTAACGTTTAGCGCTTGTCTAATCAACACTGGGTACTCCGTGGCCGGCTCCGATACACGCGATGTTTTCGAAACGGCTCGACTCTGGAACACAATATGCCTGGTGAATATGCTACGAATTTTGGTAAAATAAAAGTCTCATAAAGCGAATCAGCTTGCTCAGCGAGTTTCCCCGGTAGGATTTGCCCAGTAGCCGTGATTAAAGTGAAGGGAGGCACATAATAATTCTGGTGAAGTGGTGTGTGCTTCTGTGCGTTCTCTATATGTCTCCACTAGAAATACACGTGACACCATTCGCTAGGCGGCCTCTTAGCCTATATCAGCAGACGCATGCATACCAGGATGTTTTCATTACTGACTGGTCTCGGAACTTTGAGTCTGCCCCCTGTAGATCTAGTTGCAGCTTGTAGTCTAAACGTCTAGAGGCGGCTAACGTTAGATTCTGAATCGGGGAAAGTACGCCGTCAGCCTTCTGGCGAAGTATTGAATCGTCTAATCGGTCACCGATTTATTAACCCAACGACGACGCCTTGGCAGGAACAGAGACGCAGCTTCAATCAGCGGTCAGACTTTTGGCGAAGGATCGTATCGTCTAATTGGCTACCGATTTATTTACATCATCGATGACGCCATGGCAGGAAGCTCGTCCGTGTCTCTGCCTCTACTGTTCAGGCCCGTCATACTCCGCCCTCCATACGCCGGCTCTGACAGAGTCACCCGCTCGGTCAATCCCCAAAGAGCACGCTCCGACAGGCAGGAATAAAACCAATGACGCAGCAACGAAGGAAAATTTTCTCAAATGTTTGAATTGGGAAGGGGTTATTGTAGCTGGAACGCAAACGCAATAGCCTGTGGATATTCGCGCAGTGCCCTTTTCTTTACTTTCTTTTTCTTCCCCTCTTAAAGCTGCCTGTCCCAAGTGAAGTAATACGAAATAGCTTCAATTAATAAAGCGCCGCAGATTTCTCTCAACCTTGCAGCCTTGAGCCTAACATACCATCCATTTGTTAATGATGTAGTCAGTTATACTGTATACCATTCCGTAATTAAACGTTGCTCTGTTGATTTAGGATATATAATTTAACTACCGTTTAATTTTTGGTTTAGCGGCAAGGGCTGCCTTATTCATGGCTGGCGGTTTACAGCAATCTATTTAAGACTATTAAGTCGCGAGTTTGCATAGGTTTGCAACTAGTGGATGCGTTATTAGATGCGTTATTCGAAGCTCCGGCATCGCTTTCTCTTAGATACAGTTATTTTACGTATATTTAATAAGGCTTTATAACCTTTCTTTTTAAACAGAACCTTATAAAAGGTTAACCTAATAATATTCTTTTTTTATTTATATACTTGAATAAATATTAACAAGGTTTTATAATTATAAGTCCGGCCGTATTTCTATTAACTATATTTAAATATCTGTAACAAACCTGTTATACATCCACCTGGAGATATAAGCAGTATCCGAAAAAGGTTCTTGATTTGCAGGTAATAATAGCACGATAAGTAATTCTGGGTCTGTTCGTTAAAAAGATTTGCGGACTTTTCCTATAGGAAAGAACTGGTTCTTTAATTATAAGCTTAAATTAATAACTAAGGAACGAAACTATTTAAAAGCTATTTACATAGGAAATTAATTTGTTATATATCCATCATTATTTTAGTAAATATATCGTAGATTTATGTAATCTATGTAATTTAATCCCAGATCCTATAAATTACTTAAATTACCTAGATTACCTGGGTCTTGGTAGGCAAAGCCAAAACCTTCGCATCCGAAGTTCTTCTACGGGGCCCCAAGGCCGAGCCTTTAGAACGTAAGAACCCTTATTCGTAACATTATTTCCCCTTTCCAAGAATCTTTATTTTCAAAGATAAAAAGGTAAATAACCACCTTATTTACCGTGGAAAATTCCTGGAGCTCTCTAACTAACCTCATTATAATAAGCCGTATTCAAAAAGGAAAGAGAAAATTTCGTTTGAATCAACGTAATTCCCGCGATACCCGCGCAGATTTAATTAAAAACTTTGGAATTAAAACCTTTGCTTGTTTTAATTATGTTCGGCTTAGTAAAAAAAATTGTTTTTACGTGTTGGAATATCCGAGTTGCGACTGCTGTACTCGTTACTAACGTCTTTTTTGTAACGTTTTAATAATAAATTCCTTAAAAAAATGAACGAAACGTAAAAGCGTTTATTACGCGAATAGCGCGAAACCGAAAATAACTTCTTGGCGTACCAAGAAATTACCAAAAAAAAAAACAGGAAGCCGTGGAAAAAAAGTTAGCCGAATTGCGTCGCTAACAAAACGAAAAGTCGGAGGAGTTTATTGGAAAATTAAAGCGTTTACGTCTTTAACAAAACCTTTTGAAAAAGAAAGCCTTGGAAATGTTAAAAATTTTTTTGAAATTAAACCAGTTGGAGGAACGGAAAAGGGTAGAAGAAAAATAGCGTCGTATGAAAAAAAAACAAACACGGCTTGCTTTTGAAATAAATGCCATAACGGAGGCGTTTATTTCCTTCGACTGGAACGCCGTAAGGTTAGATTTAAACGGGGAACTGTTATCGCTTACGACTTTGGCCGCGTTAGAAACGGTCGGTTAGGGTTCTGGCGGTAAAAATTTCTTAACCAGGTTTTTTATATTCGTTAAGTAGTTAAATGGTTCTTATGTATTTTCTTCGTATAAGTATTCTTTTTATTTAACCAGATATTAGATTTTGTTTTTGACTATTTTAAAATCCAGTATTCGTTCGATTTCGTATTCGTCGGTATTATTTTTTAGTTCTAAGTTCTTTTTTAGTAGGGCGTTTTTCGGTACTGGTTCGAATAGGGAAATATAGAAACAGGGTGTATTTTTATTGTTTTAAGTAATAACAGTCGGTAGTTGGTTTTAGAGATAACTTCGTTAATTTTGAAAGGGTTAAAATTTTTAAAATTAAGTTTGTTATTGAGTTTTTTCGTTTTAATTTGTAAAATATTTAAGGTTATGTTAAGCCGTTGCCGTAACAGGTAAACTTTGTTTTTTTTTCGATAGGATTAATTTTTTAATTTTTTCTGTTATAATATTGGGTTATTTGTTGCTGGAAAAATCGCAGTTCGGTCCGTAAACGGGCTTATATTGTTTTAATTTTTGTTGTTATTATTTCTGCTCGTAATGCAATTGTAATAATTGCAAAAACCTTGTTTAACGGTTACTTTAGGCGTTAAATCTTTATTTCGTATTTATATACCGCTATATAAGGGGATACGTTTATGATTTTATTAACGGAAATGTTATAAGCTATTTAAGCAAATAATAAAAGTTTTACTTAGTTGTTTTATTAATAGTTAACATAATTTCGTAGGTATTGTTTTAACGTTTGGTTTAATCGCTTAATTTATTTATTTATTTACGGGTAATATGCTGTAAAAAATTTAAGTTTGGCGTTAATCTGCTTAAAGAAACTGGTACCGAATTTGGATGTAAACAGCTTATCTTTGTTCGAAATAATCTTTTTTGGCATTCCGTGCTTGTCGAAATAATACCGTATAAAGGCGTAAGTTAATTATTTTGCCGTCGTGTTTTTTTTAAAAAGTAAAAAGTACTTATATTTAGTAAATCTGTTAACAATTACCTATATTTTATCGTACTTAATTTTAGTAACTGGGTTTTTCGATAAAGGTAAGCCGATAATAAAGTTCTAAACGATAATATTCTAGGTTTTATTGGGGATATCTATGGGTTGCAATAAGCCGTAAAGTTTATATTTAGTTATTTTAACCTTATTATAAATATTGCCATTTTTAATTACTTACTTAACTATTCGGTAAAGTTTAAGAAAGTTGTACTTTTCTTGTAATCGTTTAATGGTTTTAAAAATTCCTTAATATCCATGTAAAAAGTTTTCATGGAATTCTTTAATAAATTACTTTTGTCGTTCCTTAGCTATATAAATCTTGCCATGGTATAAAAGTTAGTCGTTAAATTTTCCTTTTAATTGTTTTATTCTTTTCTGTTCATTTGGATTATAAAAATTTCTAAACTGTATTAAAAACTTTAATGTCGGTTATTTTAAAGTTAAATACAGTTATAAAGTACCGTTTTTTGTAGCTTGTAATATTTTTATATAACGTTTCGGAATTTTAAGGTCGTAATTATCTTTGCAATTTAAAATATCCGCCTAAACGTTTTTTTATCTTTAATATAATAAATCTTAAAATTAAACTTTAATAAGAAAACTATTCAGGTTTCGTATCGTTTATTTAAATTTTAAATTGTCATAAATCGAATAAAATCTTTGTAATCCGAATAAATGTTAATAAGTTTCTTAGTTTTGTTAAAGAAAAGTTCCTATTTTTTAAGTATTAAGATAATCGTTAATAACTTTTTATCGTAAATAAAGTATTTAAATTTAACGTCCTTAAGGGCTTTTAAAAAATAGGTTACTAAATACCACTTTCCGTTATTTTTTTATTATTTTAAAACTGTTCCAAAAGTATAATCTGATACATTTATTTTAAGTCGTTTTTTTTATAATAATTTGGAAGTTTTATTACGGGGGTACTGGTAATTTTGTTTTTGATTGCCTGGAAAGCTTTTCTGGCCTTTTTTGGAAGTTCGAATTTTTTTCCGATATACTTTTTGGCAATAAGTTTCGTTAAGGGACTGGTTAACTTTCCGTATTTGCTAATTAGGTTACGTATATATCCGGTAAATCCCAAGAATTAGCGGATGTTTGTAACGGTTGCCTTATTAGAAACTAGCCAATTCCTAATTGTTTTTAACTTAAAATCTTAAATTTAAATCTATTCCAGGGTAATGGTATAATTTAAAAAATTTAGCTTTTGTATGTACCATACGTTCTTTATTGGGTTAACGCGTATATTAGCCTTATTTAACGTTTTAAGCATTTAGATAATATACTTTTTATATTCCTTTAAGGTTTTAAAATAAATAAAGATATTGTCGAGGTAGACGAATACAAATTCGTCTAGGAATTATTTAAAAATAATCATAATTAAGCGTTAAAAACTAGCGAAAGCGTTAATAAATTTTATAGGTATTATTCGGTATTCGTAAAGCCTATGTATTATTTTAAATGCCGTTTTTCATTTTTCGCCTTTGGTTATTTTAATCCGGTAATAGTTATTTCGTAAGTCGAACGTAGTAAATTATCTAGCTTTATTAACGTTTTCCCTTAAAGTATTTATAAAAATTAAAAGGTATTTATTTTTAACCGTAATATCGTTTAACTATTTATAATCGATTTTTTTAAAAAAATAAGGTTTTTATTTTCGTCGATTCTTTATTTGCCGTTTTTTATTTTTGGAACCATAAGAACGGGGTATCCGGTAAGAAAGTTAGAAAACTGAATGTACCCTTTTTTTAAATTTAATTATATGCTTTTTTATAGTATTTTTGACTTTTCTAAGTTCATATAGTAGATTTTATAAAACTTAAAATAGTGTCTTTTTTTAATAGGTATCCGATAATCCCATTAGCCATAAAAAGGTAACTTGTAATTTTTTTTGTTCTTAAACAGTTTCTTAAACCTTTAGTATTTTTACGGTATCGTAACATCTTGATTTAAAACGCGTATTTTTTTGATAATATAGCAAATCTTTTAATTATTTTTTTGTTGGTTTTGTTTTATTTTCCCAAGAAAATATTCGCTTTTTTTAGTTAATACGTAAATTGCTAAAATAAAACTAAGGTATTCCTAGGATAATATTATATCCTGAAATGTTGGCTTTATCGAAAATAACTTTCTTTAAATATCTTTATATTTAAACTAATTTTTTTTTGTTTTTTTTAAAAACTCAACCGTTTTTATAAATAAATAGGTTTTTATTAACGGTACGTAATTTGTAAGATTGTAACTTGTACCTTTAAGGGATTTGGTACTTTTTTGTTACAGCAGATAAGATAAAGTTGCCTTCCGTGCTTAAGTTAATTATAGCTTTAAATGTTTGTTTTTATAATGTAATAAAATCTTAATTTAATTCTTAAATCCTGTTCTGGCCTCGTATAAGGTTTTATATCGGTAAGTTTTTCGATACCTTAATGTCGAAAGCCTTTAAAGTTTTTTGATTGATAAGGTTGGCTGTACGGAGAACGTTTCTATTCGCGGGCCTTCCTAATTACGTACTTGGAATAATAATCGTCCATGTATTTGAACCAAGTTTGTTTGCCGAATTTGCATTGCGGTTTTAAGGTTATATGGGATAAGGTTGGGCTTTCTTTTTTGGGTAAGGAAGAACTTGGTTTACTTTTAGTTTCTTATAGATATATTCCTGCTGCTAAACCCTTATGTATCTTGCATAGTATAGGTAAGTAGTACATGTATCCTTAGACGATAGCCCATTAACTTTGTTCGGATTCCGGGTACAGGTAGCAAAACCTGGGATATTTTGGCCACCGTAAAATTTCTATGCATTTGCATTTTTTGTTAAGTTCTATAACCAGTTCGTTATTCTATCCGGGCCAATAATTATTATTTTTTTTAGTTCGCAAGTAAGTTAGATATCCATAATTATAGCAGGTAAAAAAATTAAGAAAATTATGATCGTTTTTAGGTTATATTCTGGTAACGTCGGTTTTCCGATATACCGTACATTCGGGAAACTTACAGAACTCGGAAAATAATTATCCGTAATTGCTAAGGTTTGGTTATAACTAATCGTTCTTATTATGTATCTTACATTCCTGTACGTTAAAGTGGCAAATATATCCTAACTTAATGATTATCCTAAAAATTACTTATCTAGGATAATATTTGCAGGCTTTAACCGTAAAGTTTCGGTAAACGTAACAGTTTTCGTAATCTAAATCGTCGTTTCGAACCTTATTCGTAATGGCGATAGTAAATTCTGGCTGGAAAAAAAGCAGTGCTAACTTTTTTCTTTTTTTCCTCACTTTCGCTGTTTGTTTCGTATTTTGTTATTCGTACTTTTTTTTAAAATTAAGAAATTCCTCCTTTCTTAATATTTCGTTTGGCTGGAAAACGATACTTGCTTTTATAGTAACCCTTTTTGTTACAATTAAAACACTTTATATTGGACTTATCCTTTTTGGGATTACTTAAAGCCGCATTAGCTTTTTTTAAGGTTTATCCCTTTTTTTTCAAATTCGGTTACTCGAATTTTTGTCGTTTTTCTTTCGATTAAGCTCTTTTTTTTTAAATACCTGTTAGAGGTGCGTCTGTCGGCGATAATAACCTTATTTATATATTCCTTAAAGGATCCCGTTTTAAGTATTATATATAGCTCGTTTTTAACCTAAGGTTTTAGGCTATTATAATATAAATAAAACAATGCATTTACGGGTAACTTCGAAATAACTGCCAGGCGGTTAAACTCGGTCGTATACTTTGCTACTAACTTAACCTATCGTAACAAATATAATTGCTTTACCACGTATTATTCTTTATCGGTATCTCCGAATATAGTTCGTATTCGATCCTTAAAATGCTTGTAATTACTGAAAATATAATTAATAACGTTAATCGAGCTTTTAAGGTAATTTTCTAAATAATCCTTTAAGATAGGTTTAAACTATAAAAAAAGCTTGCCAATAAGCAGCTGGAAAATATCTATTACTTTCTAGTAATCTTCCGTTAAGGAACTTTAATAAAATCTAAGGTAAGTTCTGGCCTAAACCAGAAATCCCTTAACGTCGGGTATTTTATAATATCCAGGGGGTAAAATAATAATTTCGCAATATAAGTCAGCTCCGAATACCGGTAATACAGGAACTGGGATAACTCCTTTAGTTCTTACCGAAATATCTCTTCTTGCTTAGGAAGATCGCTATCGTTTTTACTTTTCCTTCTCTAAAACCTGGATTCTTAACAATAAGAAATCCATCTTTTTTTCTGCAATAAGTTCCTTTTCCTTACCCTTTAGTTCTAACTAGGTAACTTCTAATTCCTCTCCTTCATAATCTTCCTCTTTCTCCAATTCTTCTTGGACCTTAATAATATCCTTAAAAGTCGGAGTTAATTACTGTTAAAATTAAAAGGAAAAAAGGTCTTCTCTTGCCCGAATCGTAAATGGCATCATGTAATCGATTAATTAAAAAACTTTCTTAATAAAAGGTAGGTTATCTAATTTTATCTCCAATCTTTCACCGGTTTATAAAGAAAATCGAATGTACTATCTATCTGCTAAACGTTATTCTGTGATATCGTTTTTACTAAGTTTAGGAAAGCTTATGCCCAACTAGGCCTTAAATCATTCGTCAACTATTAATCAAGGAACTATCAAAATGTAACGAACCTATTATACATCCACCTGAAGGTATAAGCAATATCCGAAAAAGGTTCTTAATTTGCAGGTAATAATAATACAATAAATAATTCTAAATCTATTCGTTAAAAAGATTTGCAAACTTTTCCCATAAAAAAAAACTAGTTCTTTAACTATCAGCTTAAATTAATAACTAAAAAGCGAAACTATTTAAAGGTTATTTACATAAGAAATTGGTTTATTATATATCCATCATTATTTCAGTAAGTATGTCGTAAATCTATGTAATCTATGTAATCTAGTCCCAGATCTCATAGATCACTTAAATCACCTAGATCACCTGGGTCTTGGCAGGCAAAGCCAAGACCTTCGCATCCGAAGTTCTTCCACGGGGCCCCAAGGCCGAGCCCTTAAAACGTGAAAACCCCTGTTCGTAACATTATCTTCGTTATATACTTACTTTAAAAGCTATTCGGAACCTTATCACTTTTTTTATAAAATAAGTTAATTAAAATATTATTTTCGCTATTTACTTATCTTACGTTTGCTGTAAAGTTTTTAATATAATTGCAAAATTTATTAAGTTTTAATTTGTGGTTTTTATGCGAAATTAATTATATTATTAAATAAAATTTATAACGTATAACCGTTTAATTAATTAATTATTACATTTAATTATACGGGGTTATGTTAAGAATAATATTACAGAAAAGTAATTAATAATATATAATTAAAAGTAATTTAAATAACCGAATTATATAATAAACTGATGTTATTTCCAATTATGGAAATAATAAACCTATATATCTTTTTTAATTTTTTAAAGTTGAACATAGTCGAACCGACCATGTTCGATTATAGGTTGGGCACGCGATCCCTGGTCGGTTCCTCCTCTTCTACGGCCCCGACCGTATGGGGAAGCCAAGCTGTTATGGCTGCACCATAGCCATAGCGCCACCAGGGCAAAAGATCAGTGGAATGATCGCAATTGTGGCAATCATTCTGTGTGCTACAGCTGTATATGTACTGGAGCTGCTACGGTGGACAAGGCCGTAACACAAGCCTGGCTAGGCCATAACATTATAAGGAATGCTATAACTAACCTCCACAGTTTTTGCCTTCCTTTTTGCGTTATAACTAACCATCACAATCCTTCCTTTTTGGATAATATTCAAGGTCGTAAAAGCTTTAGCTGTTAATTCTTAACAGCTAGGGGGTTGTATCAAATCCTGCTGAAAGCTAGGGCTGTCAGCTGCGTAATGGCTTTGTTAGCTTTGCAACTAATGGATGCGTTATTAGATGCGTTATTCGAAGCTCCGGTATCGCTTCCTCTTAGATACAGTTGTTTTACGTGTATTTAATGAGGCTTCATAACCTCTCCTTCTAGACTGGACCCCTCAAAACGTCAACCTGATAATGTCCTCTTCTTCAGCCACATATGCTTCGGTGTGTGATGACAGGGTCTCATAAATCCGAATTCATATCCATCAAAAGCTTTACTTGTATTTACAATCAGCAACTGCAAGACATCTGCGGGATGATAAATGGTAATAGTGCTCTGATTCGTGCATAATTACCTATAGTCTGAAAGCTAGCATGAAGTCTGCGACAGACTTAAGATATCTTGCTGTCTCCTCTTCACTGAAGTTGGCCTCGTTGTAGCAGATTGTTAACATGGAGATTTCCTTCCAGCTGTCCAATCGAAGCGCCCTGGAACCTTGTTAGAGGGCAATTGAAAGAGAAAACCGGTGGATGCAACCTCTCTCTCTACTTACACATATGGAAGGAATTGGTTCAATAGAAAGATGAACTTGTCCGTCTTCATGAAGGTCTCGCCGGTTGTTGTGGACGTTACATCATTGGGGATGTAGAGCTCATTGATCCCGTCACTTGAAATGAACTAATGCAAGTAGTTCAGGTTAGCACTAGGGGAGGGGGGTTGGGCGGGCTTTTCTCTCCTGGGGTGGAGGAGCAGAATGGGCTGTTCAATCCGAGGAGTCTACAAGAAGGACATACCGGCCCGGAGGTCTTGTCAAACGGCATAGGGTTTCTATAGTGAAATTTATGTTAGTCTACTTCCGCAAAAGTGCAAAGGAGAGACATACTTGGCTAACATTGCCCCTTCGAAAGAATGGACCCTAAGACCAAGAGCAAGTTGGGATTGATCATGGATCCACAAATCAAATGATTTCTTAACATCCTTAGTAGCTTTTTCCAGCGCCGTAACAATGGTATCATTGTCATCATTCAGGCTGACGAGGAGTGATTTCAGGTTTTCAACCTTGATAACCGCGCCAGTCACACACCCGGCCATGTAGCTGTCTTTTAAGTCTTCTCGTAGATATCGACGGGCATTCACAGCTGTAGGCGCTACGAAGCACTCGGCCTCTGAGAGTTCAGACATGGGTCTATAAGTGTCAAGCATCGCAACTACCGTGGCAGCCTGAGCTAGATGGGAGATGGTATATTGAGGGCCAAGCCGAGTTTTCACGGCACTAATGATGTCCTTGGACTCGGTCGGAGTGAAGGTAAAGACATGGGCACGAGGTATCGCCTTATCACTGGCTTCGAATGGCATGCCCCGGCAGCCCTTGAAAAACCCGTAAGTGTTAGTAGAGAATTCAAAGTAATAATAATAATAAAAGATACAAACGAACGTAAAAATGACTCACCATGCTCTGCATCAGCGTGTTCACGTACTGGTGACTGCGGGTTTCAAATTCATGGCCAAGAGTTTCGACTTTGATCTTCATCGCATCCAGCTGGGCGGTGTGAAAATTTGACAGTTCCGTTCCCCATTGTACTTTTGGAGGGTCCTGTCCAGCAGCGGCTCCAATGAAATTATTCAACTGGCGGAGCAGATAGCCGACGAATATTCGCGCCCCGATGCCGTCCCAGTAGAGGTGATTCATGTGGAATAAAACATCAATCGAGGCTCCCCCGGGAAGTTGTGAATTTTCAGTGGGTGCATCTGAGATCAAAAAGATGTCAACAGGCTTTCCTGCCTTTCGGTCTTCCACAGCAGTCTTCTGTCGCCCTTGTTCAAGCTCATACCAAACCTGCTGCGCTGTATTTGAGGTGGGCAGTACATGAACAGTAGCCTTGGCCCATTCAAGTGCCGCTTCATCATTCTCGGGTGATTCGTACTCAAGAATGGGGCTGGGCTGATCATCCCAGTGCGCTGAACAACCACACTCCGGATGCTCAAAGCGTGCTATCAATAAGGCCAACTCGAACTTCTCCTTCAAGTATGCTAGGGACAGGACTGTCGAGGTTGGAGCATCAACTGTGCGGAGCGTAACGGTGAGGTACAGGTCATACTGGCCCCGCCGATTTAACTCTTCCAAGCCCACAATTACCTCGAAGCCGACACCCCGTCGATACGCCAGGCGTGGATTCGTCTTTGATATCTTCCATCGGTGGTTCTCAGGGACCAAGGCGGGAAGTTGGAGTCCAGGCAGGCGACCCATATTGAGCGGTGAATATTTCGAGACGCTGATGTTACTAAAATGGAATAATGGGTTGATAATTATCTTCTTTGGCAAGTCGCTTCTTGTGTTTGCCCATCGTAGCTTGTTTTACGGCTATGACCAGCATAAGTACTTTCGATTGCGAATTTGTAGCAGCTCTAGTGGAAGCATAGGTTAGTCGAGGCGGCACCTATTCAGCAAGCGCTACCACAAGTTCCCGGGAGGGAAACCGTGAGGCCTAAACTAGCACTATAGTACCGTCTCAGTAATTGTGCGGAACGGGACCCCGTGCGGCCTGACCTCTACAAGTTACAGGGGTATATTCAGCTAGTTACCTCCCGCAGCCCACTATTGTGTAATACGGCTAGGATGTAGCTTCCAATACAATTTGTATGGGAAATAACACCAGGGCAGTATTATCAAGAATAATAATTGTAAACTTCGACGCCTTATTATTTTATGATAATTAGCGCGATTTTCGCGCAGTTGAATCCGTTAACGGGTTTTTAAGAGAATATTAAAGCCTAGCTTAAATATGTTATTTTTATGAAAAATAACACTTTGTGCTTTCCTTGCCGCCTTTTGAAGCCTACTTTGCCCTCGTTTTAATGTACTAAGGAACGAAAGGAGTGGAACGAAGGGTTATTGTGTCGTCCTCCGCTCCTTTAGAACCGATTTCCTAATTTGGACTTTGAACGCGTCCTAATTAGGAAAGTAAAGGTAAGCGCACCATGCCGCCCGTACGAGACCTGGCAATGCCCTGGGGGCCTGGAGCCTGGCAACCGGCCTTAAACGAGGGCTATTATGCTGCGACGCCCCTTGAAGCCGAGGCGCATGACGCGCGCGATCCAATGCGCCAGCACCTGGGAGCAAGCGGAGTGCGCCGAGGCGGCGAGCAGCCCCCCGTATTAAAGTCTGCCCTCATTTTGAGATTGGGGCTGTATCTGTCAGATATAGGGGATCTCAGTTACGTTGTTGTATTCCGCTAATTGCGTAAGTGCTTCGTAATAATCATAATAATTACCAAAATAAACCTAACGATAATAATGGTTTAGGGGACGGAAATTATTCGACTATAACGGTTATATAAAAAAAATTAATTCCTTGCAACAACGTTTATTTATTTATTATGTATATTATTTTAAATGCTTAAATTTTTTAAAACCATTACGCTTAATGTCCCACACCCCCTCCCCGCTTACAGCACTTCGCAGCTCGTTTTTTTAACTATTTTAATTACGTAGCTTTAATTACTTATTTTTTAATACTAATAATATAAAACGATCCATAAAAGAATCAAGAATAAACTTGGCCGTTTAAGTTAAAAAATAAAACCTAAAAGTTAGTTATAAACGTTTTTATATAATATATAATATTTCCGAATTTATTTTAAAGAATTAATATAATAATACAGTTTCTCGAACCGATATTATTTTTAATTTGCGAAAATTAACGCTAACCGAAAAGAAATCGATTATTAACCGAATTTTTAATTTAAATACGTAAGCGTTTCTTGTCCGGATTTAGTATATTAAAGATATAGCGAATTTATTATTTACTTAGCGCGTTATAAAACGCGTCGGAATTAACTGGGCGTCGAAATTTGTTCGACGGCAAAAAAAACTTTAAACGCGTTTAAATGGCAAGATTAATTATTAAAAGGTATTATGTAAAACTCCGAAGGTATTTCGTAAATAATTTAAATTGGTTCGGGTTATAATTGCAAAATACGGTATTGCAAAAAAGGATATATATAATTTCAACGAAACGGGTTTTTTAATAAATTTTTTAATAATATGCAATATGGTAGTTATAAATACCGAAAAATATAAAAAACTTAAATAGGCTTAATAAGATAATCGGGAATAAATTATAATTATATAAAGTGTTAATTTACAAAAGTAAGTTATGCCGTTATTTATTATTTTAACGGGGAAGATTTACTTTAAATTTTAATACTACGATAATTTATTACCCGCCGATTAAAAAGTTAAAAGTAATTATAATAACTAAATAAGGAACGAATTAAGTCAAGCACCCGGTCAACGCACCACCCCCTTAACGCCCCACCGAAGATTCGAGACACCTAAAACACGGACCCCTTTTTGATCTTTATTTATATCCATCAAATAACGTCTCTTTAAAACAAGAAACATATTATTTTAATCCTTAAATTCTGGCGATTCCAACGATATGGGTATCGCTGCTTAATTACGTGCTGCAAAGGCAATTAATGACGTTACAAATGGGAGGTCTATTCGGGCCGCCTCCAAGTTATACCAGGTTGAACGCATTTATTTCCGCCGCAGAATTAAAGGCGTACGGACCCGGGAAAAGCGTAATAAGGAGAGTCAGAAGGTATCGAAGGTCTTAAAAAACCGTTTAACTAAATAGATCGTAATCCAAGGCCAGCTTAGGTACGCTTTTCCTTATGTTCGATTCCGTACGTACGCGTAACGGCTTTTTATTAATTTTAACAGTTATGAACGGTTAGGAAAAAAATGGGTGACGCGATTTTTTTAACGCCATTAAAAAATTAGGACTTTTAAGGGTTGGGTTATTAATTATCGGCGCTTAAACGGGGTTACGGAGGTTATTTGTAACGTGTTATTTAACCGGTTAGCGTTTCCGGAGATACGGAGGATATATTCCCGGAATAGATATAACGCCGATAAGTTTAGGGTAATGGAGAATATGGGAAAGAACTTTTTCGTATTCGGTAAAACCTTTAAAAAGTTCGTTATTTTAAAAAATGCCTTTAAACGTATTTGGATATCCGTTATAACTTGTATTAATGCGGACGGATGCGTTTTTTTGCTGTTAATTATATTTAACGGCGTTAACGTATAATAATAATGGTTTCCCGATACGGAAGATTAATTATATAAAAACTAGTATTTTACGACGTTTTTAAATAACTAAATTAATACCGATATTAGGTTAAAATAATTACGAAAGGTATTTATTCCTTATACGAAACCTGCCAATTTCCGGAAATAAAGGTTTTTTATTATCGACGGTTATAATAGTTATACTATTAAAGAATTTATATAAACTTATCTGATTAATAAAATTTATATCGTTTTTTTGCCCTTACATTCGTCGTACGTTTGGCAACCGTTTAACGTAGGCGTTTTTCCCGTTCTGAAACGTAGGTTCCGTTATTAGTTCCGGGAACGTTGTTACGGAAGGTTTTTGGAAGTAACAGATAAGACGGACTTTTTATGGGCGCTTGCTACGGCTTAAAAAGAGGTTATGGAGATCTTACGATATATTAAATAAGGCTTTAAAGTAACGGGAATATGGCCTGTTAATCGGAAAAAGGCTTTGAAAAATCCATATGTGGTAAAAAGTAACGGTAGGGGAAATGTACCGGTTGCCAGGTTATCTGTTATCCCGTAACAACCCGATTTTCTCAAGCTAATCGTTTCTATGGGTTTTAAGATACCTAAATCTTCTAAGGATATAAAGGCCCTTAAGAAAGCTTTAATTAAGCTCGACCTAGCTTTCGGGAAACTTACCGTTCGGTTCTTTTTCCGAAAAGTAGGCAAAGCATTTGATTATTTTAATAGCGAATTTACCGCTTTCGAAATTTCAATAACTAATTAATTTTAGCTTTTAAAAAAGCACGTCCGAAAAAGCAAAAAAAGGTTAAAGCTAATTTTAATTAAGAATTCGTACGGTTAAAAAACGTTAAATAAGTAAAGGCCGGGTTTAAAGGCAAGACGTAAGGACTTTTTTTTGTTATTCCGCAAAACGAAGCCAAAAATGACGAAAAGGAAGAAAACGAGTATGATATTGATAATCCTGATTGTATAATAATGCGATTACGTTAAAATCCGAAATGGATTGCTTTAGTGGTTGCTGAGTTATTGGTTTTTGAATAAATAACTGATTTGGGGATAGCCTCAAATGGGGGGTGGGGCGTTGAGGGGGGGGTGCGTTGACCGGGTGCTTGACTTAAATTTAAAATAAATCCAGTATTTCGATAAATATATTCGAATATTTACGAAAAAAACGAAACGTTTTTTTATTTTTTTATCGGTTTTAACCTTTCGACGTATTTTGCTTTTTCGTTTTAAAACGCGTTTATACGTTTTATATCGAAAATTTAATACGACGTTATTATACTTATATCGCGAAAAAGGATTTTTTTCGCCGGTTTTTATAACGCGTTCGAAATTATTATAACGTTCGATAATATCAAATCCGGCTTCGTTAAAATTAAATTTATTTTATTCGATTTTAATAAGGTTTTTTCCGATTTATAAATTCCTTTAGTTGTATTTATACCGACCGCTTCGGCGCTTATTTTTACCGGTTTTATTTTTTTCCTACCGTCGAAAACCTTTCGAAATATCCAAAAAAAAAATAAAAAGGCAGGAACGATACTTATAGCAAAAATTTAGAAATTACCAGAGGAGCTCGCCAACAAAATTGGTTAAATTAGTTAATTTTTTAACAAAAAAAAGCTTGATATTTTAATACGAAAATATTTTTTTAAAAGAGAAAACCGTTAAATTACGCGAAATTAACCATTTTCTTAGCAAATACCAAAAAATAAACGTTTTTTAAAAAGGGAACATTTACTATATAAAAAAAATAAGTTTTTTTAACCGAAAAAAAGGTAATAAAAAATTCAGTTACTAGTAATTAAAGGTAATTGTCGTAAAAGGGTTAAAACGAAGGAACGGAAATATGGCGTTTACGGTAAGCCCGGATATAATGCGCGTACTTGTAAAGAAACTGTAAATACGTTTAGCGAAAAATAATCGATTAATTTGATGCGTTGTAGTTGATTTATTTGGATTTGTTGTTGCGGAGTGCCAAAAAAACGAGCGGCGAGGGGGTGTAAGCAAGGAGGGAGTGTAGGACGTTATTTAACTAATTATTAAATTGTTTTATTTAGATATATATTTATACATATATAAATAACATAGCTATTAACCCAATTAAATATATAAACCTGTCGAAATATGTTTTGTAGTTCGTTTTTAATAACTTAAAACAAATTATTTTTGACATTTTTAATATTACCAGAAAATGTAACCTTTTTATTAAATTATATATATTGAATAATAATAACTTTATTTGTTAACGGGTTCCAAATCTCGTATATATTCGTTAATCGGTAACCGACAAAGAGATTTATCTATATATTAAGATTTAACTTTTAAAACCTCTATATTTCTTATAGCAGCAGTTGTTATAACGTAGGTTATATAGCCGTAAATTTGTAAATAGGCGTTTTAAAGCTTGTAATTAAATATTGCGACGTTATTTCTGTACATTAGATGAATATAATATCTTTTATATAAAAATCTGCTAAAAACCGTATATAATCAAAAAAGTAAATAATTCAACACTATTTCGCGTTACAATTATTTTTTTCTTAATTATATCTCTTAAACGCCTTATATCCCCGTTTTGGACCTAGGTATATAATAATAAAGATTTAAGCTTAATATTAAAAGAAGGTAACTGGAACATATTTCGAAACTGCTAATTCTTTATGATTTCGTTATCGTATTGGATTATCTATAAAAAATCCTTATTTTGATTTTTCACAACGTTTGAAATGTATCGGAACGTAATAATTAATATATTTTATTTTCGAGTTTTCAAGTAAATATCCTTCATTAAACCTAAGTATTTATCGACAACGAATATAACATGTTTATATCTTTCAGGACTTTTTTAAGTTCGCGGCGTATTTACCTTTTAACTTTCGTTTTGTTATATATTTAATATTTGGTCCTTGTATAATATTTTTACTTTAACTTTTTCATCTAGGATTCTAATTAACGATTACTTTAAAACTTAAATGCTTTAATCGTAAGTATTATATGGTACTGCAATTTATAAGTAATAATTTCGTCGTTTTAAATTAATATTTTCGATAACAAATTGATTGAATCTATTTATTAAAATAGTTATAATTAATTATGTTTGTTTCGATTATGGTTATTAATGCTTCGGTTTTTCTATTAATAACCTTTTTACGGAATTATGAAAAATAATATTAGATTATATACGAATCTTTCGTAATGGGCCACGTTATATAACTATAATACTTACGTACTGTTAATGTTTCAAAATAATACATTAATTTTTCTGTACTTTTTGATCAAGATAAAGTTATTGTTTGCATATTCTTTATCGTTTATATAGTTAGTTTAAAATTTAAAAACCTATTAATAAGGTTAAAAATATATATCGTAAACTCTACGTTTATAATACTCTGTTAATTAATAATTAAAAAATATATTATACTTCGTTTTATTTTTCTTGATAATTAATCGGTTTTTATAATTACTTTATTTATAGTTTTCGATAAACGATTAATTTTCTTTTTTGAAGATTAATTGAAGTTCATTCGTTAATTAATTGGCTTGTTATATTGTTACTAAAACGGGGAAAAAATTAAACCTTTACTTGAAACTTATATTAATATTTAAGCCGTTTATAATAAACCTTATATACGTTTTATAACATATACCTTAAATATATAACTTTTCACACTTTCGCTTATTAATATTTTATCTATATTAAAACTTCTACCACTATCTTATTTTAATAGTCGCTCGGAGGTATTATTTTGCGGTAAACGGTTAGTAAATTTATTTTCTTCTTAATTTAAGTATCTTAACAAAATCTATAAAATTCCGCTAAAAAGTTAAAAACGATACTTTAAATTTGCGTAATAAAGAATGAAAATGGGTTATAATCTAATAATCAAAAAGGTTGGCCGTTATTATTCAGTAATTCATCGTTTAATTATCGATTTTAATCCTTTTTATTATTTAAAAAATAACTACCTAAGTTTTTATAATAAAAACCAAAGTTATATATAAATCTTTAACTTATATAACCGTTATTTTCGTTTCTAGGCCGTTGTATAACTATTATTAAACTATTATTTCTTACTATTTCACAATTTATTTGTTTATCTTCTTACTTAATTTCGCGGAATAGTTCAGCTTTTTTCGGTATTTTCGTTAAATATTAATCAAAAACATGCTATTCTATACCTTGTCGATTTAGCTATCCTAACTTTTTATTTTCGTAAGTTCTTCCTCAAAAGAATTCCTTTTTATCGTTAAAATACAAATTACAAAACGTATAAAATTATTAATATTTTTACGGAATATATCGTATGTGTAGACTTTATAAATATACGCTGTAAAGTCCTAATTATAGATTTATCTGCTTTCGGTTTTTATATTAACGGTATTTATTAAGTAATTTATTAAATCGATAATTTCGATAATTATTTTTAAATATAAAAACAATGATAAAATATTAATTCGCGTTATATAACGAATTCGTTTTTTAGATAAAAGGCTATATCGGGTTTTATAGATTTACTATGTCATAGTTAGATAGATC
The DNA here is from genome assembly GCA_004155035.1 of Monosporascus sp. 5C6A. Classification (NCBI taxonomy): domain Eukaryota; kingdom Fungi; phylum Ascomycota; class Sordariomycetes; order Xylariales; genus Monosporascus; species Monosporascus sp. 5C6A. The sequence goes on along the minus strand of QJOB01000065.1, from coordinate 191,754 downwards.
GCAAAGCACTTGTATATAAGTTGTAGAAAGTGTTAATTGTTATGGATAATTCCAGCTTTGGAAAGTAGTAACTGGGAAGCTTTATATATACTTGTAGGAGTTCCGGAAGCATTGTTCCAAACAGGTCTTGGGTTTGATACTTAAGGAAATAACCTTTATTTTGCAACATACCCCTAGATAAAAGGAAATTTCTTCCTTAAATTTGCCATTTCGTAATTCCAGTAAGCTCCAGTTTAGTATATTAAAAAAACTTAACTTGGTAGAATATTTAATATAGTAACAAAAAGGTAAGCCGTACGTTAGGTAATTTGGATACAACGGTTATTATATTTCTTCTTTTTTATCGTTTATAGCAATAAGTAACGAAATGTAGTAATAATCTTTCTTTATTGGTTATAATAACCGGTAACGAAAAGTAAGTCTGTGTTTTGCATATAAGTACTGCGTACGTGTATTTATCTGAATTTTAAAAATGTTGCAATATGTTTTTTTCTTTTTCCTTTTTTTTCCGGTTTTAATAATAATTTCGTAAATACATTAAGTTTAAAAAAATCCCGTAGTTGACGTATAATTTGTAAATTATTATTATTATTATTATTATTATTAACGTCTCACACCACCTCGCGATACATACCACCTCGCGGTACACTTTTTGGCACCTCGCAGGTGTTATGACCCAGCGGGCTTGGCTACTCCAAAAACGATCGGAGCCTGGAATGAGCAAGACCCGACTGTGGATCCATGTCACGTGACTGGCTCAAAGGGGCTTAAGGAGTTTTACTAGCTCCAGAAAGGTTTGGCAGCTTAAGTCAGTCAAAGCCAAGGGGATGGCTTAAAGGGGCTCAGGAGGGCTCAAGGGAGTCCGGTTACCAAAAAAAGGTTTGAGCCGGTTTAAACACCTTAAGCCAAAACATAGATATATACGCTCGTTATTTTCATAAATTTTAAATAACACCAGCTTGTAATACAACTTAATTACCCAAATTACCCTTAATTATTTAATATTACCAGACGTAACTAATATTCCCGTTATAACTCAGTTTCCCATAATACCATTATTAACATAAACCCGTACGACTAAGTTTAATAATTGGTTAATTAACCCAGCCGTTATACGTTACAAACTTTTATTCAGTAATACAGTTAAATTTTAAGTAATATTCCAAATCGCCATTATATCGACTAACATTTAAATAACCGTAACTTAAAAACTTACGGTTCAGCAGTTCCAAAACAAAGTTAAGGAACTTAAGGTTATCGTTTAACAGCTTACCGATCAGATGACAGCACTAATAAGCACCCGCAAAATAAAGCCTAAAAAGCCAGGACCGTATAACGGAAAAAGGAACGTTCAGAATTTCCTGACCCAGGCTCGGGTTTACATCCGCCTAAAGGGGCTTATCGACCCAGCGGACCAAATTCTCGCTGTTACAACCTATCTGGAAAAAAATACTTTCGATTAATTTAAACCTACCATAAGAGACTTTCTAGAAAAAAAAAAGTCCGATTAGGAAAAAGCTACCAAGGAAATCTTTTCCGCTTATATTAATTTCGAAAAAAAACTTAAAAACAATTTCGAAAATCCAGACGAAAAACAAATTGCAACTTAACAAATCCTCCAACTGCGCCAAAAAAAACCAGCCTCTAAGTACGCTATAAAATTCAGGAACCTTATGGTTAAGGCAGGATAAATAAATAATAAAAACGATACCTTAATCGACGTATTTTACAAAGGCCTAAAAAAAAATGTCAAGGATAAAATTATCAAATTTTCACGACTTACGACACTTAACAAGTACATTACCGAAACAGTAAAAATCGACAACCGGTAGTTCGAAAAACGACAAAAAAAAAAAAAACATTTTACCTTACGGGTTAGACATTCCAAAACTAATCAAAAAAAAAGGCGCAAGGCACTTCCTACCTCCTTTAAAACAGCTCCAGAATCCATAAAACTTAGCACCACTTAACAACAAAACATAAGCCAGGTATAATATTACAATTATGGTAAAATAGGATATATAACACGACGATATAAGGCGTTACCAAAAAACGACAAAAAAGTACATTAAACCTTAATATTAAAAGGATTACTAAGGAATTTTAACAGTAACAAATAAATTAACATAATCCGCATCCGCAATAATAACAAACAAAAAGAAATACGACAAAAAATAAAAGCGGCTAAAGCCTTATCTTAAGCAGCAATTAAGCGATAACGTTCTGCCATAACAAGATAATTAATGGAATATTAAAGATAAGAAAAGTTTTTTATTCCTAAACTTCGCTTACGATTATAAGAAAAAAAGCAAAAGCGGTACGAACAGCTGGAACTAAACGTATAAATTAAGGAATATTACGGTTAAAATAAGGCCTTGTTATTAGGAACCCCTAACCGATATAGGAAATTACATGTTATCTATTACAGATAAGCTTACTGCCCTTAATACAAAAAACAGCAAGATTATATCTAACGCTGCATTATACGCATATAATATTAAGGATTCGACTTTTAGAACCAGACCGGAAACGACCCTAAAGATCAGCGATAATACCGTCACTTACGTACGATAGCATTACAGGATACCATCGACATCCTTACAGCGAAAGGAAATTGGCCTAAAAGCAAAAGTTACCCAAAAAAGGACCCGATATATTATTTTAAAACGTACGACTATAAAATACAAAAAAAATAAATTTATCAAACAGTTATGAAAACAGGACGAAAAACCCTTAATAACTTACAATTCCAGCTGGCATTTACGACTAACTTTAAAAAGCGGCAAAAGCTTCGAAAGAAAATACAATCCCGACAGGAAAATATGGCCAGGTACGACGCATAGTATTAACAATGGTCCGACAGCCCAGACAGCTGGATAACGGAAGCAGACCGCCCAAAAAAAAACACAATCGAACAGATCGAAAGAGACCTTGTTACCTTAAAACAATACAATAAATTGTTCGATATACGCATTATGGAACTAAAGGCAACATTACAACGTTAAAAAAAGCACATTAAACAGCTGCAAGCAAAAGTTAAGTAGTTAAAAAACCTAAAAAACAAACGTTACCTGTAAAAAAGCTACAAAATAACGGAAGTTAAGGAAGTTAGCATAAACCCTTTAAAAGAGTTTTATGTACGACGATAGGAGCCAAAAACGACCTTATTACCTTGAAGATACGGATTGGAACATACTGGTATATCGCAATGGTGGATTGCGGAGCTTTAGGCACCAATTACATTATCCCGAGGTTGGTAAATTAGCTTAGATTGCCATGGAAAAATAAAAAGAACCCTTACATCGCCGAGAACGCCGAAGGTCAGGCATTCGCTTACGACAACGGAAAAATCATACGCGAAATTAATTACTTCGAGATTTTTATTAAAGGACAAATCTAGATAATTAACTTTAATATCGTTCCGTTAGGGAATTACGACATAATCCTAAGAAAACCATAGTTGCACCAATATAACCCCTTAATCGATTAAAATATTAGCCAGGTAAAGTTCGCTTTATATTTTATCGATAAACAAAAAAAACGAACGAAATCTTTACATTTAATTAATAACAAGAAAAATAACGAATACAGGCATAAGGATACGACAGAAACTTCATTACCCAAAGGGATACGATACAAGAAAAAAAAAGGGCATAACCGATACATTCGACGTATCATAACCATTATCCGGACACAACTTTACGACATAAACGAAATCCTAAAATACCAACCCGAAAAACCAGAAGAAAATATAACTAATGTACCACCATAATATCGCAAGTACGAACGACTGTTTCGAAAGGAGCTTAAAACGAAATTACCAGAACATAATAAATAAAACTACGAAATAATCCTTAAAAAAGGCATTTTACCTAAGTTCTATCCCATTTATAATCTTAATGCAACAGAATTACATACCCTACGGGAATACCTGGAAGACAGATTTCAAAAAGGATGGATTCGACAATCTATATTTTCGGCAGGATATCCTATGTTTTTCGTACCAAAAAAAAACGGCAAGCTACGACTAATAATAGACTACCGACATCTTAATAGCATCACTGTTAAAAACAGGATATCCTTGCCATTAATTACTGAAATAAAGAACCGCTTACAAAAAGCCAAGTAATTTATTGTTTTAAACCTTAAAAACGGGTATAACCTAATTCGAATTAAGCCAGGATACGAATAAAAAACGGCTTTCAAAACGAAATACGAACTGTACGAATATTTGGTCACGCCAATAGGACTTACGAACGTACCAGCAACCTTTCAGCGAATGGTTAACCATGTACTTAGGGAATACCTGGACATTTTTGTTATATATTATTTAGATAACATCTTGATTTTTTCAAAGTCGGAAAAAGCACATATAAAGCACGTTTATTAAGTTTTCCAAACTTTACAGAACGCTAATCTATTAGTTAACGCAAAAAAAAACCAGTTCCACACTTAAAAAATGGAATACCTGGAATATATCATTACTTCAGGATATATTAAAATAAACCTTAAAAAAATTGCAGCAGTTGCCGAATAACCAAAATTTACTACAGTTACAGAGGTACAGGTATTTATTGGATTCGCCAACTACTATCGCAAGTTCATCAAATACTTTAGCAAAATTACGATACCACTATTAAATCTAACCAAAAAAGGAAACAAGTTTTAATGGATAATAAAAACGGAAAAAGCATTCTAACAGATTAAAAATGCTATTACCAGTAAACCAATGCTAATTATATATAATCCAAGTTGTCCAGTTAAACTAGAAACCGACTTTTCGGATTATGCGTTAAGCGCAGTAATCGGATATCGAAATAATTAAGGAATACTTTACCTAATTACCTTTTATTCCTACAAATTAAAAAGAGCGGAATTAAATTATGGCATTCCCGATAAAGAATTTATAGCTATCGTTAAGGCTTTCCGGAAATTCAGATACATACTTAAAGGAAATCTCCATCAAATCAAGGTTTATACCGATTACAAAAACCTCACCCGTTTTACCACTATACGAGAACTTACAGGACGACAATTACGTTACGCAGAAAAACTAGCCGAATACGATTTTATGATTATATACCAGAAAAGCTCTGAGAATAATAAAGCAGACGCTTTCAGTAAGCGACCTAACCTAAAGGAAAAGTTGGTTAAGGTCAGCCACAGAATCTTCGATATTACCTTAAAGGGACATCTGAAGTTACGACAGATTGCGACGATCAGGGCAGTACCCCTTGATTTATATCAGAAAATTTAACAGTATAATAATAACTTACCCGATAATTAGAAAACAAATAAGGTCCAGGTTTTAAAGGAATATTAACAGAACTTAATATGGGATATATATTAACATCTACTTTACGGACATCCAAGGATCCATAAAACCTTAAAACGATTATAACGTACTTATTATTTTCTTAAAATAAAAATAGCAATATAAAAAGTTAGAAAACAATGCGATATTTGCGCCAAAGTTAAAGCTTTACGATACAAACCATACGGAAAACTATAACCACTTTCAGTTTTACAGCAACTATAGGATTTAATTATTATGGATTTCATTATTAAACTTCCTTTATCCGAAGATCCAGCGACAGGAGTACATTATGACAGCATTTTCGTAATCGTCGATCGATTTACCAAATTTTCTTATTTTCTTCTATACTTTAAAAATACGAACGCAGAATAAATGGCATATATTTTTTTTCGGCATATTTTTAACATACATGGACTACCGACAGAAATTATCTTAAATAAAGGTACCACATTTACTTTTAAGTTTTGGCAAGGCCTTATGGCACAAATCGGTTTAAATCACAAATTATCCAGCGCATTTAAACCCTAAACGGATGAATAAACGGAACGTTTAAATTAAACGTTCGAAACTTACTTACGGTATTATATTAACTACGAATAAAATAATTAGGTTAAAAGGCTACCAGTAGCTTAGTTGGCTTATAACACCAGCTATTACGACAGCATTAAGATAACCCTAACAAACGCTAATTTCGGTTTTATACCAGAAATTTACAAGGAGATACGCGATAATGGCCCAGTTAATATTAAAACTATTTTAATATCGGAACAGCTTAAACAGCTATACGCAGAAATAAAAACAGAACTCGAATTCGTCCGCAATTAAATGAAGAAATATTACAACCAGAAAAGGTTAAAGGGATTAACCTTTTCCGAAAGGAAAATAGTTTATCTAGCTACCAAAAATATCAAAACCAAACGACCAAACCAAAAGCTTAATTTCAAGTATATCGGCCTATATAAGATCGCCAAGAAAATCTCGGAAAATAATTACAAATTAAAGTTGCTACCGAAGGTTAAACTCCATCCAGTTTTTTATGTTTCTTTATTTAAATCAGCAGCAAACACCATTAAGGTTAATATAGGATGGAAGGACGAAACGGAAAAAGATGCATCAGTGTACGAAATGGAGAAAATCCTGGATATGCGCAAAAAGGATGGATTTACCCAGTATCTGATTAAATGGAAAAAGCACCCAGATTCCGAAAATACCTGGGAACCCGCCAAAAACCTTATGAACTCCCAGCGCCTGTTAAAGGATTTTCACCAGAAACAACGGACGCGTCCCAGCTAACAGCGGACCAGTCGGTAAGCTCGATACCAAACCAATTAGCCGGGTCTGTGGTTGCGGCCGATATGGCTGCAGCAACCGCGACTTTTAATTATTATTACTCCCTTTTTAAACGTTCAAACTTTTCTATAACCTTTATACCTTGAATTCCCTTACGCAACAATTCGATACCTCGTTATTGCAGAATTTTCTTTTGATTTCGAAAGCGCGCTAAATAACTAAGTAATTCCTGTAAGTACTGTTAAAGTTCGTTAAAACTTTGCTGTACCCGCAATAATTCTTCCTCGGCAAAACGTTCTTGTAGATTTAAACGGTTTTCCTTAGTTACTAACCTTTAATATTCGGCCTCGGAAGAATTAAAAAGATTACAGGAACCCCCGTATTCGGTATAGCACGAACATTTCCCAGAATTATAATAAGCTTTGCAGGATTTGTTTTCAAACTTATAACGAAAACAAAAGATATCCGATAACATAATAAACCCAAAACGGTTAATTCGTTCTGAAAGAATGAAAGCGTTAGTACGCTTACGAAAACGGGTTTTTTCAATCCGACCAAACATAATAATCAGCCCAAAAAATATACCAGAAAATGAAAATAAAAAAGGGAAGTTACTTACCAGAAATAACGAAACAAATAAATTAATCTTTAAGGGCAAAAATTCTAAAAGGAGGGAAATCGTATTATAACCCAGCGGGCTTGGTTACTTTAAAAACAATCGGAGCCTGGAATAAGCAAAACCCGACTGTGGATCCATGTTACGTAACTGGCTTAAAGGGGCTTAAGGAGTTTTACTAGCTTCAAAAAGGTTTGGCAGCTTAAGTCAGTCAAAACCAAGGGGATAGCTCAAAAGGGCTCAGGAAGGCTTAAGGAAATCCGGTTACTAAAGAAAGGTTTGAACCGGTTTGAATACCTTAAGCCAAAACACAGATATATACGCTCGTTATTTCCATAAGTCTTAAATAATACCAGCTTATAATACAACTTGGTTACCTAGATCACCTTTGGTTATTTGATATTACCAGACGTAACTAGTATCCCCGTTATAACTTAATTTCTCACAATACCACTGCTAACATAAACCCGTACGACTAGGTTTAATAGTTGGTTAACTAGCCCAGCCGTCACAGCAGGAACGAAATCAAATAAAGCAACCATAACGCCATAAATCAATTTAAACTAATCGGATTTTTCTTCGCTAAAGGTATCTACAGCTTCTTTACAAGTGCGCGCATTATATCCGGGCTTACCGCAAACGCCACACTTCCGTTCTTTCGTTTCAACCTTTTTGTAATAATTACTTTTAGTTGCTATTAGCTGGGATTTTTTACCACCCCCTTTTTTCTTAGCCAGAAGAACTTGTTTTTTTTGTATAATAAATATTCTTTTTTTTTAAAAACGTTTATTTTTGATCCTTTGGCGTTTGTTAAAAAGATAGTTCGTTTCGCGCAATTAAGCGGTTTCTTCCCGAAAAAGTGCAACTTCGTACAAAAACAATAAGTTACTTTTGGTTAAAAGATTAACCGATTTAACTATTTTTGTCGGCGAGCTGCCCTGGTAATTTCTGATTTTTCTTTGCAAGTAACGTCCTTACCTCGTTGTTTTATGGATATTTCTAAGGGTTTTCGCAGGAAAAGAAAAAATAGAACCGGCGGAAGTAAGCGGCGAGACGGTCGGCGTAGGTACAACTGAAGGAATTTCTAATTCGGAAATGACGTTATTAAAATTGAATAGAATAAATCCAGCTTTTGCAAATCCAGCTTTAATATTATCGGACGTTATGGTAGCTTTAAACGCGTCGTAAAAACCGAGAAGAAAATTTTCTTTTGTAATATAGGTATAATAACGTCGTATTAAATTTTTGATATAAAACGAATAAGCGCGCTTTAAAACAGAAAAACAGAATACCTCAAAAAATTAAAACCGATAGGAAAAATGGGAAAGTATGCAAAAAATAATAATATCGTTATTTACGCAGTATTTTTCGAATTCCATCGAATAATAACTTTCGTAGCCGTCGAAGATAAAAAAACGTTTCGTTTTTTTCGTATGCGTTTAAATATGTTTATCGAAATACTGGATCTATTTTAAACCTAATTCGTTTGTTATTTAGCTATTATAATTAATACCAACCTTTTAATCGGCTGGTAATAGGTTATCGCGATATTAAGAATTAAGGTGGGTTTTTCCCGCTAAAATAATAAATAACGGTATAGCCTAACTTTGCGAATTAACAACTTATATAACTATAACCCATTCCCGATTGCCTTGTTACGCCTATCTAGGTCTTTTACGTTTTTCAATACTTGTAATTACCATACCGTATACTATTAAAAGCCCCATTAAAAAGCCCGTCTCGTCGAAATTGTAAATATCCTCTTTTGCAATACCGTATTTTGCGATTATAACCCGAACAAGTTCGAATTACTTACGAAATACCTCTGGATTTTTGCATAATACCCTTTAATAATCAATCTTTCGATTTAAACGCGTTTGGAATTTCTTTTGCCGTCTAACAAATCTCGACGCCTAGTTAATCCCGACGCGTACCGCAACGCGCTAGGCAAGCAACAAATTCGCCATATCTTCAACATGCTAAAGCCGGACAGGAAACGCTCGCGCATCTAGGTCAAGGATTCGGTCAATAATTAATTTTTCTTCGGTCGGAGTTAGATTTCGCAAACTGGGAATAATATCGGTTCGGACGCGTCTACCGTTAATTCGCAACCCTAAGGTAATAAATGGAACGTCATAAATAGAACTAAGCTTTCTATAACTAAATTTCGGGTTTTTCTTTTTAACCTGAACGGCTAGGTTTATTCTCGCTTTTTTTGTAAGTCGTTCCATATTATAATTATTAAGAAATAAGTAATTGAAGTTAAATAATTAAAACGTTAGAAAAAGTGTACCGCGAGGTGGTATGTACCGCAAGGTGGTGTAAGACGTTATTATTATTATTATTATTATTAACGTTTCAAATAAGCGAACAAGCCGGACAAACGAGCGAGCCGTTTTTTAGCACCTTATAACAACAAAGTTAAATAACTTAACAACAACATATCAAATTAATTCAAATTAATCGGATTTTTTTCGCTAAACGTATCTACAGCTTTTTCATAAGTACGCGCATTATATCCGGGCTTACCGCAAACGCTATATTTTCGTTTTTTCGTTTCAACCTTTTTGTAACGATGTTGTTAGCTGGGATTTTTTACCACCCCTTTTTTTCTCGGCCAGAAAAGCTTATCCCTTTTATATAATAAGTATTCCTTTTTTTAAAAAACGTTTATTTTTGGTTTTTCGGTATTTATTAAGAAAATAATTCGTTTCGTATAATTGGACTATTTTTTCCCGAAAAAGCGTAACTTCGTATAATAATAACAAGTTACTTTTGGTTAAATATTAACCGATTTAACTATTTTTATCGGCAAACTTCCCTGGTAATTCCTAATTTTTTTCTGCAAATAACGCCCTTGTTTTTTTGTTTTTTTGGATATTTCGAAAGGTTTTCGCAAAAAAGAAACGTATGGAATCGAAAGAAGTAAATAGGGAAACGGTCGGTATAAATACAGCTAAAGGAATTTCTAATTCGGAAAAGACGTTATTAAGATCGAATAAAATAAACCCAGTTTTTGCAAATCCAGCTTTAATATTATTAAACGTTATGGCGGCTTTAAACGCGTCGTGGAAACCGGTAAAAAAAAATTCTTTTGCGACGTAGGTATAATAACGTCGTATTAAATTTTCGATATAAAACGCATACGTACGTTTTAAAACGAAAAAGTAGGATACGTCGAAAAGTTGGAACCGATAGGAAAAATAAAAGGGTATATAAAGCGTAATAATATCGTTATTCGTACAGTATTCTTTAAATTCCATCGAATAGTAACTTTCGTAGCCGTCGAAAATAAAAAGGCGTTTCGTTCCTTTCGTACGCGTTCGAATATATTTATCGAAATGTTAAATTTATTTTAAACCTAATTCGTTCGTTGTTTAATTATTATAACTAGTCCCGATTTTCTAATCGGCAGGTAATAAGTTATCGCGATATTAAAATCCAAAGTAAGTTTTTCCCGTTAAAATAATAAATGGCAATATAGCCCAATTTTGCGAATTAATAGTCAGTATAACTGTAACCTATTTCCGATTATCTTATTGTGTTGATTTAGGTTTTTTACGTTTTTCGGCGCTTGTAATTACTATACCATATGTTATTAAAAGCCTTATTAAAAAGCCCGTTTCGTCGAAGTTATAAATATTTTTTTGTAATGCCGTATTTTGCAATTATAACCCGAACAAGTTCGAATTATTTGCAAAATACCTCTGGATTTTCGCATAATATCTTTTAATAATCGATTTTTCGATTTAAACGCGTTTTAAATTTTTGTTACCGTCGTATAAAGTTGAAAACCCATTTAACTTTAATATATATCGTAACGCGTTAAGTTAACAATAAATTCGCTATATCTTTAACGTATTAAAACCGGATAGGAAACGCTCGCGTATTTAAATTAAGGATTTGGTCGATAATCGATTTTTTTTCGGTCGGTGTTAATTTTTGCGAATTAAAAATAATATCGGTTCGGGCGTATCGATCGTAATATCGTACTTTTAAAGTCGATTCGGGAATATTATATATAAAATGTAACTTTTTAAAACTAAGTTTCGGGTTTTGCTTTTTAACCTAAATAACTAAATTTATTCTAATTTCTTTTGTAAAACGTTCCATATTATTGTTGTTAAGAAATCTATAATTAAAGTTAGAAAGTTAAAGATTTAAAAAAAGTGGCTCGTTCGTTTATCTGGCTCGTTCGCTTATTTGAAACGTTATTATTATTATTATTATTATTATTATTATTATATACATGTTTTTCTTGCTTTTATAAATTATTAAGTATATTTACGAGTAACTGCAATTCTTACTACCGTTAATAATAATAACGTAAGTATATTACTAATAATCGTAAATACCTTCTGTCAGCTAGCAGGGGGTGCGCTAGCACCCCATATACGGAAAGGCTCCCTCTGATCGGAAGATATATGATCCGTGGTTAGGTTATTTCAAAGATCAGTACGCGTTGCGAGAATGCACGTAACTAGCCAATTAATACAACAGAACTGATGTTCCCTATATTTAACAATTAAGAGTTTTATTCGCTTAATTCGAGTAAATCAATAATTAATCAGCTGTTGCTGAGACGATATAGGCTGCATATTAGTAGCAATTTTCTGTACATTTACTAGTTATAATAACGACCGTACCGTCGACGTCCGCAGTTATTTATAATAATCCTAAGGATTGGGATCGTTTTAAAGGCGAATTTCAATCTAAAGCGTACGCGCTTAAAATTTAGCGTTATATCGACCCTGATCAGGATATTCCATGGCTTAAAAAACCTACAAGTCCCGATATAACCACCTATCCAAAGAAACGACTTCGTTAACCGAACCAAGCGGCTAGTTCATCTTCCGAAGGAATAATATATATCGAAAACGTCGATCGAACGGGCCATCCGACAAACACCTTTAAGATAACTACCGAAGGCAGACAAGCCTACATTCAGGATTTCGCGACGTATACTTACGAAAACCGGAAATACGAGAACTTTTGCAAGAAAATTAACGACCTTACGAAATGGGTCCTGGAATCGGTATTTCCAGCAATCAAAAAGACAAGTCTCCTTTTAGGAAAGAACTTACGAAAGTAATACGCCAGCCTGGTTAAATCCAGCAAAGTATATAACAGCAGGTTCTTAATTAATACCTAACGGGAATATTGCAAACGGCTAAAATAAGCTTCGAAGTTAACAAAAAAGCTAGACGAATAAATCGTAAAATAGTAAGAGATCATGGCCCAGGGATAGCGACATGGTATCCCGGAGACGAAAACGACGATCGTATGGGTTAACGACTTTTGTACAATACTGGTTCCTATTGTCGCGACCTGGACGATTACTTTCTAGATAATAAAGAAAGCCGAGATCGATAACGGTACGATTAGTTATTAGGAAGTGGCGGCTAACCTTTTGAATTACTGGAGTATGACCCAGTTACCTTTTATATCAAGAAATATCAAGGCAACGTTCCCGATTTTCCACGGGGTTCCTGCAAACCCCTTTAATTAGGACGATCCTGATTAAGAAAAAACCAAGGATACCAACATTTAGCTACGTGGTAAAACTTCCGGGAAAGGGCCGAAACGAGGCAGTCGTGGAGGTTCCCATGCGGGCCGAAACAGCAGCAAGCGAAAGCGCTAAGAGTCGGATACGCAGGGCATACGTTGCAAGGCCTGCCTAAGCGTTTATTACCTGTTACCTCGATACTTTTATGCATTTCTTAATAAAACCCCAAAGGATTTCCGCTTTAATAACGCGATGGTAATAATAATCCAGGAACGTATCGTTACCGATTAGTCCTTAAAAAAAAAAATTAACCGTTTATTAAGGACCAGAGAAAAATTAACTATTTAAAAGAAAGATTAATTCCTAAAAGGAGTAAAACGAGTCCTAGCGTACTTTTTGATTTTTAATTAACGCAGTACGTTAAACGTTGCGTTTTACCTTTTAAAAAATTCGTCTATTCTGGATTTAGGATTTACGATACATATTTTTAACCTGATTAGCAGGTTTCTGAATTATAAGATAACGATCTAAGGTAACGGGGTATACGCAAGAAATAATTTCGTCCCGATTAAAGGATATGGAAAAGTAGATATATTGCTTCAGAGCCCTAACGGCCCAAAAGCGTTACGTTTGTACGACGTAGCCCATTGCGAGGATTTCGTATGCAACCTGGTATCTTTCCGGCAGCTCCGAAAGAAGGGGTACTGGTGGGATAACCGGGGAACCAATAACTTCATTCGAGATAAGTATAATCAGGTAGTTGTTACGTTAATAAACAAGTTTAATTAGTTTGTTATCGAAAATATTAACGTAACAATTACCTATATAGTATTCGCAGCTTACAGACGAAACGTTAATTTATATACAGCGAGACTCCTGCGAATCGGTAACGGTATAATATGGCACCTAAAATTAGGATACCTAGGGCCCGAAGTAATTACCTAGCTGCAGTCCCATATAAAAGGAATCCGCCTAAAAAGTCCTATAATAGTCGAATGCTAAGTATGTGGCAAAGCAAAGGCCAAGAGGCAAATATGCCGTAAGCCGAGGGAAGGAGCCTTCCGATTAGGATAACGAATCGCTATCGATTTTACAGACTTCGAAAAAGACTTTAAAGGATATAAATACGTTATGTTCGTTACCGATAGATACTTAGGCTTTATTTAGGACATTTACCTTAAGAACCGAAAGCAAGATATATTGATTACAGTATTCCGATATTTCCTAGGGGTTTTGAAAAACCAGGATAAGGTTTTTTTACAGGTAGTCGAATACGACAACGAGATCTTGAAAAACCATCAGTTTCGAAATATGCTTTAGTTGCTTTCTTTCAGTATCAGATTTAAGCTTTTAACATTATATACCCAGGCCCAGAACGGGGGTACGGAGCGCTTAGGGGGTATAATTAAGAAGAAAGCGATTACGATGCGAAATAACGCTAAGTTATCTTCGTTTTTAATCGTTTATATTTTCAAAGCTGCAATATATTTATATAACCGTACCCCCAAATACGTTTTTTTTTAATAAAGCCTATACGAGGTTTATTATATTTATCTGGCGTACAGAAATGGCGTTACAGTACTTGATCGGAAGCCTTAATAAGCCCATTTGCGAATATACGGTTATATGGCTTACGTTATAACGATTACTGCCATAAAAAAAGAACAAAGATTTCAGAAACTAAATCCCAAAACATAAATTAGCTTCTTCGTCGGTTACCGATTTACGAATATCTACGAAATTTGGAATCCGTTAATTAACAAAGTTGTTGTTATTCGAAACGTACAGTTTAACGAAAAAACCACCTTTTTAAGTAATATCAGAAACTTGAAAAACGACCTTTTCTACGTTACGGAAAACGAGTTACGCAAGCTACTCCGACAGGTAGAATTACTTGATTAGGCCCATGGCTACCCAGATATATACATTCAAAAGGAAAATAAAAACCTAAACGGAATAATTTAGCTTCCGGCTGGATAGAAGGAATGGTTCCAGAATGGCACAGGCGTCCAAGACGACGTACGGGATGGTAAAAAACAAGCCTGTTCGCATGGGACTGATTACCTTTATACGACCGCTGTATTCGAACCATTTCTGTCCCTTGGATTATTACCGCCACTAGCGTTTATATTAATAATTATTACGATTATTGCGCCGGCGGAAGTTGGAAAGGTAACTTTAAGCTCCTGTTATACTGTTTAACCTAAAGTAACGGTAAAAAACGAAGGCATTTTACGGGTTAAAGACGTAAATTTCCCGTATGTTCCGTATTACAGAAATATTATCAAAAACGATTATAAAGTTTGGGAAACCGCGTTTAACGTTAAACGATTAGCCTATTTTGTAAGTTTGCTTAATAACCGGCCGGTAAGCTGCGGAAATTTAGGGAAAGTAATTACCCGAAATACGCGCTACCCTGATCGGAAAGGTTTTAATATACCAAGAACAAAAACAAGAACGTTACCTAGGTTGCAGGGCCGGGTATACAGGCGAGATCTACCGTTACCGCCGCGAAACCATAAAAAGCTGAATATATACCCGTTAAGGGAGTTGTTCCGTAAAGCCGAAAAAGCTTATTTGTAAAGTTACAAAAAGATACAGTCCTGGGAGATCGTCGATCAATCCACTATTAAAGGGAAACAGGTCTTAGGATGTATATAGGTATACGTTTACAAGTTTGATAAACATAGCTGGTTACAAAAATGTAAGGCGCGTTTTGTCGTACGAAGCGATTAACAACTTAAGAACTCCTGTAGCAATATATACGCATCCACTTTAGCTGGAAGGTCGTTTCAAGCTTTAATCGTTATTACGGCTAGGTTCGACCTAAAGTTTAAGTAATATAACGCTATAAACGCTTTCGTTAATACGAATCTACCTTATTAAATATTTATAAAAATACTCCCAGGTTACCCATAACGTAGCAAAATTCTTCTGATTAAGAAGGCACTATATAGTCTAAGGAAGTTACCTTTATTATGGCAAAAAAACTTTATTAAGACATTCAAAAAATTGGGACTTAACCCCGTTCCTTACGAACCTTACTGCTTTATTCGTTAAGAGGTACTTCTTTTCTTTTTTGTAAACGATATCGTCACGGCTTACCGCAAAAAAAATCAAAGCCTCGTTAATCAGTTAATTTAGCAGATACGGTAACGATATACCCTTATAAAAGGTAAGGACCTACAGTGGTTCCTCGGCATCGAAATAATTAAAAACAAAGCTTAAAGAAAAATCTAGCTTTCCCAATCTAACTTTATAAATAAACTGGCTAACCTAATCCCAAAAAAAAATCTAAATAACTTCCCAAATACGCCAATAACGAGCGTCGAGCTATTGCCGAATCTTAATCTGGCTTATTTAGGCTTTGTTAATAAATACCAGAAAAAGATCGGTTTTATCCTGTACGTAACAATCAATACGTAACCTAATATAGCCTTTACGGTATCCCGACTTGCCCGATTTAACCTAAACCCTAGCGATGCATATTACAAAGCTGCTAATCGAGTTATATTATACTTGATTAGGACCAAAACGCTGGCGTTATAATTCGGGGGTAAGGATTCGTTAAATACCTAGAATAACGCTTCTTTTGTGGATAATACGATCAATCGAAAAAACTCCTAAGCTTACGTTATAAAGCTATTCGAAAAAGTAATAAAATAACGGGCGAACAAGCAAAATACAGTGACTACTTTTATAACAAAAACGGAGTTATTATCCTTTACGCAGGTTGTAAAAAAGGCCTTATTTAGTTTTCGACTAATCGGAAAACTAAAAGTTACCTTAGATGCTGGACCGTTAAATATGTGGTATGACAATTAATAAACCATACGGTTTATCAATACCGACGTTGCCTTGTTACAAACAAAACTACGGCATGTGGATATATATAACCACTAGTTACGAAAAGCAGCAGAAAAGGACTTGATCAAAATGGATTATATGCTTACGGGTGACATGTTAATTAATGGATTAACGAAAGCTTTATTACGAGAACCTTTCAAATATTTCAAAAAGTAGCTAGGTTTAATAAATATTACGGAAGCCTTTATTCGGCGGAGGAATACCCTGCGAGTAATTTTAAAGGAGGATTTGGTTAATCAGGAGGATTTAATCGCCGGAGGAGAGGTAAAATGGAACGCTGCGGTTTTAGGAAGTAATGAAATGTAACGTTTAACGCCGTGACTGCGTCAAGGCGTTAAGGGGGTGTGTCAGCTAGCAGGGGGTGCGCTAGCACCCCATATACGGAAAGGCTCCCTCTGATCGGAAGATATATGATCCGTGGCTAGGTTACTTTAAAGATCAGTACGCGTTGCGAGAATGCACGCAACTAGCCAATTAATACAACAGAACTGATGTCCCCTATATCTGACACCTTCCCGTACCTAACGCGCCGCCCGCGTTGCTAACGCTGGCGCGGCTTGCGTTACGTGTTCTGCCGCTATCACCCCCGCCAACGCTGCCGCCGCCGAACCCGCTGCTCCTGCCGTCGCCGGTGCTGCCGCTCCCGCCACCCCGGTAGTTCCTGTTCCTGCCGCGGCTGCTGCACCTACCGCTCCCGCCGTCGCGTTCGCTCTGCCGGTAGTCTCTGCCACGCCTGCTCTCGTCGCCCCGGTTCCCGCCGTACCTGCTGCCGCCGTTCCCGGCCCCGTGCAACCGCAAACCCCTGGGCGCCTGCCGCGCCAGCGCCTTGCGCGTAACGCGCGCCGTGCCGAACCCTGCCTCGGTTACCTGCGTTAGGCGCTTGCGGGCCGCAGTAATGGCGTATGCTTCGACGTCGCCATAAGTAGTCGTGTTAACGTTATGCCTCCGGGCATACCTGTTTTCCGGTATACGTACTTTCCTGTTCCTTAAGAGCTTTTGTCTTTTATTACGTTTTGCATATTTTTTATCGGTTTTAACTTTTCGACATATCCTGCTTTTCCGTTTTAAAACGCGTTTATATGTTTTATATCGAAATTTTAATACGATGTTATTATATTTATATCGCGAGAAAAGGCTTTCTCGCCGGTTTTACAATATATTTAAAACCGCTATAACGTCCGATAATATTAAGTCCGGTTTTGCAAAAAGTTAGCTTCGTTTTATTCGTTTTTAATAACTTTTTTTCCGATTTAAAAATTGTTTTAATTATGTTTACAATAGCTGGTTTGTAATTTATTTCCGCCGGTTTTATGTTTTTTTTTTTCGAAAACGTTTCGAAATATTTAAAAAAAAAATACAAATTATTAAAGAGGTTTGTCGACAAAAATAAATAAATCGGTTAACTTTTTTACGAAAAATAACTTTATATTTTTGTAGAAAAACTTTTTTTTAAAAAGAGGTGCCAAATTACGCGGAATTAAATATTGTTAATAAACGCCGAAAAGCTAAAAATAAACGTTTTTTTTAAAAAAAAAAAGAATACTTACTATATAAGAAACATAGGTTTTTTAAGCTAAAAGAAAAGTAATAAAAGAATACAGGTAACAACGATTAAAAGTAATCGTTGTAAAAGAATTTGAAATAAAAAAAGGAAATATAACGTTTGCGATAAGCCCAGATATAATACGCGTACTTATAAAGACACTCTAAATACGTTTAATAACAAAATCCGAATAATTTAAATTAATTTATCGCGTTGTAATTGTTTTATTAGATTTGTTATTACGCAATGTTAAAAACCGCGCGACTCGGTGGTACGTGCAACTCGGTGGTATGAAACGTTTAAGAAAAAAGTCGTTTTCGGAAAGCTTATAGTTTAGTTTATAAAATTCGCAAAAAAAGAATAAGATATTATTTAAATAGGATTGATAAAAATAACGGCAAGAAAATTGTTACGCTACCCAGTTTTTTCCTTGGAAAAAGGTTTGGTACGCTTTTGTAATTTATGAAGTATGATTTCGGCAAATAGTAAAAAAGAAATAACTTACAACGTTTGAAACAAACGTTTCGAAAAGAAAAAATTAATACTATAACTTAATATATTTTAGCTTCCGAGAACCGCTAAGAAATATAGATTCTCAAAATATAGGTTCCGTACTGTTACATGGAATAATCTAAGAATTATTAGGACTTTTTTCGAAGATAATAATTTAAAAGGTTGTAACAAAATAATTATAATATATAAATCCGCTTATTACCTTTAATTATCTATTATTACTAAACGTAACTAGATTATTTATTATTACTTAGTTTTCTACAGTATTACTTTTAACATATATCGTACGATTAAGTTTAATAGTTTATTAACTAGCCCAGTCGTTACAGGATTAATTTGGCCCCTTACTGTAAATCGTAGCTAAACTAGCTTTTTTATTAGTAAATGCGTTATTTAAATCTTCTATATCGCTTTTCTTTTTCAAATATAGCTATTTTAAGTATATATAAAGACTAGCAATGTTTCTTTCTAAACCGGGCTTTAAAAGGTTAACCTGATAATATCTTCCTCTTTAGCTATATGTGCTTCGGTATGTGATGTCAGGGTCTCATATTAGTAGGATGAAGCTGTTAGGGAGGATGCCCGACGCTCTTTAACGAAGTGGTACTTTCATTTCACTTACATTAGCTATCAATGTGAAAAGTCGGAGCACCCATAAGTCAGGGAGAGTACAGAAGAAATAGTCTATTAGGGCTTGACTCTATTCCTTTGCCATGGAAAGAATCGTTCCACCATGCCCTTCTTGTCCATATCTATTAAAACCACGTTTGAGTTCGGCACCTTCCGCGTTATTGCGCAACAAGGTATGGCTTCAAAGGTAACATCAGCGCGCATCATGAACTAAGTTACACTGTGCCACTACTGATCAGAACCAGAGAAGCAGTTGCCTTGCGTTTCATTTCTCTAGGTTGGGGTGATTCCTCTTGAGTACCTTGACTCTTATCTCTCCCAAACCTTCCGTCTTGCCAGGAATCTCCTTGGGATATGCGACGATACGAGCGTAAGTCATATCGAGGTCTGCGGCTGTGGTCTCGTATAGCTCAAAATCAAACTCGCGAGCCACACGCGAGATGGCCAGGTACATTTCGGCAAAAGACATGCTGGAACAAGCGAGTTAGCTAAGCTGTATCCCATCACACTGCAGAAGAATACTCTAGGATACCACTTACTTGATGCCAATGCATTGTCTGCTACCTTGCGAGAAGTTGGTCAAGAACTTCTTGAGCGGAATGCCTTCCTCAGCTGCCTTGATCCATCGTTCAGGCTTGAACTTTTCCGGCTCTGGGTAGAGTTCTTTATCAGTGTGAACGAAGTAGGTCGACTGGCTCAGGGGGGTCTATTCTCCACTATTAGTAGGCCACCCCCAAAAATTGTAATCGGGCTTAGAGGGAGGTAGGAAGGAAGAAATAAAGTTACAAAACAACTTACTCCGGCCGGAATGGTATAGTCTTGATATTGCAAATCCGTGTTCATTGGAACACGAGCCGAGCGAGTGATGGGACCAAAGGCGAGACGAAGGCCCTCGTGAACAACGCCGCTCTGGAGATTCACACGTCAGATAACAGCTCTCATTGTCATTTATTGCTGTATTGAAGACAAAGACGTACCAGGTAAGGAAGGCTTTCGAGGGTGCTGAGAGAATATTGGTAGTTTTCAGTGACCGGCAGAGTGTCCAGCTCATCACGCAGCTTTTTCAGGCAGTCTGGGTTACTCAAGAGGTAAAACATGGTGACTGCCATGGTTCGTGACGTAGTCTCGGTACCGGCAAAGAGGAACACAGTGCCTTCGTCTAGCAAACGAGCAACAGTTCGTTCGTGCGGCGGGATATTGTGATCAGCAAGAGCGCCAACAAGCGCTGATGCCTTGGAGTCGGCCGTTTGGCTTGACGTGAATTGAGCGACACCATTGGCATGAATTTCATCTCGCATGACAATGAGATCAGCGAGAGACGGCATAATCATCCGGACGATTTTCTCGGGCAGGTGCTTCAGGGTCGTCACCAGGCTAGGAATGAAGCGAGCCAGATGATAGAGCTTCGTCAGACCCTGGAAACCATCCCGAACGACAAAGTGGTAGTCGGGAACGCTGAGATAGTCAAAATGCTTTCCATAGAACCGTGAGCAAATGACATCGGCAGTCAACGCAGAGAAGATACCATCGAGGGTGAGGACATCGCCATTGTTCATGTGCTGTTCCATTCGGCTAGATAGCTTGGTGATACGTTCATGAATAGTCGGCTCCAAGTTTGTGAGAGAACGCTTTGAAAAATATGGGTTCAAGTAGCCACGACGGGCGCGGTGCTTGTCGTGATCTACCGTAGCAGCAGTGGATGAAGGGACGTCGAAGGCTCCGACAGTTGCGGCATCCTTGTTCGTCTTTCGAGACCCAGCAGCGTAGATGGTATGGTAGTAGGAAGAGTCTTTAATATGAACCTCCCTTGCATTGACACGAACAATGGGGCCTTTTTCGTTTGAAAAAAGTTAGAATCAGTTTTCTTCATCTACGGGCAAAACGGAATCGTTCAGCTTCTTACCATATTTCTCATGCATCTTCTCGATCTCCCAGAGGTATTGACCTCTTCGTATGACTTCATGGTAAAATTCCAAGTAAGGTCCCATGACTGCCAGCTTGGAGCCAGGGATGTGGCGTAGAGGATGTAAGTAGACGTTATAGAAGCATGTGCACAAGATGTAAGAAAAGTACAAGCCTGCTATCGCTCCTGCGGCAGCCCCAATGGGGATGGTTTTTATTGTCTCGATGTCCGTCAAGACGACCATTTTGCTGGTATAAAAGTTGAACAGGTAAAGAGAAAAGAAAGGTGTTAAAAAACCAAACAAAGAGAACAGAAAGTAGAGGGGGGAAGGCTGGATTGGGTTGGAGGTTATGATAATGAAGCGTGTATAATAGCTTGTTATCCCGAGCAGAATGAATGCTTTCCCCCTCCCAGCTTAAACTTATCTTCCACATATTAACGTGGAAAGCATTCTACTCTCTCGTTGGTTTATATAACTTCCTAATACTGGAATCTTTCCATCATTCTACTGTGAGTGCAATGAATGACAGGACACACCATAGTGACGTCCCTCCTAGAACAGGCTTGTAAGGCCAGCCAAGCCGTATTGCCGAGCTCCCAAACTGACAAATAAGCATTGCTCTTAGAAACATAAAGGCCTAGCTGTTACCTCAACCAAGGTCAGGCCCTATTTTTGAGATTGTAGCTGCGCCTGTGGCGCAGCTGTGGCTAAGGATTCCAAAAAGAACTGTAGCTCTGGTGCCCGCTAACCGCATTGACCCATAAAAACAACGAGTCTCAAAGAAAAGGCCTGATATCAAGTTGTTAATTCTTCCGGCTCATTCTGAGCAGTCGTATAAAGATTTTCAAGTACCTTTCTAAAAACTTGTAAATATAATAGGCTGATATACATTCCAAAAAGTGACAATATCTACGGTTTTGAAAAAGACTTTAGAACTATATATATACCTTCCGGATCGGACTTAGTCTAGTGGAAATATTTAAAAAAAAAATAAGTTAAAATTCTCGTTTTAAACAAACCTTTTCGGTTGGAACGTCTTTGTAGCTACGACGTAACAACCACAACCCGTACGGCCAAAAGCATAGTTGGATGGGCTTTTCCTATATTTAAGCACCCTTTAAAAGGCCCATGGCATAATATTACAACCGGCCGTTGTTATATCATTATAAGAAAGGCGTTTCCGACTTGATCAACCCTAACTTCCTAATAGCTGCGATGTACAACCATAACCTGTACCGCCGAAAAAATTGTGGTACGGGATTTTCGTCTGGAAAATGTACTTAGGACGCCCGGTATACGATGATGCGACCGATAGTTGTGCTATTGCAGCCACGAAGGCGTTGCCGTCGCCTATTTTCCAGATAGAAACTTAGCTATATTAGCTGGAATTCCCATTTTAGAAATTGAAAGAATTCTTATATATATATTAGCTTATATTCGACGCCTATGTAAAGTTTCGTGGTTAAGGTACTTGGTTTGGCTGCGTAATCTTCTATTTATTTTCTTCGCATTTTCTTAAAAAGAATTAATAACTTTAATAGCAACGCCTAGAAAAAAAGCCGTGTTTGCATCACACGATTCAGGCCTCGCTGGCTCGTTACGGAAATACGCATTTGATTTGTGTAATTTTAAGTTTATAGGGATATATATATATATATTACTTTAAATACATTTGAAAAGAATTAAGGACGAGCGGAGGCGTGACTGAGATAACTTGGGTGAAGTTAACCGCTCGGCTACCGGAGCGGAATCTATCTGGATATTTTGACGGCCTTTCTGCGGCGTATATAAGGTTGATCCTCAAAAATCCCATATCGAGCACGGACCCCTGAAACGTACTGGGAGGCTGATCAATAACGTGATATACCTGACAGATAACCATATACAGCAGGCAAGGCCTTGAAGACCTTTGGAAACTAATCACACCCTGGCTTCGCTATGAAACTTCCAGCCCTTATCTCCGTTTTCTTGCTTTTCAACTTATGGGATTAGGAATGCTTATCCGGTCTACCTAAGCGCCTTACATAGCGTACGAGGCGTTATAGATCGACAGCAATTAGAACATAAGGATAAATTATGCGGGCGATACAATTGATAAGTTATGTCAATTAGCTCATTTAGATGTGCAGCGTAAAATGCCTTCCGGACTTCTCGATCGTTCTAGAATATAGCGAGGCTGTAGAAGCTGGTCGCAAATTAAGGCCTACCAACATAATCTATTTTAGTCTCCCCCGTATTAATGCGTCAGGCCTTTCGGTTTACAAGAGGTTCCTAATTACATCATTATGTTAAAACTCGCCGTGGGGTAGAATTTGCCAGGGCTGTAAGGTGCTGTAGTTACAGGCCTTATTCGTGGTTGTAAGGTGCTGTGCGAGGCAGTTAGCTGCCGTTACGGGCGGATCTTTTAGTCAAATTGAATCTATTGACGTTACGGCACACCTTCCGGCAGGCTCGGGGAGCGCTGTACGGCCTTAGCTCTAAGGCTGACAGGGGCGTTAGCTGTGCGGAACCCTGGAGGTTCGTAATCGCTTGGTACCACGCATCTGTTGGTAACTTTCGCGATTTCGGGACTAGCTTGTGAGACAAGGGCTGTTACGCGGGTCCCACCTGCTCTACAGTGGGTCGACATTGAAAACGCCCAATTGCCGTTTTTACACCTAAACACACCTAGTTCATAGAGCTATAACTTTATAAATTTATATATAATTAACAAACTAAACAATTTTTATATTTAAATAGTTATAAAAACTTGAAATTCATGTTAGTATTTTATTTTTACGATTTTTATTAAGAAAGGCAATTAAACTGTAAAAAAGTCGAATTAAATTGTATTTAGATTTGTATATAAAATCAGAATTAAATACAAAAAAATAAAATCTAACAAAATTTCGAAATACTATTACATTATTATTATATAATAGGTTATATTAAATCATTTTAAATTAAAACTATTATATGTTATGATATTAATATCCAGTTTAAATAACTAATTGCTTATATATGGTAAAATAGTTTAAAAGTTTAAAAGAAATTTAAAAAATTTAAAAAGTTCAAAAATTTTAAAGAATTTAAAAGAATTTATTTAAAAAAAATTAAATAAAAAAGCTGTTGCAAAGCCTAGGCGCTTAGCGCTAGAAACGTTTCCCACTGTAAT
The DNA here is from genome assembly GCA_004155035.1 of Monosporascus sp. 5C6A. Classification (NCBI taxonomy): domain Eukaryota; kingdom Fungi; phylum Ascomycota; class Sordariomycetes; order Xylariales; genus Monosporascus; species Monosporascus sp. 5C6A. The sequence goes on along the minus strand of QJOB01000065.1, from coordinate 167,414 downwards.
TACTAGCAATCGGCCTCCCATTTCACCTGGGGGACACTTCCCGGGACCCCCCGTTGCCCCCGGCGGTGCGCATAATAACGGACCGACACCTAGGTCTGGTTTTAAGGACAGCTTACTCACTTGTCACAGGAAAAACCTATAGTATTGAAGAGAATTAGGGCCCTGCAAATTACAAAATCGATCAACAGGTCTAGCAACAGGTCTAGCAATGAATGCACCTGCAGGATAACCTCGTCCAGCTTTAAGGGCACCGTACTCATCTGCAACAGGAAAAAGCTTTAGTATTCATAAGATTCAGGGCCCTTGAAAGAACAAAATTAACCAGAAAATCATCAGAATTCAGGCGTTGATACCTGTAGCTGGGGGTAATCTGAAGTGAAAAATCGGTTGGAAACACCAGAAATAATCGACGGTGTGGGCCTAACGCGTTACGAATGGCTTTAAATAAACAAATAAATCTCCGTATATAGCAACGGTATCAACGGCCAAAGTGACATTCCCGTCTAAACATTTTACCAGCCATTTTGGGTGTGGTGTTGTTTAACAGTGGATTGCAACAGGGATAACCTTGAAGTAGTTAGTTAGGGAGGAATAGAGTCACCCGGTAAAGTATTCTAGGCCCGTGGCTTCCGGGGCGTTAACACGCCGTACGAAGCCCTACACCTTGTATACGCGAGATGTCAGATATAGGGGACGTCAGTTGCGTTGTTGTATTCAGCTAATTGTGCAGTTTCTCAGTACGCGTACGGCTTTTGTGTAACCTAGTAATGGAACAATTATTTTCCGATCAGAACGTAGCTAATATGCTTTAGCACACCTACTAGCTAACATACCCCCTTAACGTCTTAAAAAATTCGGGGCGTTAATCGCCACGCTTTCATCACTTCTCTAAAGCCACAGCTTTCCATTCAACCTCTCCTCCGGTAATTATATCCTTTTAATCAGCTAATTCCTTATCAAAAATCGCTCTTAACGTTTCTTACGGTAATCCAAAGCTTTTATAATATCCATTAATCTTAATTACTTTTCAAAATACCTAAAGGTTTTTCGTAATAAAGCTTTAGTTAATTTATTAATTAATATATCGCTTATAAACGTATAATATATTTTAATTAGGCTTTTTTATTACTTTCTGTAATTAATAATTATGTATATTTACGTACCGTAATTTTGTTTTTAAATAAACGACGTTAGCGTTAATAAGCTATATAATCTGCTAATTCTCGTACCATATATTTAACGGTTCAGTATTTAAGCCAATTTTTAATTTCTTAATTAATCGAAAGGCGAATAAAACTTTTTGAATAACTTACGAAAAAAAAAATTTCCGCTTTAATTATAAAAGTAATTATTATATCTTACTTATTCGTACGTTATTTTATAACTCTTTTAAATAGCTTTATAACATAAGCTTAGAAACTTTTTCGATCAAATATATTATCTACAAAAAAACCTCGCTTTAAATATCTAACGAATCCCTGTTACCGAATTATAACGCTAACGGTTTTAATGCTAATTAGGTACCGTATAACGTAATTAATTACTTTATAATATGCGTTATTAAAGTTTAAGTTAAATCGGGCAAGTCGGGATATTATAAAAGATATATTAGGCCGTATATAAACCGTAACATAAAAGATAGAATTAATATTTTTTAATATTTATTAACAAAGCTTAGATAAGCCAATTAAGGTTTAGCAGTAATTCGGCGCTTATTATTAATATTTTTAAAGAGTTATTTAAACTTTTTTTGAAAACTAAATTAATTAATTTATTTATAAACTTTAATTAAGATAACTAGATTTTTCTGTTAGGTTTATTTTGAATTATTTCGATACTTAGGAATTATTATAAGTTCTTACTTTTTATAAAATGTACCGTTTTTGTATTTGTTAAATTAACCGATCGACGAAGGCTTGGTTTTTTTTGTTATACGCAGCGATAATATCGTCAATGTAAAAGAAAAATAACACCCTTTAACGAAAAAAGTAATAAAGCTTATAAAAAACGGGGCTAAGTCCTAAGTTTTTAAATATACTGGTAAAATCCTTTTGTTAAAATAACGGCGATTCCTTTAAGCCGTATAGAGCCTTTTTGATTAAAAGTATTTTATTACGTTAAGGGTATTTTGGGGACGTTTTTATATAGATTTCGTAAAGTAAATTCGCGTTAACGAAAACGTTTATAACGTTATATTGTTTAAATTTTAAGTCGAATTTAACCGTAATAACTATTAAGGTTTTAAAGCACCTTCCGGTTAAGGTAAATACGTATATATCGCTATAAGTAATAAATTTTTAATTACTTTATATTACGAAACGGGCCTTATACTTTTAAAGCCAACCATATTTATCAAACTTATAAACGTATACCTATATATATCTTAAAACCTATTTCTTTTTATTAACGGATTAATCGACGATTTCCCAAGACTACGTATTTTTATAACTTTGCAAATAAGCCTTTTCGGTTTTCAAAAATAACTTCTTTAACGGATATATACTTAGTTCTTTATAGCTTCGCGGTAATAACGATAAGTTTCACCTATATATCCGGCCCTATAACCTAAGTAATATCTTTATTTTTGATTTTGTTCTTGGTATATTAAAACCTTTCCGATTAAAATAACGCAAACTTCGGGTTATTTTCCTCCTTAAGTTGCTGTAATTTACCGGCCGATTATCGATTGTATTATTAAAGCAAGTTAATTATTTAACGTTAAACGTAGCTTTCCATACCTTATAATCGCACCGATAATTATTTTTTCGATACGGAACGTCCAGGAAACTTACGTTTATAACCCGTAAAGGGCTTTCGTTTTTTATCGTTATTTTAAGTTAAATAACGTAATAAAAACCTAAAGGTTTTTTTTAATTTTTCCGTTGGCGTAATAATCGTAACAGTTATTAAGGCAGACGTTAGCGGTAATAATAGTTTAGGGAACGGAAATAGCTCGAATATAACGGTTATATAAGGATAATCAATTTTTTACGAATAAACTTATTTTTTCTTATCCTGTACGTTTTTTTAAACGCCTGTATTAATTTAAAGTTATTCTTTTTACCTAACTGGTAATTAAATTATTTTACTTAAGTTTTTATTTTTTATATGTATAAGGTAGCTGTAGATTTAATTAAGTAGGTGAATTTATTGGAATAAATTTTGTAGCTTGTTTTCGGTAACGTAAAGGAAATCGTTGTTTACATTTTTAATATTACCTGAAAAGATAACCTTTTCGTTAAATTGTACGTTTCAAATAGTAATAATTTTATTTATTAAAAGGTTTCAAATTTCGTAAATATTTATTAATCGGTAACTAACGAAAAAACCTATTTACGTTTTAAGATTTAACTTTTAAAGCCTTTATTTTTTTCTTTATAATAACGGTTATTATAATATAAGCTATATAGCCGTAAGCTTACAAATAAACCTATTAAAGCTTGCAATTAAGTACTGGAACGCCGTCTTTATATGTCAAATAAATATAATAAACTTCGTATAAAGTCTGCTAAGAAAAGACGTATTTAAAAGTACGGTTATATAGGTATACTGCAGCTTTGAAAATATATATGATTAAAAACATAAGTAATTTAACGTTATTTCGCATAATATTACTTTTTTAAATATATCTCTTAAACGCTTAAAATCTCCGTTTTAAACCTAAATATACGGTATTAAAGGTTTAAGCTTAATACTGAAAAAAGGCGACTAAAGGATATTTCGAAATAAGTAATTTTTTAAATTTTCGTTATTGTATTCAATTACTTATAGAAAAACTTTATCTTAGTTTTTTAAACCGCCTAGTAAATATTAGAATGCAATAATTAATATATCTTACTTTCTGTTCTTAAAATAAATATCCCAAATAAAACCTAAATATCTATCGGTAACGAACATAACGTATTTATACCCTTTAAAATTATTTTCGAAGTTAATAAAATTAATAATTATTTTTTATCTTAATCGGAAAGTTGTTTTTTTAAGTTCGCGGCATATTTGTTTTTTAACCTTCGCCTTGTTATATAACCTTTTAACCGGATTCTTTTAATATAAAACGGCAATTAAGTAATTATTTCAAAACCTGGATACCCTAATCGCAAATATTAAGAATTACTGTCACCAGTACGCGGCGGTTTCGGCGTCGATAAATTAATATTTCGTCTATAAATAACTAAAGTTACGGGAAACGTAATTACGTTAATATCTTCGATAATAAATTAATCAAATTTATTTATTAAAATAACCATAACTTAATCATATTTATTTCAAACGTAATTATTAATCCCTTAATTATCCCATTAAAACCCCTTTTTTCGGAATTGTTAAAATAATACCAAATTATAAACGAATTACTCGTAATAAGTTACGTCATATAATCGTAACGTTTTCGTACCGTTAAGGCTTCGAAATAGCACATCAACCTTTCCGTACTTTCTAATCGGGATAAAGCTGTTACCTATATATACCCCATCTCCTTATACGGTTAATCTAAAATTTAAAAACCTGCTAATAAAGTTAAAAACGTATATTATAAACCTTAAATCCAAAATGGACGAATTTCGTAAAAGGTAAAACGATAGGCTCATGGTAACCCGTTAATCAATAATTAGAAAATACGCCAAAACTTATTTTATTCCTTTTAAAAGTTAACCTGTTTTTTATATAATCAATTTATTTATAGATTTGGATATTCGGTTAATTTTTTCCTTTAAAAATTAATCGGAAACTATCCGATTTCGAATTAATTCTTCGGTTATTTTGCTAAGTATGAATTTTACTGGAATTTTATTAAAGAACGCATAATAACATTAAGGTAATAAATATGATAAGCTTAGATACGTTTTATAACAAATCTCCTAAACGTCCAATTCGTTACATTTTCGTTTGCTAAGGTTTCGGTCTATACGGGCACCTTTACGGCTACTATACTTCAGACCTCGTTTAAGGTTTTTTTTTTACAGTTAACGGTTAAAAAATCTATTTTTTTTTCCTAATCAGCATTATTCTAATCAATAAAGTTTATAAAAATCCCGTAAAAAGTTGGAAATAATACGTTTATATTTCGTAATATAAAGAGAAAATAAGTTATAATCTAATAATTCAAAAAATTAACCGTTATTTCTTAATAATTAATCGTTTTATTATCGATTTTAGCTTTTTTTACTATTTAGAAAGTAATTATCCAAATTTCTATAACGAAAGCCAAAGTTATACATATATCGTTAACCTATATAACTGTTATTTTCGGTTCTGGAACGCCGTATCGTTATTTTTAAATTATTATTTCTTGCTATTTTATAATCCACTTATTTAGCTTCTTATCTAATTTCGCGGTTTACTTTAATTTTTTTCGGCATTTTCGTTAAGTATTAATCAAAAATCTATTATCGTCCACCTTACCGGATTCGGCCATCTTGGCGTACCACTTCTATAAGTTCTTCCCTAAAAAAACTTATCTTTTTAATTACTGGAAATACGAATTTTAAAACCTATTTCGTAAAATATCGTACTTGTAATCTTTATAAATATACGCCGTAAAATCTTAATTATAAGCTTATTTCTTTTTTATCGTTATCTTAAAAGTATTTATTAAATACTTTATAAAATCGATTTTTTCGGTAATTCTTTTTAAAAATTAAAAATTAAATAAGGTATTAATCCGCGTTATATAGCAAATTCATCTTTTTGGATAAAAGGTTATATCGTGTTTTATAAGGTTAACAGGCTACTGAAATAACTAATTAAAATCAATAAAATCCCATATATCAAATGCGTACTTTTTAAATTAAAATTCGCTCTTAAAACGGTCTTAATCTTAAAATCTCTTATAAATAACAAAAAAAATAAACGGTACGGTCGCTATCGTTATTATTAAAGTATATTAAAATAATTGCTATTAATATAACTTATATCGTTTTAACAATAGCTAATTAATTAATAATTACTCGAATTAAGCAAATAAGACTATTAATTGTCAGATATAAAGGACGTCAGTTGCGTTGTTGTATTCACCTAATTGTGCAGTTTCTCAGTACGCGTACAGCTTTTGTGTAGCCTAGCAACGGAACAATTATCCTCCGATCAGAGCGTAGCTAGTGTGCTTTAGCACACCTACTAGCTGACACGAGGCTACCGCAGCGCCGCGCGCAGCATAATAAGCCTTCCTTTTAACAGCCTAATCGTTCCAGTTAGGTCCAATACCGGGAGAAAAGGGGTGCCTCCCGCGTATTTCGGCTTACTCGGCCTGCTGGCGCATGGCTCGTGCGCGCCTTATACGCTCAGGCACCCCTTTTTTTCAATTCGACAGTTGCTACATAGTTAGCTAGGGTTAGCTATGTCGATGATAAGGTGAGGCTAAGACCTAGGGCTTCCAGGGCTTCAGGGCATTGCCGGGTCTCGTATGGGCCATACAAATTAGCAGGGGTCTTGGAGATGGGGCCAACATTACCGGCCGCATTGTCCGCTTACCTATACTTTCCTATACGCAGGGTATTTTCTGTTGGTTACTCCACTTGGCCCACTTCGCCTCCAGGACTACATGGAGAAACTAACAGCATATACCCCTGCGTATCGTAGGGGCGCTGAAATTATAGATTGAGAAATAGATTTCCGAGGGAACGGATGGACAATACAATAACACCTCATTGCACTCCCTTCGTTCATTTGTACATTATTAAAACGAGGGCACAAGTTTCTAATTCTGAAAACCACCCATAACCCTTCTTACTTGGAAAGCCTTTACAAAAACATTAAAGGTCCTCGACCCCCCTGACAATTTACTACCTTTCACGTCGTCTTGCTTGTCCGTCAGCTTACCGGTTAAGCGTTGCTGCTAAGGCGATTCGACCCCCATAATGTCTATACCTACTATTGCTACTGTTGTCTTCATCCTGATATCTTTGGGGATAAGATGGTACTTGAATATACCTCCAAAACCCAAATTTCCCCAGGCCGAACTAGATCTTGACAATTGGCATGACTCGTTGATGAAAGCCAAAGCCAAGGTAAACCTGAGTCCCATGACGTAGCCTTATCGCCCGAAATGAACTGACGTCTTCGCCTGCAGTTCCAAAATAAGACATTCGTCTTTGGAGGCAACGATCCGCGCATCATTTTGCCAAACTACCTGTTCGAAGAGCTCAAAGATCTTCCCGATGACCAATTGTCCTCCCGCCAGAGTGCTCACAAGGTCCTCAACGGGAAGTACACGGGGCTCGGCAGTAACCCTCCTCTTGCTGGGGCTGTCATGAAGGAACTTCTCAACAATGTTGATGGTACGCTCGCCCTACTCCAGGACGAGATTCATTACGCCGTCGAAGAAGGAATAGGGAGTTGCCCTGATTGGACTTCAGTCGTCATATGGAAGAAACTCCTGCGAATCGTCGCCCTTTCAAGCGGTCGCATTTTGGTTGGCAGACCACTATGTCGGGACGAGGAGTGGATCGACATGGTAACAAACTATACCGCCGATGCCATCAGCGCGTGTCAAGACGTGTTCAGTGTTCGTCCCTTCCTTCGGCCTCTGATAGTACCCTTTCTCAAGTCCATCCGCAACGCGAAGAACTATCGACTGCAAGTTGCCAAGAAGCTCAGACCACAGCTGAAAGATATGGTGGATGCGCACAAGAAGATGCAGCATGATGACGATAACAGTTACTTCGAGTCCTTGCCAGACGATTTTCACAATCTGGCAGTGTGGTCGCTGGGACACTATCCACCGGGCGAGGTTCCCACTACCGAGAGTGTTGCCATAACTGTTCTTTCTGGCATTTTTGCCGCTACTCACACGATGAACGTCACCCTCACTAATATATTGTTCGATTTGGCTGCCCACCCCGAATACGCAGATATTCTTAGAGATGAAATCGAGCGTGTTTCGGCCGAAGAGCCGAATGGAAAGTTTAGGAAGAAGAGCATGCCGAAGCTGAAGAAACTTGACAGCTTTATCAAGGAAAGTCAAAGAGTGAATCCGATAGGCTCAGCCGTTCTTCTTCGCCTCGTCACAGCACCCAAAGGCATCACGCTATCCAATGGTGACTACCTCCCTCACGGAACGACCATTTGTGTACCATCAGCTCGACATACTTCGGCCATCGACCCGAAATATCTATCACCTATGCCGCCTCAGCCATCGTTGGATGAATTCCATCCATGGCGCTTCTTCGACCTGCGTGAGCATAAGGGACAAGAGAATAAGCACCATTTTGTTACGACGTCCAATGAGAGTACTATCTTTGGACATGGCCGTTGGGCGTGCCCCGGTCGTTTCTTTGCGGCTAACGAGATCAAGTCCATTGTTATAGAACTATTAAGGAGGTACGACATTGGTGTTGGACCGGCTGGACAGGGAGAAGGTGAAGGTAAATGGAAACGGCCAGTGACTTTCAATGTAGAAATGGGATATATCCCTGATCCCACGGCTGCTATCTACTTTAAGGACCGCGAGTTATAAATAGACATAAGGCTAATACTAGCTACGTTGTAATATACTAGCGTGCTCTAGATTAAGTCTTATAGTATGGTCAAGTTTACGTCGTGCTACCTCTAGTCGGTAGTTTTGTCTAAAGAAGCCCGGCATTCCACTCCAAAGAAGCCGCATTTTCGCGTCCCTATTACAGTAATAATAGCACGTCTTCCATAATGCTAACAAAGGATGAACACCATTCCTTTTCACATCAATCAACACGTGTGCCCCGCGCCCTTCCAAAGCAGCCCGACAAGAGCTGCCTGTGCCTGGACACCCGCCGTCGATGTAATCTCGCAGTGGTGCACACTCCCAGCATCCTACCGCACCCCATTTTGCCTTGACGCGATTCGTATAACGCAAAGGCAGGCTCGTAGCTGCACATGCGCTCCCGTTCTGTGTTCCTCGCAATATGTGCAGTCAGCCTACGTACCTATAAGTCACGGCTTGCATTGTAATAGTCCCAATCAGCCCCTGCAAAGCGATGCGAGAGTGCAGACAAGAGACTCGCTACAGCGAGAGTTATTGTAGACCTTCTTGAACAACAAATCAGCGCCGTCACGTAACATATATCCTGCCTGTGCTAGTATCTTGACGCAGTTTGTCGGCTCTTTAGAGTTGAGATCATTGTCAGGATCGCAAATGTCCTGCACAAGGATTTGGGCCCACTCGAGACGGCTCGCTGCCTCACAAAACTCCAGATCCCCGTCAATATCAGCTGTGCGACGAGCAAAAGCCTGTTGCATGGTAACTGCTCCTTCTAATGTGCGCTCAAGGAGTATGATGTCGGGGTCTCTTAGTGGTGTAGTGTTGGCATACTTCCTGGGCTCCAGGCGGTGGTACTGCTCCCCAAACCCAGGCTCTGAACATGGCGTAGGCTGCAAGATACGAAACGACACCGGTTTCATCGATGACCTTGGCCGTAACGAGGTCGCCCTTGTTCATCTTTCGTGCCCAGTCGCTGCGTACTGCAATGAGGTCGTCGCTAGTGGCGCTTCCCAGCTTTCAACAATGGTAGCAGCATAGCTCATGAAGACACGAGGCGTTATATCCGAGTCAGGTCGAAACATTGCCGCGCAGCACCCAGTATAAAGTTTAGATGCAGGTTTTGACGCGAATCTCTCTAGAACAGGCTGCCGAATGACACCCTCGCAAGAGCTTTGATACTCTCCAGATGCGTAAACTACGCCTTGGTCAAAAGTCTGTCTGATCCATGAGGTGGTGTCTTGCTGGCCAGAACTCGAAGGGCGCTTTGGATGGCGAGTTTGAGTTCGAAAGGTCTCGAGTCTTGTTCCCAAACACCTGGGCATACAGCACACCCACCTTCACAGCAAGGGACACTAGACTCAGGGGGGTGATCTTTCAGACTACTGCAGTGTCCATGTCGGATAAGACCCGCTTGGGCTGCCTTGACATCGTACTAGTCTAGTACGGACGTGCATACTTTTACAATCTTTTCCTAAGCTATTCCCGTGATTTACGTTCAAATGCTGTGTATCCAGCCCGCCATACTTTGGGGTCGGCGGCTCCCTCGTTCCGAAGGAGAAACTGCAGGCATATCGGGAAGGAAGGGTGAAGAACCGAGAACTGTGGAGCGGCTCTGCGTATAGGAGAATTTACACTGAGTACAATAGCGACAGTTGTATATACCGAAAAACGTGCTAAAGACGAAAGTAAGCGGTTATGCATTACGCGGAAATATTGACAAATTGTTTGTATAGTGTCACCCATGTCAGCTCTATAGACATAAAGGTGGTAGCAGAGAAATCCTGTTGTCGCATAAACCAGCGTCTTAAGCGATGAAGATACCCGCCAATCCTGCTCCGCGGAGACCGGATCCTCAGCCGGCCAGGCAACTCTATCCGTGCCAAAAGTAGAGTGTGAACCCTCACCCCGTAGGACGCGGCCAAGTCTAGGTGAGTGTGATGGATTATAAGGGGCCGGAAAACATCGGGGCTGGTCAATACTGCCAACGGCGAATGTGTTGCACAAAAGGGGGTCCGGTGTGTACGAATAGGGGAACGTTTGTGCGATATATCTGACTTCGCATGCACTACTTGGCCCTTATTTCGCAGCTATTGTTTGTGTGACGTGCACCGTTGCATGGAACAATGCGATTATCCGAAGCTATTAATTACTTAGCTGTGACAATTAGCCGACGAATTTCCGTCATGAACACCACAGACTATCAAAGGGAAGTCAAATGCCAAGCGCAAAAGCCTGCCTTCATTCTTCCAAATCAAAATTGCAACCTTGATTATGTACATTATTAAAGCAACAGAGGAGTTTCGGAACCTCGCCGTAGGAGTCGCGATCCGTGAAGAGGATGTACAAGCGGTAACAAACGATATATGGACAGTGCCGTTTGCGGCAGACCATGACCTGTTCCCGGAAGAAGCCCGAAAGCTTGTTAGATCATACAACAGTGATGAAGACAAGGCAAGTCGGAAACGGTCCTCGGCCTTATGGAATATTAATGAAATATTAGTATGAGTATATTGCACAGCAAGCTCGCCGCCAGGACTATCTTCTTCATTACGATCACGACATAGGGCTCATCTATGTGAGAGGAGTCCTCCCGCCAGTGGAAAAGGTATCCGTTGCTATCGTCATTACTGCATCTTCGACAATAACCATCAGAGCAAGGATGTCTATTGACAACCTCTTAACTCGCGAACAACATCGGGAGCCAGCCAGAACAACCTCCTTGAACCAACAATATACAGTCTTGACATATTCCAGCGAGGGACACATCGAATCCTCCGTGCAAGTTGGTGATATCCTCTGCCTCGATGAAAATGAGGTGCTCTGCGCGCCTGGTGGGATTCCGTTGATACTTATGCGGTACACGGCTAAAAAGATCGAGAGACAGGCCGCAGGAGAGGAAACCGTCGAGGGAGAGATGGTGTGAGGGACGGGGATAGATCGCTCTCATGGCCGGAACCCCAAACTGGCCGATGATAGGCCGGTTGACGATTCGCGTGGGAGCCTCTGCATCATAGCCACCCCCCGTGGTGCTGAGGGATGTCCTGGCGCGTCGGAGAGCTTTGACGACGAAGATTGTGGGACATTGAACGACAGATGCTGGTAATAGTTAGGGTTAGGACGAAAGGTGCTTGGAAGGTACATGTTATTATCCATGAGCGCAACTTGTGTGTAGTTCTGTGGCAAATGTTGAGTGTTTAACTCCATTATAAGCTGCGCCGTCGCCGCACTTGAATCTGGGACGATCTCGCCGGGAGCCGGTGCGTCACTCGATTCTGTCTCGGGGTTTCTCGCAGGCCATTCTTATCTAATTAGCTGCGTGTCTGGTACGGAAAGACTTGTACGTACCCCCCGGGCCTCGTCTGGCGGTGTAGTAATCTGATGTAGTGAGCATCACAGTTTATGAAGATGACAAAATGGACCTACCTCGAATGACCCCGTCTAGCAAACCTTCTTTGTTGGCCCTTACGAGACCGAGGACGGCCTTGTCCACGTCGTCTCGGAGCAGGAGATTAGAAAATTCATGACAGCTGGTAAGCCTTCGCGTAACCGGCAACAAGTACTTGGTGGTTTCTGAATCCAGATTCGCAAGTTCTCCGAAGGTATACGCTAGCGCCAGGAGCATGAGGCCACAGTAACCTAACTCGCGCAGTGGGCTGAGGGTGTTGGTGCCATTTTTGTCGTAGAAACCACGGCGGAATCTTCCAGGGGCGGATATTCCAAAGACGAAAAGTATGAAATGCTTTACTCTTGTGGCTCGCTGGTTTGGCAGGGCGTTATATGGATGCTGCCGCAGCAACACTACGACATCCCATAGTCGTTTCAAGATCTCAACCTGAGCTTTGAACTCGACGACTTTGCTGTAAATGTCGTCAAATGAGTCGGGCGCGCCGTGGAAGGGGTCAAAGGAACGGTAGAGCCCGTCGCTGATGTCAATCAAGCTTTGGATGATCGCCATAGTACGTAGTGGCACGAGGCATGAACGGAAGAAGAGTCAGGGCACCTCTGCGAGGTTGATGAAGGCAGGCATCTCGAGGTGGATGCAGAAATGCAGGCACCTAGTGTGGACTGTGCGACAGGGGACCCAATCAGGTCGGTAACAGGTATCGACAAAAAGCGGGGAAACCAATCGTACTAACCCGATACAGTTCTCAGGGGTATTGTCTGTTTATTACCTCCACAGGCCCGCTACCTACCATCAGAGGCTTGAGTGTGAATAATTGGACGTTAATCTCATTTTGCCAATGCTTACCGCTCCTGCCAGATTTTGGACGGGATAGATGTCATGCCCTCTACAACTTATGGGCATTTACTTCGTAACCTTCGATGGCAAATGGTGGGCCTGTGGGGGCAACTAACAGAAAATACCGCTGCGAACTGTACTAGGACCGTGTTTTATGGTGGGGGAGCCCCTGAATGGCCAGGTAACGAGGCTAGACCCGAGTATGTGCTGAATCTGGACCTGCGCGGAGACGGGCGACTGAGATGATAAAACGGGAATGGTGCGGGGTCTTCGCTGTTGCGTGTTCCAGTGTACACGAGACGGCTTGGTAGAAAGTAGAAAAGGAATGAAGACTTGCGCGGACATCGGAGATGGAGAACTTAACTGTTGTTCTCTAAAGTAAGATTTGCGGCCCTAAATAGATATTCCTGTTGAGTTGCTGATAAAGTGGCCAGGGCGACACAGGTGAACTCTGTATCACTAGAAGCTGGCATCGATTACTGCGAAATACGAGATTGAACTAAATTTACGATATAAGACACCCATTTTATAACTATTTTTGCGACATTAGCTTATCGGTACCATGTCGAACTAGAAGGAAGATATTAATTCCTGCGGAGTAACATCAACTATGAGTATCGTAATGTACGCCGAACTTGACCGACACTCGGAGGGGGAAATGCTGCAGACAGCATGATGCTAGAAGGGCGAACCCGATTCGGAACGGCCGGATAATCAGAGTGCACGTTGGCCGTGAGTGCAGTTGCTAACTCCATAACAAGGATGCAGGAAAGACGCGAGGTTACTTTACATTTAGAAATTTGCTATCATATATTGTTACATAGTTTGCACATGGCTTCACGTTCCCCTTGTTTCGCAATCATTTAGTGGAAAAGGCCCCGCTTCGTGCCGCTACATCACCAAGTTGAAACTAACTCCCACTGCGCAGAAGAAAATGACACAGTATCCCCCGCTCTGGACTGATACGCCACGGCCTTCGGGAGCCGCAGACTCGGTTGGCTGTACATTCATTAGGAAATCCCATCATCTATAACCATTCTGCACCACTTACCGAAGGAGAGGGTATCCCGCTCGTCGTCGACGCTACAGCATCTACATGAGAGCTCGTGCTCACTGTCGTCGTAGAAACCGCCGTGCTGACGGTCCCGGTAGCGTTTGAAAATCCAGTGGACGTCGTAGACGGCGAAACCGGCTCATCGGCGTCCGGCTGTTCGGGTACCGCCGGTAAATCGCAGGCTCCCGCAGCTTGTGTGACACCATCCCTGTAGTCCTCCCAGATGTCATACTCCAGGGCGCAATCGAGGCAGTCGTAGAGCAGGTCCGTCCATGTCGAGTTACCGCATTGGTCTGGGAGGCTGGATTCGAGGATGAAGTAGCCGCAGTCCGCGCGGCACTCGCGCGCTTCGTCAGATATCTGACGACTCTCTAGGGCCGCGGAGATTTCGAGTTCCGGAACCGGTACATTCGTTATCGCGCCTTCGCTCAAGACGGCGAGGAAGAGCGCTTGAAACGGCCGCATCATGAAACGCTGTAAGCTAGAGAGGCGACAGTATTATTACAACGAAGCCAAAAACAGTGTGATGGGGGGAAGAATGTAAATATAGGAGTTTATTTCAAGGCTATCACAATGCTACATGCTCCCGGGTTCGGCTCAATGTAGGTAATGTATAAGACCTTAGGGTGCTTTATACGAGGTACTGGCCGCACAGATCTGCAGCCCCCTATCCACTTAATGACACTTGGTTCCGGGCATCCCAGTGTAATTCGCGGAATGCCAGTATTGTTCCAGAGACCATGCTTCACCATAGGAAGTCTGTATACCAATGGTTAGGTGCTAGATTCTGCCACTTTTGAGCGAGCTTTCCCCTCACGCGCAGGCGTACACCCTTGCCGCCATGTCGTGTCCAATCCCCATGAACATGGCTTGAAGATTTTACGTAGTAGTGATGTCTGGATGGTCGGGAGTCTCCAATTGATGTGCATATAGGATCATATGGTTCCCCTTCCGAGAGTAGTAAGCCGGTTAGTCCCAGGACAGCCCATTGGGCTCTTCGATCCCGGCAGGTCCACCGTAACCAATTGGAGATAGCTACTGGATCTTATCTGATCATCTAATCTGATAAACGGTTGGGCTGCCAGACCCCCCCTCGACACTTCCCAACCCAATGCCAAGTCCGGATTACGCAGTCCCGCACCGGCCGCTGGTCGCCAAGCAACCAACTTCAGCTGATGGAATGGACTAATTGCTGGCTCGAATAGGGTGGTGGCAGAGAACGAATGTAGCCTTCGGAGCCAGTCAGACCATTTACTGTTCTATGTCACCCTCCACTGCGACCTGCCGGCTGCAGCGGGATGTGTCTATCAAAGAAGATGCGGCCTAGACGCGTGTCATCGGCCCAGTCAGCGATGGCGCAGACTTGCACGGCATGCGAGGGGGTATACCACATGTGATACCTTGCATAACTAACCGCGGCCATCGCTGAGCCAACATGCAAGAACATGTACTTAGGAGGCGGGCCTCGCTCGTCGTGCCTTACCCCAATCTCAGACAATCAACTTCCCCGCATTGTGAGAAACGCCTCTAGCCAATATGCTCGGAATTCTGAAAACACTCGCGGTCGTCGCTGCGATATCGTGCTCGAGGGGCGTTTTGGCACAGCATGGCAGCGACGACGAGGTCGAGGATATGGGGCCTGCGGCTTTTATGTGGCCTCCGGACAGGGAGTGGCTATCGTACCATGACAACGTCGCGCCGTGCGGCACCTCGTCGGGGCCGACGAACCGGACTAATTTCCCACTAAGCAAGGCTTCCTTCCTGTCCGTTGCCCGGGACGAGCGGAGGATTGCTAACCCGACATCGCAGCCGGCGGCCAGGTTGCGCTCGTCCAGCAGGACGAGTCGTTCGGTATCCAGATAGCCGTCTCTTACCAAGACGGTGCGTGGAAACACCTCCCTAACCGCTAGTAGGTAGGGCTTTAAGCCGAACGCATCTAATATGAGTCAGACCCCCAATCGAACGACGACTTCGAAGTTCTGGTCTCGGCGGATCGCATCAGGGAGCTCGACCCAGGACACCAGTGCGTGAACATCGCCGACCCGCCGTCCGACGTAGGGGTGGGGAGCAACGCGACGCTGCAGATCAGGTACACCTCGGAGTTCGACGAGGGTGTCAACGAAACCTACTATGCATGGTAAGTGACTGACGCATTCTTTTATTCCATCCCCCTATCAGACCGCAAAACGGACGGCGGAGCGGGGACCCTCGGACGGCAGTTTCGGAGATCCTCTCAGAGGTGGAGAGTCTATGGGAATCGCCCGAATCGAGACGCTGACTGAATTTTACCCCTGACAACAGCGCCGACATCACCTACGTCAGAGCGCGCGACTTCACCTACCGAATCCCGTGCTTCAACGCGACGGAGGAAGAACCGGAACCATCGCCGACGCCGCCCTCCCCGGCGCCCGCGGAGAACGAGGACGCTGACGGCATTGGTGGTGGTCTCTCGGGCGGCGCCGTAGCGGGCATAGCGATCGGCGCCGTGGCCGCGGTCTCGCTCGTCGCCGTCGTGCTGTTCTTCCTCTACCGCCGTGACCAGCGGGAGAAGCGGCTGGCGGAACACCGGCTCTCGAACCGCAACGTCAAGTGGGACGAGGACGTCGCGGCGTCGTCGGCGTCGA
Organism: Monosporascus sp. 5C6A; assembly: GCA_004155035.1. Lineage (NCBI taxonomy): Eukaryota > Fungi > Ascomycota > Sordariomycetes > Xylariales > Monosporascus > Monosporascus sp. 5C6A. The sequence continues at coordinate 151,044 of QJOB01000065.1, read as the reverse complement.
GGTCGCGGACCTCGGGCGGCACCGCGGACAGCGGCGTGAGCGTCCAGCTGCGGGACCTGGCTAGTAGGTAGTGGCGGCCGTGGGTGAAGAGCGATAGGTAGTAGTAAATGCCGATCGGTTTGATAACACGAACTCTCGAAGGGAGATAGGGACAGGTCAAGCATAAGAAGCGTCTGAGATGTGTACGTAGTTTGATGGATATCCCAAGATGAACTTCGCAGCCTGTGCTGATAGAACGTGTATTGATAGACCCAGCATGCCGAAATGTGGGACCCCATTGGAAATTCAGGGGCAACAGATTACTGCTAGACTAGGCTCTGGTTCCAATGCTTGGGCCAACCCTATTCTCAGCTGCTGAAAGGTGGAAACTGATTAAGAAACGTCAGCTGGCGATCATACTAGATCATCACATCAGAGACAGCAAAAAAGGTAGTGCCCGACTTTCGTCGGAAACATTTCTGCTAAGTGGTGAAAAGATACGGGGGCAGTAGTATATACTTACTTAGCATGCTTAAGTAGTCCTGAGTAGCTCGCATTTCATAGCCGGAGCCTGGATACATACATATATATACATACACACTAACGGATCAATTGGATCCGTGCGCTTGGACACCCCACCTCCCAACTCCGACCCATATCTCCAACCCCTTCCAACTTCAAAATCCAATAACTTAGCAACCACAATATGGATTTGGATGAGGTCGCCCCCGTTTTCGTCGCCGATCGTCGGCCTAACGAGGAATTCAGTCCGGAAGCCCGGGCCTTTATGATTGGGGCCGTGGCTGCGGGTGCAACCCAGACCCGGGTAGCCGAAGCGATGGGAATAGAACGTCAGCGCGTCGGAGAACAAATTCAACGCTTTAAAACTTACAGAACGGTCCATGACTTGCCACGGGGACATCGTCAGCGGGCTATTCGAGGTTGCCTAGCCTCACATCTCTATCAGCTGGGCCGTCGCTACCCTCGCGATACGTACCGTCAGCTCCAAGAGAAGACGGGCACCCATATTAGCCGGTCAACGATGAAGCGCTTCTTCCGTACGTTCGCCCTAAGGAAATGGCGCGCGGCGAAGAGAATCAAATTGTCGGCGGACGACGCACGCAAACGTTTGAGGTTCGTCAACGAGGCCCTCAAACGGAAGAACCAAGGGCACTCCCAAAAGGATTGAGAGCCGTTCGTCGCGCTGGAGGATGGTATACACGGTTTTGAAGCCCTGAAGCAGGGCTTCAAATTGATGTATATAACTTTTCAATTGGACGTATTTCAATAAAGAAATCAATTGTTGAAGGTATAAGGCGAATACGGAGGGGGGTCGATTGATGGGGTGCGCACGGATCAAATTGATCCGTTAGGTGTATATGTACATACACGCAGCGTAGAAGCAAACATGACACAGCGCACGTATAGGCGAGGGTAATATACTATACACCTCCCAAAGGCAACTGTAACCTCGAGCACAAGCATGCATAATCTAGTCTAGGCAGCCCATCGTGGGGTTTCTTTCCTTACGCCGCCGCCAGAACTCCGTATATATGCCCGGCCGTTGCGCAGACCCCATGGGCTCCACGCATGTTCCATCTATTGCACCTTACCGCCTCTGTTCCCCCGCCCCCGGCCTCTTCCCCCGGCCGGCGCGTTGATCGGGACGTTGGCTAAGCTCGCTTCCGCATTATTATTACCGGAGCCTCCACCTCGGTTATTACTGCCTTTGGACTTGTTGGCTCGACCCCTGCGTCCACCGCCACCCTCTTTCTTCTCGCCGCGACCTTTCTCACGGGCCAGGCGCCTCGCCTCTTCTTCCTGCATGCGTCTGCTTTCCTGATCCCACCACTCCTGGAACGCCTGTTCCTGTTGGATTTCTTGTAGACTTCTCTTGGCTACCGCCTCTCGTACCGATTGTTGTTCGCGCTGCTGCTGCCCAATGATATCGGCAAAGCCTAGACCCATTTCCGGCTCGGGTTTCGGTGGACGCTTGATGTACGACTTTGAGTGCGGCACCAAGGGTTGAGAACCAGGGCGAGTGGGCTTATCGGGATTCGCTGATGTCTTATTCGTCTTCTGCCCCGGGAATCTCGTATCAGGAGACGCAGTACGGCGTGGGATGGATTTGCCAGCCGACGACTCAATTGCAACCAGGGGCTTTGGGTTAGGAGGCTGGGTTTTTAGTCCAGCGTCCGGGCTAAGCATGTCCTTTATCGGCGTCTTTGGTGTCGAAGCTGTTTGCTGCCAGGGCGATGCCTTCTTCTCTTCGATCTTCGCCCAAGGCTGAGGTTGGGTTTTCGTATCCTGTTGTACGACCAGTTCCGCTTGTTGCTGCAGGTACTTTTTCCTTTCTTTCTGCGACATCTTTTGCGGCGTTTGGCGAGTAGTCACATTCTTCTTCTCCGCAGCCAACCCAGCAGATAGAGCTGATTGGGGAGGCTTTGCCTCCGCCAATACTTCCCGGAGATCTAATCTGGGGGTCGCTAGGGCCGAAAGACCCCAGGGGTTTCCGTCATCCGAAGCTTTTCTTCCAAGGGGCACATTTAGGGATTTGGAGGGCGTGACATATGAGCGTGGTTGTGCAGCCGGGGAGCCTGAAATTGCCATTTCTGGAAGCTCAATGGCTTTCCCTTTTGATTCCCGCGGGGGCTCCGCTAGTGCCCGAAGATCTAATTCACTCTGACGACCGCGTTTCATAGGAGTCGGGGAGGTGGGACTACCGATCATGGACGACTCCTCTTCGTCCATATCGAAGATAAGATCGCCATGCGATTCCTTAGGTCGGAGAATGGGAGTAAATGGCTCGTTCTGGGCTGCCTTTGACTTGCGGTTACCTTTCTCAGGCGCGGGCGAGCCGGCGACAGAGTCGTCCAGACTGCCAAAACGTGTCTTGAGAGAGGACGAAAGTTTCTTTTCTTCATCTCTCTGCAACATCTTATAAGCCATCTCCTTCACACGCGTCTGCCTCTCTTCATCGATGTCTTCCGCAAGCCTTGGGTGGCGATCATGGAGAAGTAATTCAGCTCGCCCGCTTCGCGCAAATGGACATCTGGCCAGCTGGTTTTGTCGCACCACTTGATCCAGCTCTGTGATCAACTCCTCGTCAAGGTCATCCAGAAGACTAGTATAAAAATCAGTATGCGCACTACATGTTATGCAGAGTGCCTGCCCGCTAGGCAGCTTTCTCTTTTTTTTTTTTTTTTTAGGAGCCTAAACCAGGTCGTATTCTATGGGATGGCACACACAGGCGGGTAGACAGAGTGTAACTATGCGCAGCGGCCTGTAGAGAGCTTTCGATAGGAAGTTGTGTTGGAGATACACTTACTAGTTCTCAAGCATGGACTCCATTTGGAGGCAGATATACTCAAGCCCTTTATCCTTAAACTCAGTGACAGAGCAAGGACTGATGTGGTTCAGGAGAGTCGATATATTCCGAGTAGATACTAAGCGGATAAGTATTTAAAGCAACAAACGATAATGGCGAGGGTCTAACCTACCAAATCGACCGATTATCTTTTGGCAAATCTGTGATAACCGGTCCAGCATCAACTCGTTTGCGATGCTCATGACGTCCATAACGAGCTCGGAGAAGTCGTCTATACTCTCCGCTACAACTGTATCGAACAGCTCCTCCCCGGCATCCGCATACAAGTACTGAAGGACGTAATGAAAAGATTCGGGATTCATATGTTTCAGATCGATGCTGACGCGGTTAGATTCATGTAGGGCTGCGCGACGCGCCTCCAGCCACATACCGCCTGAGCGGCCATTGAAAAGACCCTGAAACCAGGGGCATCTTTGACAAAGCATAACGCTGTGGACGGGTATTTGGTCGCCGTCTAACTCTAAGAGCGCATCACCATCTTCGAAGAACCCGGGATCCTCAATCGCTTTCGCGAAATCCTGGTTGCTAGAACGTGGTGGAGAACTCTGTGTTCTGACAGCGGCTTCCAACTTAGGCATGTTCAGCCTCGACGCCACTCTCATCAACTCTGTACGGATCGTTCGATACCGGTAGGCTAGCGGTGGCGACTGACGGGTGAAGACCCAGGCCGGTACGATGCGGTCAAGATACATGTACACGACAAGGTTTATCAACGTGATAAGGTCAACATTACCACTGAGTTCGACAACAGTGACGCCATTTTCCTCACTTATGGTCAAGACTTCTGGGAGGTCAAAAGTTCCCAACTCGCGCAGATACTGTAGACCGGACCGAAGAACAGGACTCCTAGCTGCCAAGACCCAGGAATGGACGGGTATCTCAATGTCCGGGTCAGAAGCTGAACGTATGACCGCGCCAAGGGTACCATGTCTGTACTTCCAATCTGCGAGATGTGCTTGAAGATCTTCCTCGAGATCAGTACAGGTAAGTACCTCATAGGCCAGGCCGTCTACGCGCCCCTTCAATAACTCCGGATTTTGAAATTTCCACGTGTCTTTGTTCTCTCGTGCCTTGGGATTCCGAGCTCTGAATCCTCGGAGCGGTAGCAATGGTGCGATATCGCGCCATAGAGTCGGTTCCTCGACTTCAATCTGCTCCCTGGTTACGTCGCAATCCTTGCGGATCGCGGCATATGCGCCAAACGTGGAACTCCTAACCGCCACGATATCGGTGATATACGGAACACGTTGAAATTTGAAGTCTTTCCGCCTGTTGTCCGCCGCGCCCGGCGTCTTCATATCCTTGACTTTTATTCGCTTGATACGCCGCCACACAGCTCCAGACTGAGTGGATATCATAACGGAACCATTGTCTCCAACGGTAACCGACTTGACGCCATCTTTCCGCGAGCTCCAGACACATTGCGGTTGAGTGACAGCGTCCTTTATCTTGGCAGGGTTCGTAGTGGAGGTTGCTGGCTGATTGCCGTCACTCTTGTGATTTAGTGTCATTGTGAAAAGATCGCCGCTCCCAGTCACTGCAGCGATAGTCTCTCCACCTGACGTGATCTGGTGTATTTTCCTACCATTAGGATCAATACGAGAGGGCCCGGAATGACCCATAGACCGTTGAAGCGGGGAATTGATGAGGCCGTCGTGGAACGGGAAGTTTATCCAGTTGTAGCCATAACTCGTGAGAACGCACACGTTGTGATTGTCGAGCAAACAGCTTGTAGCTCTGTCGATTGCCGATACGGCAAGTATCGAATGCCTTGAAAGTTGCGCCGCAGCAACTTTCCTGGGAACAGGCTGGACTTCAAGGGATCTCGAGTCTGCGTCCATCAACCCCAATTGTCCAACGTTTTTTCCCCAACAGAACAAGGCTGATCCTGTGTACGCTACGGAATGAATCGCAGATGCGGCAACGCCAAGAACTATATCTTTCTTCAATGGCCCGAAAACCTGCCGTGGTGTGGTGCTCATAGGCTCCTCGTCGGGCTTTGAGGGGGGCGGTAAGGCAAAGCCAAGTTGTGAAAAGACATTAGAGCCCCAGGTCCAGAGCTCGCCGTTGCTTGTCACAGCCATGGTATGGTTCTGCCCGAGAGCAATCTGGACGACTTTCCTGTCGGAAAGACCTCCTTGAACAGGCGCGAAGGTGAAGCGGGTGTTTTCATCACCGAGACCGAGACGACCACCGCGCCCCACGCCACACACGTAAATATTTGACATTGGATCGGTTGTCAGAATGGCGCTGTGAAATTTGGAGAGGACAACGTCCTGGATGACCAATGGGCGATTTTGAATGAGGGTAGGAACTTCATCCAAATCACGCGGCATAGAGCCCTCCGCGTCGCAGAGGCGTTTCCGCTTTGCAAGGTACTCATCGTAAAAATGACGAACCAAGTGTTCAGGACGCTTCAAGTAGACGCGCTCGGGGTATTGTCGATCATCTTCATCTCCCAGCCCAAGCGAGAGGTTGTTGTTGCTTCCGAAAGTGAAGACTTCCTCACCGAGACCAGCAGTCTTAATATGTTGTCTACGAAGAAGTCAATAAAGAGTTGAAACAGAAAGGGGAGGGTGGCCGGACTGACCGGGTATCCTCGCGCCCTGAATCCTCCTCCTCGTCGGACTCGTTATCGGAGTTTGCGTTATCCTCGGAAACCTTTAGGGATCGGAGGGCAATTGTGGCATTATAAACATCGAATGGACTGTTGCCTTCATGGTCCTTGGTCTTGATCAGCCGACCGATCCTGCTCACAGAACCTCCCAGTGATTCCGTCAGATCTCTACGTTCTTTTCCAAGTAGCAAGCGCGCGACCGAGATGTTTCCATTATACAGAGCCCTATGTAAGGCATTCCAGCCGCTCTCAGCATCTTGAATATATATATCGATGGCAGGATGGTCGAGGAGGGCTTCGACAAACGATACCGCGGTGGGAGAAGTGGACGAGGCAGCTCGAAGCAGTAGAGTCAGGCCAGCATGGTCACGACTGTTGACCTCGTTCTTCCCCAGGGCGTTCCCCGTATTCTTCGAGATGGCGGTGATTGCTGCCGGGCCAGAGACTTTGCGCGACTTGGTGACGTTGCGTGGCGAACTTCCGAAAGCGACCGGGCTGCCCACTCCTACTCCGAGTCCTGAACTCTTGGGCGGTTGATGGGTACGACCGGCAGAAGCCAGATGTCGACGGAATTTGTCGACGTCATTTTCCCAGTAGTATTTCCAGAGTAGGTGACTCATGTGTATGTAGGAGGCGTCGTCTAAAGCACTTCGAGCGCACCTCGCTGTGAGTCTCGGAGGATCACGGCGTATTTAAAGGTGCGATTTCGGAAGCGCTTTGACTTGATAAGATAATCCCGGGGATATGACCCACTGGAACCAGACCAGACCCGAAGTACGTATGCGATCTAGAGTATATGAGGATAAGGTGGCGAGGACGGCGAGGGCGGAGGAAGGACAATGAAAAGCTCGTTTCGCGCAGAAGTTGTACGAATTTGTTCTCAGTTACAAACAAGTGCGGACGTTCGTACGGAAGTGAAAAGTCGGATGCTACGAGGTTTAAGGATCGATAGATAGGGTAATTCGACTTCGACTATGGTAATGGGTCTTTGTAGTCAGTCTTCTGATGGCAACGATCCTTTGGTGGCGGATATTGTGTGGGGACGTGGTCTCTCCTTAGACTGGCTCAGAGCAGCTATAAGGAGGTGTGAGTCTCGGGAGACGGGAGGAAATATTGATGCCAGCTATATAGAATATAGGAGGAGAATGTAGTGCGTGCCATCAAAGTTTAAATCGGTAGGTAGGGTATTGATAGGAGTGACGATTTATCGAGGGAGGTAATCTGTAATCTGTAATCTGTAATCTGTGAGTCGAAGTCCCGAAGAACCCCGCGACTGCCCCCAAGATCCAGGCTAGTCTTGCCACGTTCAAGCCAATCAGCGCTTCCGGTTTAGGAGCATGGAAGATTCGCAGGGCAGGCATATCTCTGGCATTTGATAGCTTAGAAGTCCGGAGAAATACCTACGGTAAAAATAAATGAATCATACGTGTAAGTGCCCAGGTGATCAAGGAATCCGAAGATGCCTACGCGTATGTATTATGCCTTTTACGGAGGAGTTGTATGGAGGAATTACAGGGCACGATGCAAGCCCCTCCACGAATGTCCGACGCCGCCTTTAATGTACTATGTAGACACTAGGGTAAGGTGCATGAATTCAAGCATTGGTTCTTGCGCGCGCGCTCCTGCAAGCCCTTTACTGTAGTAACATCTGTGGATTATCCCCACGCCTTCCGCCTTCTGCCTTCCCGGCTCCCAGCCCGCGAATCAGGTACGGATTGGGATACGACGGCGGTGAGGCTCAAAACTGACGGCGAATAGGAGTCCATGCCGAACTCAGCTCACCACAGATCGAGACAATGCATCCTCTCTTCGGGTCTCGTGGTAACGCCCCTAGTTCCCGGACAGTCCGTGAACGAGAAGTTGGCAATGATGGATCTAGATAAGGCAGATCTGGGTTGAGTGAACTCGGCTTGGGAAAGTTAATAACCAGTTTTATAACTTGGCTAACCATCTTCCATGGTGAAACATATGATTATTCGGATTACTTCGAAGCGAATTGTGTCGTTATATAACGGGCATCTCGGGATGGTTTTGGATTGCTTATTAATTATTCCTGTCAAAACCTACCTACCTCCCTCCCTACATGAGTCCATATTCTGCGTAGATAGGGCCTCAACTTCAGTTATAGTAACAAGCATGTTAAAGAGGATCAACTAGGAAGCCGGGAATAAGACAAAAAGTTATTGATTCGATAACTCGGGAGATATAAGATACACAGCCAAATCTTCCGGATTTGTAGGGGTTTCTCATGCCTACGACCCCGCAAGTTGAAATTGTATTCGCATGATGCTATGGGCTGTATACCGGTGAGTGGTTCTTGTCGGCTTCCCGATGAGCAATATAAGAATGCAACTCATTATTGGGTTATGGTAATACCTAGAGACCATGCGATGTTGCCCTGAAGACAGTTCCCTTAACCTATGAAGCTTTCGCGTGAAATAGATTTGTTCCGAGTCGACTTCTGGTTGACGAAATTACATCAGGTGGATGACAAAGCCAGAATTATTAAGTACGGATTCTCAGCAGCCGCAGTTTGCAATCGCAGCCCAGACGGGGACAATACTTAAGTAAGCTGATTGGAGAAATCTGGCTTGTGGAGAGCCCCCAGCCGATCTCCCGGCGTGTTTCGCGGGGTCCTATGCTCAGGGCACGGATACACGCGGGATGGGTACACGAGCTTAATCCTTTAGCGCCGCCGCGATCGCAGGGTAATAAGCTGTATTACAAAATTCCAAATTCGACACCATCACAACCATTGTCCCGCTGCGCATCCTGTAAACCCGTTCGACGCCCCCCAATCGACATCTTTTCGCATTCACGAGTTTCCGGATAGGGACTGCGCCGCTTCATCATGTCGCAAGAGAAGCCTCTTCCATTCATATACCAGTTCGGCGCAGGTTAGTACTACTAGATTTGCCCACTCTCCCCGCCGTGATGGTTTATGCGCGCTAACATGTTAAAACCTAGGCGCCATCGCCGGTGTCTCGGAGGCAAGTCGCAACGCTACCTGGTATAGCAATGGACATGGGATCACTGACTTGGACTTTGTCCGCACCTAGATATTGGTTATGTGAGTATCGGCAGTGTGTGGCATCATATGTCGCGTGCCTCCGGCTGACCCCATGAATTAGGTATCCTCTTGACGTTGTCAAGACGCGAGTGTGAGCAAACTCGCGAGACATCCCTCGACGATCCATAGGGCTTACCTAGCTACGAGCGATTAGACAACTCCAGACAGGGAAAGGTGTTGGCGCAGACTCCTACAATGGCATGCTCGACTGCTTCCAGAAGATTGTTCGCAATGAGGGGTATGGAAGAACGAAATAGCATACAACTGGGCTGGCTTCCGAAGCTAACATAATCGGCCCAGGTTCTCGCGGCTCTACAGGGGTATCTCCGCCCCTATCATGATGGAGGCTCCTAAGCGTGCCACCAAATTCGCCGCCAACGACGAATGGGGCAAGATATACCGGAAAGCCTTTGGTGCCGACAAGATGACCCAATCCCTCTCCATCCTTACCGGTGCCTCTGCCGGAGCAACCGAGTCCTTTGTGGTCGTGCCTTTCGAGCTGGTCAAGATAAGACTGCAAGACAAGACGTCTGCCGGTAGATACAGTGGGCCCCTCGATGTTGTGAAGCATATTATCAAGAACGAAGGCGTCCTAGCCATGTACAACGGCTTAGAAAGCACAATGTGGCGGCATGTTCTCTGGAATGCTGGATAGGTATGCGATCCCGGATCTTATGCTGGAGTAATGCGGAAACTAACATGCGGCAGTACGTATAGCCTAGCAGCTAGGTTCAAGCGCTGTGGAGTCGGCTTAAGAGCCTGGACGTTGATGTTGACATCTCGCAGCTTCGGCTGTATCTTCCAGGTCCGTGGGCTTCTACCCAAGGCGGAGACCAAGAAGGCGCAGATCACAAATGACATTGTTGCCGGTACCGTCGGTGGCACAGTCGGGACCATTCTTAACACGTGAGCCAGCCCCTAGGTTACTAAACACACTTTTCTGTACTGACAAGCATATTATAGTCCCATGGACGTTGTCAAGAGCCGTATCCAAAATAGCCCCAAGGTTGCTGGCCAGGTTCCCAAGTACAACTGGGCCTGGGGAGCGTGCGGAACTGTTATGAAAGAGGAAGGCTTTGGCGCCCTATACAAGGGCTTCCTCCCAAAAGTCCTCCGACTTGGGCCTGTGAGTACCTCCTTGACATTCTTCTGTTCGCTATGATTCTATGATGCTCGCGGACGGTTTCTTAGGATTTTGCCATCTTGTGTACCGCAAAAGCTGCCTCTGGTCCCAAAGTCGATGTCGCAGAAAGTAATTGCTAATAATGGACTGCTTCAGGGCGGCGGTATTCTCCTCGTGGTCTTTACAGGTGTTATGGTCAGTCTCGCGCCCCTATTTCAATCCTTCAAGCGTAGCGCCCGGCTGATACTCATTACAGGATTTCTTCCGTACTATGCGAGGTTAGGTTATGCTTCAGATCAGGTGGTTCTGGATTCGGCGTTGCAGAGCGATTCGCACATTTATAGATGGCCAAATGCACGTCCAGGGTGGATACAAGCATGCACCTGCTTCCAACGATAGATCAGTTCATGTTATATCGCTTCTATATGCAAAACAAGCCTCGATCAGCTCCATTGACTATTAACAAGTTCTATTCTCAACCCAGGTGAGGTCTTAACACCTCCTACCCAGTTCAATACTCATTCATTCTGCATGGTAGGCCTCTTCTACTGAATGGAATATCGGTAATACAAGGTACGTCTTGGTGAAATATTACGGAACGTGTTGTGTCCAGCACAGAAGATATTTGCATACGATAATTCCTCTCCTTCATAAGGCAGCGATCCTCGTGATATCTTCATGCCATTAGTTCCTTCCACGTATAGCAGGACACCTAGCATTTCCTCTACAAGTATAACTCCATCTTGTCACCCTTCTGCACCCAACTCTTCCCATATTCGATTCACACAACTCAGTCTCGTCTTGTTCCCTTCGTAAGGAGGCCCTCATCTACCTAACTCATGCCGAAGAATTCACTACTTATGTCCTTCCCGGCTATCTAACCCTCCGTTGTCTGATCCACGACGTCTAACCCAACATCCATCCTTCTGCGCGCGGATATCTTCCCATCTACTCCACTCCATAAGTGCAGGCACGTCCTCTCTCCATATGACCAGATATTCCCCAGCCTACTTGATACCACGGAAGCCAGTCTCCTTGCCTTTCCAGTCCCACGCTGATATTGAGTCCTTCCAAGCAATTTTGGCATACCTACTCTCAACTTTAAAGACATATCTCTCAACCTGACTACATTCTTCCATAATACATTACGTGTACCTAGTGCACCTCCTGTTCACGTCATACAGCGCATATCAACTTCCACATATCAAAGCTCCATCGCCACCGCAGCTCAATACAGAGGCACTGGTTCGCTCGGGCTGGCCACACGCCAGATCAACGGAAGGTACGTTGAGTTGCTCACTTGCCACACTGAATCTTGGCTATGCGAATACATTGGACTTGAGCATAAGGCTATAACACCCCCCCTGTTTTGTCGGCTACAACTAGACTGAACCTATCCAAGCACTTCTCCAACCGAGTGAAACGGCTCTAAGTCATCCTTACATCCTCTTAGTGGCCACCTGCTTAGTCTATCGGGTGTTCTCGTCTTCCACTCTCCGCCATACCACCTTCGTAATCCCGCTTCCTTCACTCTATTCATATCGTCCACTCCAACAGGACTTGAAGTCGTCCAAGTCTCTACTCGAGACTTCGACGTTTTCAAATAAACTGTCGTTACACCCTCAGACATACTACCTCCTCTGACCTTCCGGTATTCCATCGTAGCTCACTTGTTACCTTGCGTATTCCGCACATATCCCACTCTATTTCGCTATTCCGCCTCGGCTCGCTCTGGAGTGAACCCCCAACTTTCTCATACAAATAGTTGGTGTTTGATGCCCAAGCAGTAGCAACACAGATTTACGGAGGTGTTTTACGCCAACATTCTCTCCTACTCCGTCTCACCATCAACCGGCTTTTCCTCCGATTTCTAGCATATACATACGCTGTTCTCCTCCCAGTCAAGCTCCTAAAGCCGGATTCCAATGCATTCATTCTAACTACAGGCATGACTTGTCGGTGCTCTTCCTAATAGCACATAGTTGAGTACACACTTCACACTCTACCGTATTCTCCTACCATAACCTACAACTGATGCCAAGCATCTAGAAATCGGCTTCCAATTTACTGAGACCTTCAGGTAAGTGTTCAATCCGTTTAATATGCTTCAATAACTGCCTACCTGAATTCTCCTGTTCCTCGAGGGCGTCTTCTTCACACACACCTCTTCCCTTGACACCTTCGACACTAGCACAGTCTCTCACTTTATAACTTATGATATATCACAGCAGCTGTCGGGCAGCTTTCTAGGTCAGTCCGTGTTCCAACTGAGGCATGGAACTGGTGAGCCGCTCTGGCATCATTGCACAACCTTCCAGGACCTCTCAGCTAAGCACACTCTCCTAACACTCTCCCTTTTCATTTTGCCTCCATCCGCACACTCAGCTATCACATACATCCTGAACCTAGCAGGAGCCGACCTCCAAGGTCAACATCATTTTATATCACAGCAACAAGCAGCACACGCTGCCTTCGGACCTCCGCCCCTTAGTCCCACTCAAATCCCACATTTCACATCCTTCATATATCCATCTGCTGAGGCATGATCCATCACATATAGAGCTGCTGAATTTTCTCATGGCCTAGTTCTTTCACCCTCCCCGCGACCGAGGTCATTCCTAGGCTCAAGTCGTCCCGTCCTCCTTCAACCATCCCCGTAGACCGGATCATGGCCAAGCGGGCCACTCCTCTCCTGTAGCATACTGTCAGTCCCATTACCCTCCTCATATTCATACTTCCTCCCCAATCACAGTAACAAACCCTTCTTATGCTGACTCTAACTTGTAAAGGAAGGCGCTAACGCACAAGAATAGCATTGAAGTCCGCAGTATCTACAGCCTCATAAGCGACACTTCGTCATATCCTTACCAGAACTTTCTTGCATAGCTCCGTCCATATCTTATCCTAATCAACACCGGCATATCCGCATTCTTAACAACGCCACGACCTAAGCTGTCCGTCAACATGTCTTCTCACGGCAGCTCCGATGAGGACGATCATATGGCCGCCAGTAGTGATGATGAGAGTATATCTACCGACGATGGTCATGCCATGTCCACTGATGATGATCACGGCATCTCGGATGATGATCATGACATCTCGGATGACGGTCAGGGCGTCGCCAACGAGGACGATAATACCGGCTCCGAGAGCAATGAATCGGATGTTGAGCCGGGTGGGATTCGAGGAACCTCACGGGGGCCCCAGAAAGGCTCGGCTGGAGACGATGATGATTCGCCTCCTGCCTCCTCTGATGGTAAGCAAACGTCCCTATTTCTACTCCAATACTAGTTTCTCGCGGACAGCGCTTAACACTTGGCAGGCGATGACGATGATGACTCCTCGGTCGGCCCTAGCATCCTCAATGATGGACCTGACGATGGAGATTTGGAACAGCGGATTGATGAGCTGGAGGCAACCGTCCGTGAACTCAATATCAGGAGACGCAACTCTAGGGCTCGGTATAAACAGATATTCAGACGCCAAAGAGATAATAACCGACAATTACGAATAGAATCAGAAGCGCAGATCGAAAAATCGGAAGCGAAGATCAAAAGATTAGAAGCGCAGATAGAGCGCCTGCGAGGCATCAGACCTCCGCCAACTGTAAGTTTGTCACATAAACAAACTCGGTATTTTCTAATTTTCTTCCGCAGCCATGGCAGGATCTCCTACGAGAATATCTCAAAGAGAATCGGGATCCCATCGCTGAGGGGGGTGGCATCATTTATGAGGAAGTCTACAGAGAATCCTGTAGGCAGGAGAATATGAGCCAGAAGCTCGGGGTTGCTCACCCAGACATCAGATTCGGCAATCGTGAGCTTGACGACTGGCAACTCAGTCTAGCCTACCCGTCTCAAGACCCCCGAGTACAACTTCTGTGGCCGCCCCACGACATGAACAGGAGAATGTGGAGCATCGTTCTGCCGAACGTTTTCTACCGGCGCCAACCACTGAGCCAAATGCTTTTAGAGCCCGCGCCATTCCGCTTCGAAGATCTACCCAATAAAGTCCAAGCTCGCATCTTCAGAATATGGTTCGAGAAGGATACGTTGGTCCATTGTCTTTCCCGGCTTGATTACTACCACCCACCCAAGAATTTCCCTGAGGGGAACCGTCCAAATCGGAGTGAGCTACCGAAGCGTTTCCACATAGGCACGAGGACCTGCAATGTGAGCGCAGCAGTGAAACCTAACAACTTGCTTAGGCCGCTTCTGGTTTGTAAGCGCTGGTTCTTTATCGGCGTCCATGCGTTCTACGGCATGAACACGTTCGCATTTTCAAGCTTGGGAGAGCTCGGCCGGTTCTTCAGAGGAATTGGTCGTGCTCGCCTGCAGAGAATTCAACATGTTGAGCTGATGTGGCATGGCGCCCTTATGCGGACGAGGTGGCAAACAAAAGAGGACGATGAGCGCAGGGAGCACAAATACAAAGTCTCTGACCGCACATTGCCACTCGCATCATTTACTATGACCAGCCGTCTGAAGACACTGGTTGTCCACATCGACGAGAGTGCCAAGCGGCGTATGAGAAGGCGCTACGAAAGGCCCTTGCCAACCGATTATGACAGGGACTTTTCCAGAGTTCCTATTCATAAACTGTCTACTTTCGGCAAGTTGATGAAACGTACAGACGTGCAACCGAACTGGCGCCGAAACCGGAGTATGAGGACGGTACATGGCATGGACTATCTCTATCAGCTGAGGGGAATGAAATGGTCAGTTACCTGGCGCACATACTCTCTTATCTCTTGGATCCGTCCAGGGGTTGTTCATATATGATGCGAGCATCCCCTCCAATCATCAGGTTCTGACTTGTTGTATGTGATGATTGCTAACCCTGAGGGCTCAACAGGATCCGATTCAAAGATGTGTCCGCTCCAGAACACAGAGGAAATATTCGTGATTGGAGCTTCGTCAACGACATGAATGCAGCTGCCACTTCGCTGAAAGAACCACGCTATGCCATGCAATCTCAGCTTCAGAATCTAGCTCCCCTCACCGGGCTTCGGGTCTGGGAGCCGTCCGACGACGATATGGACATTATCAGGGGATTCTATAACGAGGACCCCGATGAACATGTGGGTGGTTCCGAGACGAGTGCGTCAGATGGATCCACCTTCGGTACTCTCAGCCGTGTCTCTGGAAACTCCGATACAGACGGCGACGATGACGGCGATGACGATGGTTTTAGAGGCGGTAATCCTCTCGGTGATATCATGGATCTCATGGAAGTAGATGAGTCAGATATCGAACCCGAGGGTGGCGGTGCGTCGGTAGATATCGACGTTGAACGAGTGAATTCCAACGCCTCACCCGACGTCGATGGTGACGGCTCGGATTTCGGCGGCGCTGCGAATGGCCTCCAGCCGTCGGCCCCTGAAGTCGTCGATCTCGCACTTGAGGACGAAGGTGGTGGCGGGGATGACAACGGCTCCACGAGCGAGGACCTCTTCGTGCCTTGGGCGTCCGGTTCCGGGTATAGCAGTGTGGCCCGCAG
Source organism: Monosporascus sp. 5C6A (assembly GCA_004155035.1). Classification (NCBI taxonomy): domain Eukaryota; kingdom Fungi; phylum Ascomycota; class Sordariomycetes; order Xylariales; genus Monosporascus; species Monosporascus sp. 5C6A. Next base: position 135,368 of record QJOB01000065.1, on the reverse strand, counting down.
TGACGACGGCAGCCGAAGTAGGCAGACCACCGTAGGCGTAACGGGCGGTGCGGGCTCTTCTACCGACGTCAAGTCTGAATCCAGCAGCTTCGAGGCCGAGCGTCGTCGCCGCCTTGTTATTGACTTGACCGGCGATGGTGCAGAAGTCAAGGAGGAGTCCCCCTTTGTGGGCAAGCCAGGTGACTTCAAGCGCCCCCGAACCGAAGATAAGAAGGACAACGACGGCTTCAGAGTGCCCTTGCCGAAGCGCCCTCGAGTTTCTCCCCCGGCTTCCAGTACGGGCAGCGAGAGATCCAGTGCTGCCCCTGGTGGTCTGATGGGCGCGTTCCGTATCCGTAATTCCAGGTCCGAATCCACCGACTGACCAATCCCACATCCAATCGATTGGATTCTAAGATATGCCGTCCCGTTAACCGGTACTTTGCACTTACAGGGTATTCTTGCGTTATATTCACTTTTCAGCTTAACCCCCATTTTCGCGCACATAATTGCTTGGTTATTTCCACTACCACGCCACCTCGGCGGTTATTCGACGTCTCAAATTTGATTATCCGAATTTTCACTTTTGCCAGCTGCAGAAACCTCCACCTGCACGCCTCTTTCGCGGCGATGGTTGATCTAGCAGCAGCCTTACTTAGGCGGGTTCTGGATGATCTGGTAGTCGGCTGGGATATGGTTGCCTTTTCAATTGATATACCATGGACATATTGCGCAGTTTTCCCGAGGTTCTATATTACAAGGGCATCTTACTATCCGGCGTTTTCACACAGAGATTTGGGACGTCAATATCTGCATGGGCTAGCCATCTTTGCGTTGTATTTTGGGGGTTGTATATCACAGTACATAGCATGCGGCATATTAATTCATTGAGTTCCACAATCCCTCTCTTGAACTCGCTAACGTGGTATCTAACTAGCCTAATCGAACACGACCTTGCGGCCCTGGAAAGCCACCTTCTGGCTTTCCTCCTTAGCCTTCTTCGCAGCGGCCCAGCTGGGATGAAGAGGACCGGCGTCGTCTTTCTTAGGTTTCGACCTAGACCTCGGCGCAGGCATCTCCCGGCCTTCCTCACTATTCGCCCGGTCCCTCCCCTGGTGCTGGTGCCGGTGCCCGTCTTGCACCTGCCGCTGGCGGTCGGGGTGGACGGCGCTCTTCTCGAACGGGTTCCGGATACCCTTCTTCCAGGGCTTGGCGCCGCCGTTCTCATCGACGGCGCCCCGCCGCATGTCCCAGCCGCTGTCTCGGCTGTCCTTCATCTTCTTCGCCTGCTCCTGCTTGTGCCTCGCCCTCTCCCCGTACTTCTTCTCCCAGATGGCCTGCCGCGCCCGCTGGCCCCGGCGGTTCTTCTTGGCGGCCGGCGCCACGTCCACGTCGGACGCCGACTCTGAGCCCGAGATGTAGCCCCCCATCAGCGTCGGAAGGAACGCGGACGTGCCCGTTTTTAAAGGTTCCGCTTTCGCGGTCTTTGTCTTGGATTTCTTGGAGAGCGGTGGTAGCGATGGGTCTGACCCTGCTTCGGACTCGTCTGATTCCTCTGCCGAGGAGACTGAAATATCGTCCGCGGTTATCCGCCGGAGTGGCCTGGCGCGGCTGTCTTGCAGGTCGTCGTCGTCGTCCTCGCCGCCCTCGTCTTCCGAGTCGTCCTCGTCGCTGGACCCTCCTAGCAGGCCATCGTAGCGCGAGAAAGCGCGCTCTTCGGCTTCGCTGTCGGAGAACCCTTCGAAAGATTCGCCGTCCGAAGATTCGGCGTCTCCGCCATCCTCCAGTTCAGCTCCTTCCAGCCTCCCCACCTTCCTCTTCAGCAGCACCGGCCCTTCAGAAGGACCCCGGGCCGCGTCCTCCTCGTGTTCCTCCTCGGCGCCATCCATGCTTATGTCGTCGGGCTGTTCCTCCTTCCCCGCCCTCGGGCTCTTCTTGTTCCTCGCCTCGTCCGTTTTCGTCGCGTCGGCCCGTTCGTCCTTCACCACGCCCGCGCCGTTGTTCTTGTCGCTTCCCTTACTGCCCTTGCCATTGCCCTTCTTCTTGTCGGGCATCGGCACCCGCAGCGCGATGCACGTGCCCATCACGGCCTGCTCGATGACGTCCTTGACCTGCTTGCGGTTGTAGAGTGCGCTCGTGACGTTGTGCAGCGCGGCCTGCTCGTCCTCCGACAGGCTCGGCTTCGGCACCGGCTTGATCTCGGCGGGGAGCCCGGGGGCATCGGCGACGCCCTTGATCTTCAGCAGCGAGGAGCACAGGTGCGCGTGGGCCGTCTGGTGCAGGTCCAGACTCTACGGGACGGCTCGCCAGTCAGCGGAGGAGCGATGGCATATGTATGTAGTCAAGGCAAGCAATGCGGCTGGCGGACTCACCTTCAGCACTAGTACCTCCTTCTCGAGCCGCGCGACCTTCTCCGGCGGCGAGTCGCGGATGCGCTTGGCGTACCTCTGCCTCTCGAAGCCCTTGGCCGTCTTCAAGCCGCGGTAGAGCTCCTTCTCCCATTGCGCGAGCTTCTCCTCGAGGCTGGGCTCGCCGCGCTTTCTCTTCGGCATCTTGAGTTAAAGCGTTACGTTGAGTGGGGGGCTCGATTGGCAGCTTTCGCGACAACTTCACGATGCTTGACGGAACCCAAAATTTTGGCGGAGAAACTTTGCAAAATCAATACCGTGTGTAAAATAGTGTAGGCACAATCGCATACTGTAGGCGTATGAGCAATGGGCGACGCTCGAACCAGCATCTACCTAGTAGCTAGGTACATTGAACGGGTGTTACACAAAATGAACTTCAACTCTCTCGTGAGCCCTTCATAATTCCACTGTGGACTTCTTAAACGTGTCGTACTAATGCTTTGAAGCTTTCAAGGAGGCTGGTCGCAAACTCTGTTATTGATGTATCCATCTTTTTATCGATAGGGCCTCTTCCGATGCCGCCGTTCCACTGAGGGGAGTCGTCATCTGTGCCCCGCCGCGGGGCAGAGCGTTGAGCATCGTGAGAGTCAACCAAATACAGTACACTACCTATGAGATGAACAATCGTTAACGGAAAGATTTCTAGAGATTGAAGGAAGTTATTCAGAGTGTGGAGTCCCTTGTAAATAATAATTAATTATCCTAAGCATCCCCGAAAGGCATCTTGGTGCTGCGCACCGGTAATCAACCTACTACTGCAGTAGGTAGGTAAGGTTAGTTCCACGTATTCGGACCCGGGGTCCGGAAGGTAATCGGCGTCGTTTCAAAGCAAGGAGTCATAGGTACCTATGAACAGACAAAACTTCGACGCCTCCAGCAATTTCTCCTAACCGAACTCTATAAAATTTTAGATATAGAATCCTTCACCATGGCTAGTTCACAGGAAAATAGCACCTCCAAGCTTGGCGCCGGCAATCTATTTTCCGTCGATGGCCTCGTGGCCGTGGTGACAGGAGGCGGTACCGGTAAGATCTTATGTGCGTTCCGTAGGTTATAGATCCCCTAACTTATGAGCCCCCAGGGATCGGCCTCATGATAACCAAGGCGCTCGTCGAGAACGGGGCATCGAAGGTTTACATCCTCGGGCGCCGGCTCGCCGTGCTGGAGGAAGCCGCCAAGTCGACGGGGTCGTCGGCGGTGATCCCCCTGGTCTGCGACGTGACGTCCCAGACGGATCTCGCGGCTGCCGCGTCCAAGGTCCACTCCGAGGTCGGGTACGTGAACCTGGTGGTCTGCAACTCGGGCATAGGGGGCCCGTACGGCATCCGCCCGCGGCCTGATATGTCGCTGGACGAGTACGTGTCGGCCAACCTGGCTGTCGATTTCGACGACTATACCAATACCTTTGCCATCAACACCACTGCCGTCTGGTACACGGCCATGTCGTTCCTGAAACTTCTTGAGGTGCGTATAAAAGCTACTAGCTAGATAAATGGCCAGGAGCCTTCTTTCTTGAAGTCTCCTCGATTTGGGCCCACACGTAACTCCCACACTCGATACTAACACACCCGCAGTACGTATCTATGCGTTTGTCTTTGGGGGCTTTTAACACTACCCTGCTTAAGACCTGATTCGTTCTTGTCCAAAGCAGAGACCCCGTCGAGCGGGAGACTCTTTCAGAAAGTAAACCTTGATATGTAGGCACGGGGTGTTAACATATGGCAGCGCTGGCAACAAGAAAGGCAACGTAGAGCAGAAGAGCCAGGTCGTGGCCATGAGTTCGATCGGCGGCTTCAACAAGCAAAATACCGGCGGCTACGCCTACGGACAATCCAAGGCGGCTTGCACGCATCTGATAAAGCAGCTTTCGGTCGCACTGCCGCAATGGGATATTAGGGCTAATGTTATCTGCCCGGGCCGTGAGTCGTAGCCCTCCAGATCTGAACCGAATGTGGTTTGACAAAGTCCGGGTCCATTCTGACGCCCGGGTGTAGTATATCCAAGCGAGATGTCCGCGCCCATCGTCGCGAAAGCCGCAATCGGAAAGGACATGATCCCCTGTGAGCAACTTCCGCGTTTCCTTCTTGTCCTTCTCTATCGAATCGGGCGGTATAATCTCCCGGTGCAAACTCCTTCCGAGTTCTTTGCGCCTAGGACATCCTACCAGCACCTCAATTACCAGCCACTCGCGGAAAAGAACGGACAACTGACTCTAGGTGATCTCGACAGTGGAACGCCTAGGCGACGAGCAGGACATGGCGGGTGCTATACTATATCTAGCCTCGCGAGCGGGGGCATATTGTAACGGAGCCGTGATTGTCAGTGATGGCGGCAGATTGGGCACGTTCCCTTCTACGTTCTAACATGCAGGAACCGCTATATGGTCTGACAGGATGAAAGGGAGGCCGGCATGATATCTTTTGGTTCGACGACGACTATGCTATGTATTAGTATACGAGTACCGTACCGGGTAATGTGCATTTATACAGCAAGCGAAATTTGGCCTTCAGCTGAGGTTTACTTCATGGACCACACACTTCCCAGGATGAGGTGCTTGCAGATATTATGAAGGTCAGAAAAGTTACCGCGACTTATGAACATGTCCGAACTACCTGTATATAGGCAGGGCAGAGAGCCGCAAAGCTGGGATCTCCTTCATCACTAGCGTGACCTTCCGAACCCGGACCTCCCGTCGCCGGCAACGACTGCGGAGATAACCTCTCTAAAACATATCTGGCTGTTTCATACTGTTTCCGGGCCAGATTGCGGACCTCCAAACGGGCATAAACAACCTTCGGATGGTCCAAAGCTCAGAAAACGAACGTCAGGAATTACCGCGACTGGGTCGCAACCTATCCATGATCGGGTTTGCGGTTTATCTGGCTGGCGCAGTGGTAGGTTGGCACACAGTATGGATCTTGTATTTTCTCCTTGCAACGCGACGGCTCCACATACTAGACTAGGTACAAAGTCGACGGCCCCCTTGAAGACTCTGAGAAGCAGGGGCCATATGTCAACGATTACACTACATCATCCCCATTCGCCTTTGTTGCGTTCTACATAACATCTTCAAAAGCTTAGTACGAAGTATTAGCTAACCGAATACATACTGACGTAGCGCATATAAGCGATAACCACTCGTCTCAAGATAAACCGAGAACGAGAAGCTATAATGATTAGCGTCTCGAAACATGGATTCATTGTCATTTATCGCCTACCCATCATGGTGGGGGGAAGCGATGCTATGGCATGGGGTGCATGGCAGTGATCGATGCCGAGCTCATGCATCCAAGAGTACTAGCTGTATTATTACTTACTTACCCCGCAATGACCAGGAGGGCGGGGCTCTGGTTGCCTGATTTAGTTACACCATTTTATCAGGGGATCTACCTTATAGTGCTTTTGTCTAGTGTTATTCAAGGTTAAGGCAGGTCTGAACTCTGTTTAAGATATTGTTTTTTAAGGGCAACGAATACGGTAATACCTGCGCAGATAAACATGCCCATAGGCTTCGCTTCGCCGATGCTATGATTGCGCTGGATTTATCCCATGGACAGCGAAATGGCAGCAATATAACAGTTTTCCGTATATCGTGGTCAAAGTTGGAATTAACGCTAATATAATCAGTAAAAATGCCTCGAATGGCCTCGTACCTCCCCTCTTGAAGCAACGCGGCCAGTTAGCGATTACAGGGAATTGTTGAAGGTGTTGTTGCCATTTTGCCGTCCGTCGGATAGGTAGGTAAGAATACATGCGGTTACCACATTGAGTCACTGCTTGCGATACCCTCCATGACAGCCCTCAAGGCTTTTGCTGGCTGGAAGTAATGTCCAATGAATGCCCAGGTGATTCGCCGTGGACATGGACTACCTACCTAGTAGTGTAGCCACCTCTCTAAGCTGAGATATTTCCTGTCAAGACGACCGACCTAAGTAGTAGGTACTCCATAACGACAGCACACTTGAAGTAACCGCGACTCAAGCTGCCAGCATTCAGGCAATGACGCTCGTAAACGCGTGGCTCACATCTGCATGATATGTACCAATGCGTATGTGGGGAAGTACTTCCTACCTACTCCAAGTGTCAAGAGTCACTCATACGAGTTGGGGAGGACGGCGGTTGCAATGAGCACACGAGACTTTTCTTTGTTCCGAGACCCTGAAACCCTGACACCGTCAAGCCATCCTATCCCCAAGTGGCAAACATGATCGACCAAACCCCGCATTGCTTTGCCGATACTTACAGGGGAGGCCAGCGACGTTTTGAAAGGCAATTCGATGGCAATTCGGGATCGCCCTGTTCCGCACACATGCGGACGACTCTGCCGTCGCAGTTACCAATGAAATGTGCGCTCGGGTGACGCAATGGCAGTGCTCGGTCCTGCTCACTTTGACCTGTTAAGGTGCCCCTTGCCGTAGATCTCTCGAGGTTCTCTCATACTTTCTTTCCATAACTCATAGAGGATCTCCTCTCGCGACCTGCGTGTGGAAGAGCATCACTGTTATAGCTGGTTTACGGCCCCGAGTCCCTAAGAGAGAGAGGATATAGCGTTATACTGCACTCTATATCTCCGCCGTCCTTCTAAATTCCTTTGAGAGGTTACTGCTGTTTACTCCAGACTGTCTATTTCCACTCACCCGACCGGCCTTTCCATCGCGTACGTAGGTACAGCTTTCTCCATTTTTATGGGTTTCCAGTTCGTCAAAACTCTACATACCTACCTAGTAGTCAGTCGGCTATGCTAATACGACTTGATTGACGTACTTGCCGCGCAAGCTCCAGACCACCCTTTCCTTTCCCGGTCTTCTTGCTTCTCAACATTTTCGTCCCTCGAAAACTATTAACTCTCTCATAGTCTCATCTGCCTTGTGTTTCCCACTTATCTATTCCGCTAATGTCCTATCTCCTTCGTTCGTTGCTGAACCGGCGTTGAATTGTGCAGGGGCCAAACGGTGCTTATTTCCAGGCCAAGCTTCCTAGAGACCCGCCCGTTGAGACTCGACCGCATTATTGCAGCCCCGGGATTATACACCTGCGCCCACCGTGAAGCAAGCGTACATATACAGCCCGACAGTGGTAAGTAGCACACGTCTCTTCATAATCTTCAACAGGCAATGGTGTCTGCTGTCTACATATGGCTAGGCTTACCCGGCCCATCGCTGTGGATCAGTTAGACCAGAGTTTCGAGCGCCCCCTTTCCAAATAGGCCTTCCCCAGCCATCCCTATCTTTCCCGACACATTGTGGGGCCCTCTCTACCGTCATAGCTTCAATTCCATTTCCATTCCCGCGAGACACCGTCTTATCACATCGGTAGAACCAGATCCTACAGCTCGGTCATGTTCGACCTGGTCCAATGGCGTGCTGTCGAACATTGACGGGAACCCCCAGCACGGGCCGGTCCCGGTCCCTGGGCATCAACATCTAGCCCACCATAATAAGGGCCGCTGAACTTCGTGCAAAATGAAATTGCTAACGAAACCTCCGTTTCTCCTAGAGCTCTTATCTCCTTGGTGCATGTCTATATAGACGGGGCTGGTTCCGGCGTATCGAACAGCCTCCACACTCTATACACGCTCTTGTTCTTAGCCCGTCGCCCTTCCAGTTGGATCTATGAGCTCCAACAGTCTGAAGCAAGCTGCGGAGGTGGCCCGTAGCAAGTCGTCGAACATGGGCAGGCAAGGTACCGAATCTGCCAGCGCCATGACGTCTGACCTCCTTCACGCGCCTCTGATGCGCGCTGTATTGCCCTTCGTTAACGGTGGTCTCGCCGGCATGACTGCTACGACTTTCATTCAGCCCGTCGATATGGTGAAGGTCCGCCTGCAGCTCGCGGGAGAAGGCGTCGCTACCGGCCCGAAGCCCAGCCCTCTGTCCGTCACGCGGGATATCCTGGCCCAGGGCAAGGCGCTCGACTTATACACCGGCATCTCGGCCGGCCTCCTGCGTCAAGCCGTGTACACCACGGCGAGGATAGGGTTCTTCGACACCTTCATGGGAGCCTTCAAGTCGCGCGCGAAGGAGCGGGGCACGCAGATCGGCTTCCTCGAGCGAGCGGTCGCCGGTCTCGGAGCCGGCGGCGTCGCCGCGTTCATCGGGAACCCGGCCGATCTGGCACTGATCCGGATGCAATCCGACGGCCTCAAGCCGGCTGCACAGCGCCAGAACTACAAGTCCGTCTTTGACGCCACAGCGCGGATCGTCAGGAGCGAGGGAGTCGCGGCCCTATGGGCCGGGGCGACGCCAACGGTAGTGCGGGCCATGGCGCTCAACTTCGGCCAGCTGGCGTTCTTCTCGGAGGCCAAGGCGCAGCTCGAAATACGGACCCGCTGGTCCGCCCGCAACAAGACGCTGGCCGCCAGCGCCGTCGCCGGCTTCTTCGCCTCCTTCCTGTCCCTGCCCTTCGACTTCGTCAAGACGCGGTTGCAGAAGCAGCAGAGGGGGCCCGACGGGAAGCTGCCCTATAAGAGCATGATGGACTGCTTCGCCAAGGTGATCAAGCAGGAGGGCCCCCTGCGGTTCTACCGCGGGTTTGGCACATACTACGTCCGGATTGCACCGCACGCGTAAGTCTCGCCATCAGATGGTTTCCCTAACGCCATGCACTAACCTAAGATCGTAGCATGATTACCTTGATCGTTGCCGACTACCTGGGTTGGCTCACGAAATGAGCTGTTTTGGGGTTTCACGCGCTGCTGGTGTTGGGTGGGTCTGTGTTTCCCTGATGACAGTCAATCGTTTAGTCTTTCTCGTACGGCGTTGGTCGGCACCGTGAATGGCATTCTCACGGTTCAATTAGGTATACCACTTGTGTATTTAGCTTTCCCTCGCTTGCAAGTCGCAGACGAATGCAGAATGTTGCCATACAGTAAACATATACACTATTGACCAATTCTCCTCACTTCTTTGTGCAGATGATCCACGACATGTATCCGCACGGCCAGAGGAACTGTTGCCGGCCGCTCCGCACCTTCCAGCCCGTGGCGTCGGCACCGCATGTCCGCAACAGGGCCTCGACCTCGTCAGGTGTTCGGGTCCGGAGACTCGATATGAGGCCGTCGAAGATCAGCACAAACGGGATGATAGGTACCACGTAGATGTAGAACAGGGCGCTCGGTGAGGTGAAGTAGTACGGGAAGTAGTAGAAAGGCGCGATCATAAAAATGAACAGGCCGAATATCAAGCACGTGATGAAGCTGTTGATAGAGCGCTCCTGAAGCTCGAAGATGCTGCGAGAGAAAAAAAGGAGCCCGTTAGCTTTGGCTAGTTTCTCACATGGTGAACGGGGGAATAGCAGAGGGGGGATTTTTGGGACCTACCCAAACCCGTCGCTAGTCTCGACGGTATTCTTCAGCATGGCGCGCGCCAGCCCGTCGTCGAAGTGGTGGAAGGCCAGGTTGTACAGGCGGAACACCTTCTTGCCGGGGCCCGTGTGGCGCGATATCAGCCCCGCCGGCGCGTCCGACGCGTCCACGGGCTCCGCGATGTAAGACAGGTGATCGCTCTTCTTGCACGCCGCCTCCCACTCGGCCGCGTGCGGGTGCAGGTCCGTCAGCACGAACCGCACGCCCCCCTTCTCTTCCTCCTGCCGCTCGCGGGCCGGGTCCCGCCCCGGGTCCGCCACAGCGGCGTAGCTCGGCGCGCCGTTCGCCGTGGCGGAAGAGGCCATGGGATCGACGGACTTGGAGTTGGTGGTGGAGGTGCTAGAGGCGACGTCGCGTAGCCGCCGGTTTAGCGCCCGCTCGATCTCTGGTGTCGGGCCCCCGGCTCCCGCGCAGAAGTCTACGTACGTGTACCGCGTCGCATCGGCGCCCAGCGTCCGCCGCAGCGTCTCAGCCACCTGCGCCGCGGGGCTGCTCGACTGCAGCGGCGGCAGCCGGAAGAGCCAGGCGTGCGTCAACCCTGCCTGCACGTGCTTGCGCAGAAACGGTGGGAACCTGTCGTTCGTTTTGCCCCCGTCAGCTTGTCTCATCTCATCTCTTCCGCGTCATTTCACAACAGCTCAAGGCCGCCCAGCCAGCCGGTTGAGAACTCGGCTAACGCTACATAGATAGATAGAGACACTCCCCCGTCCAGACCTATACCCGAACGGATTGGATCGGTATACATAGGACAGTGGGTTGAGACAACGTATGTGTCGTTGGGCCCGGCATCGGCGCCAGACGCGGGCAAATGAGAATTGGGCAATGTTGGCCATTACAGGGCGTGGATTGGTGGACAGTTGGTACCAAGACGTTGAGGATCCGGCAATTGGGGAGGAGGCTGAAAACACACAACACGCATGCATGTAAGATTCTTACCAGGGCTGGTCATCGATCTCAAAGAGATGCAGGCGTGGAATCCAGGGTTTCTTATTGGAGGCCATTGTCATCTTCTCTCTTGGCTCGTAGGTATAGGTAGGTAAAGTAGCTAACTGTCCTCGTGTTTGTGCGACTGTTGAAGGCTTCGCGTCTCTCTCTCTCTCTCTACACGGATCTCTCGTAAATGGCCAGGTGGGTAAACAGCGGGGGGCATTGGGACACCCCGGCTTCTCTTCAGTTCTCGGGTATCTCGTTACTGTACCATTACGACGTCCTTACGTCATGATATTAGAACGGCGGTTTAAGCATTGTTGAGCTTGTGACGACGTCGGGGACATGAAAGTTTGAAGATGCGAGAAGACCCACAGGAAGCTTCAATTGCTGGGCTCGGAACGGCAGCTTGCATGCGAAACTCTGCCCCTTGAAACGACAAGATAGGGAAGGAATAAGGAAAGATAAGTAGGGCCCTTGTCAGCTAGTGTCACTAGCCTACATAGTGATACCGTCTTATATACAAGGTACTGATAGTGGCAATTACGGAAATAGTAGAAAAACAGTCGACTAGCAAACTAGCACTACCATAACTAGCCAGACGGCTTTCTTGGACGTCATCGACCCAACTTTTCTCTTCATATGTGTCATGGCACTTTGAACAGGCTGAGGAAAAGGGTCCGGATATGAGTGAGACGAGGCCGACTGCCGATCAAGAGATGTTGAAATGACATTACCTTTCCTCAATGGTTGTTGAGTCGAAACATGAGCCCGGCAGGACACGTGAGCACCAACAACAGCTCGTACGAATCAACTCATCTCGACGCACTTCTCGCCTGAAATACGCAAGCCCCAGACGACATGGCACTCTTGGCGGACCATGGGCCTGTCTGGCTCGCCCTGATTGCAGCCTTCCTCTGTTGCCGCGTCTTCTTCTCTGCTCCAATAATCCGTCGAAATGGGGTTCCTCTACGGTATGTGAGCCTTGCAAGCTAGGGACATGCCGATCGCACTCCTGACCAGCCAACAGTAAAGCACCGAATACGCTGCCACTCGTCGGTAACGGCATTGTTTTTCTGCAGGCCCGTCAAAAACTTTTCTCATGGTTCGTCACGTGCCAGCGTCTGTTTGGACAGGAGACCTTCCAGATCTCTGTACCTACCTTGCCGCCGGGTGTGGTCATCAACGACCCCAAGAACCTGGATTTCGTCTTCAAAAACGAGGCGATTTTCACCAAGGGCAACGTATTCAAGCGGCTCTCGTGGGATCTATTTGGCAGCGGTATCATCAACGCCGATGGCGAGCTGTGGAAAATCCAACGGAAAGCCGGGATGGCTTTCCTGAACCCCGCTAACCTGAGAATCTTGACTGATATCGCATTGCCTCAATACCTCACTCAGACTATGAAGAACCTGAAGAAAACTGGAGAAGATGGCAGAGTCGTTGATATGCAAGTCGTGTTCCATGAGATAAGCAGTCAACTGATGGGCAAGATGGCGTACGACATGGAAATGCATGCCGACGATGAGTTCACCGTCGCCTTCGAATATGCATCGGGCGCTACGGCCGAGCGCTTTCAGAACCCCTTGTGGTTCCTTACAGAGCCTCTCTTTGGTTCTAGGTTCAGGAAATCGCTTGCGACTATTCGTTCTTTTGGCAGCAGAATTGTAGAGAGCGCTGTTAATCATCGTCATATGAATGGCAAGACTGACGTTGACCCAATATCCGATACGGAGAAATTGGATAAGGCGTCTGGTAGCCTAATACAGTCCCTACTGGATGCGCTTGGGGATGACAAACGCGTGATCATGGATTCTGCATTGAACTATCTCTCGGCGGGACGGGATACTGTCTCGCAAGCACTCACTTGGACCTTGTACCTCCTAATACAGCATAAATTTGCCATGGAAAAGATCCGCAGTGAAATCCAGGCGTTACGAGAGGAAATGCGGAGTGATGACAATGTGGAGGCCACATCCACCCACCTTACCCCCACCGCGATGCCGTACACAATGGCCGTCTTCTATGAGACCTTGCGTCTCTATCCGCCGATACCGTTCGAGATGAGACAATGCACCACCCGTACCACGCTGCCAGACGGCACATTCCTTCCTACCGACACAATCGTGTTCTGGTGTCTTATCGCTTTCAACAAATCCAAGCTTACCTGGGGCGACGATGCAGATTCCTTTCGTCCGGGGAGGTGGCTTACGAAGGAGGGCAAACTCATCGCCAGGAGCGCTGCGGAGTTCCCGGTGTTCAACGGCGGCAAGCGAACATGCCTTGGGCAGCGTATGGCGGAAGTCATGGCTGTTCAAGTCATTGCCGCGATGGTATCTGAATTTGAGTTCATGCCGGCTTACGAGGGAGAAAGAGTCAGCAAGAGCAGGTCAGTGCCAAATTTCATGAACCCCCCTAATAATACCTCCCGCATATTGGAGCTAAGAACTCGATATGATCTCTGTGTTCCATGTTTCTGAACCTACCTGCTTAACCTACGCCTACTCTCTTTGGACGATGGCCAAATTACGAGCATACTGACTCTCAGCCGTCAATAGTCTCACATTACCAATGGAAGGTGGCCTCCCATGTCTTGTTAGACCTAGAACCGATACCCTAGAATAGATAGACAAAGCTTTGCTCATCCTTTAGTCTAACTCACTTTTCTCGAGATTCCCGGTTCTGGGTGGAACGCTCTTTGCTTGCCGTGCTACCCCATGGCATGAACCCTACACTGAAGACACCGAGATGTTACCGAATGCATAATGCAAAATTACTGCGGGACAACGTAGTATCGCATAAGCAACGCAAGATGCGTCCGTGCTAATTCAACGGGGACATCGTAAGTACAAGCTTCCATAAATTGATTGGATGTTCAGTACTATCCCGGGAACTGTCTCTCCTGGCGTTCAGGCTTTCCCGTGTATATCATACCCCAAGTCTTTATCCCTCTAACCTCCCAAACACCTACCTCCCGAAAGCCAAAATGGGCATACACCGCTCTAGCCCGTTCACTCCCAGCCTCGAGCCAAACCGGGAGCGGCCCCTCGTCCTGGTCTGCGGACGTGAACTTCTTCATAAAAGGCACAATAAGGGCTCTCACAGCGCCCTCGACGTGCGGTACAGTAGGGTCTCTCGCCATCAAGCAGAGGTGCCAAAATCTGCCTCGGCTCATCCTATCGGCAACAGGCCACAGATGCTTCTTCCTGACAGGCTGGAGCTTTTCCAGGAACTCGGCATAGATGGGACGCGTCGCCTTGATGGCCTCGGCGTTCATATCCGCCCGGGGCTTCTCGTAGATGCTCTCCGGCTCCCAGCAGGCAACCGCCGAGAATCCGGCGGCTTCGGCGACGAACGCGCCGTGGTGTATCTTGGCGGCGAGCCGGGCCATCGCGCTGTCGTAGGTCATCTGCCGGATGCTTTCCGGGCTCAGAGGCTCGCTCGACCCGTCTGACGGGAGCTTCTCGCTCAGGAAGAGCAGGTGTAGCGGGTCGGTCGCATATGCGCGAGATACTGCGAGGGCGAGCCCCTTCATATAGTCCTCTGAAGTGCCCGTGGTCACGGGCGGAAGAACAAGGCTCGAAGCAGTCTCCTGTCTAGCCGCTTGCACTGTGATGTCAGGCGAATTCGACCACACGCCCCTGATGGTCAATGCTTCGGGGTTGGTAGCCATATTTTATCGTAGTCGCATAAGTCTATCGCGTGCTTGTCATAACGCGAGGTGTGGTTTTTGGAATGTCGTATCTATCTGGTCTTTCAAGTTGATCCTTCCAGCGACAATAATTTACCCGTGGGCGGGATTGCCGCTCTCGACACACTGCAAGGAGTTCAGGAACATAGTATGAATTGGTGGGAACGACTGTTGTTAGGCGTTTCGACCGCCCGACCATTTGATGGGTGAACATCAACGAAGCCACTCTGGGCATGAATTCCATACCGAATATTTTAAATCTGGTATCTTGCGCCCTATTGTCACCATCTTTCCAGGGTATCTCTGCTGAGTCACACTACTTCCGCGGTTCGGAGACCCCCAGCGATATCCCTGCGCTGTGTAGTCTCAACAAGCGATATTTCGCCATTCTGGGTACTCTAGCGGGCGCAGCAGTTTCAATCTTTCTGAAGCATGTTCGCACATACGAGCGGTGCGTCGAATTTATGAATGCGGCATCGGCCCTGGGTCGTTGAACCTGATATAATGTTAAACGTTTGTCACGTGGCTGCGAGATGCCTAGCGGATTCTCGGATGTGTTGGACCGACTAGGGCCAATAGTAACAAGGATGCTTTTACCCCCCTAATAGAATACGTTCCCATCTTGAAAAGTACTGTTACTCATCAGATGACGATGAGTATTCATTAGGTACTATGCACTAGGGGGCGACAAGACGTACGCCTTAACAGTATTCCTAAGGTGAGTGGCATTCTTTTCTTTTCGCCCACATTAACCCAGTTAACGCGAAGCCTACCGTAGCCCCTTAGAAGGCCCACTAAAGCTATGTGGAAGCTGATTGGGTTAATGTGGGCAAATGAAAAATAAGTATGCCAGTCCCCTTCAGAAAATTGTTACTTAAAGCTAACGTCTTGTCCCCTTAGTGGATAGCAAACGGCTCTGGGGCGCGGTATTTTCCGTAGCCCGTTGCCGCCAGTTGCGTGCATCCGAAAGACCACTGCCGATCCCCCCACAGCTGCAGTGTGCAGCATAAGATCGGCCGGATCATCCACCGCTCGACTAGGCACAAGACCGGTGCCTTAAGTTCAGCTGCGATGCAGTGCAACAGGTTATACAGGTTACTGCGTGGAACAATTTAAGACGCGGTCCAATGAATCTCTCAATCTTGACGAGGCACGGTCGGGCAACCTCCATTTTCGTTAGCTAGCCCCCCGATGTGAAACCCACCAACTGAGAATCGATGGCTGGCTCAAATTAAATTCGTGTGACTTGGCAACCGCAGATCTTCTCCTGTAAGGCCGCCCTCCCGAGGCTTATATATCACAAGCGCGTTCCTCTCTCCTTAGCCATGCCCGCGGTGGGCCTTCAGTCTCGACAGTACACTGGGCCGTTGTATTGACTGATGCGTGCATCTCACGAGACCTCTACACCGGAAAGGAGCACCGGCTCAGCAGTCATTAAGTAGATGAATCGGCATCCCGGATGCGAGAAATGGACTCGTCCCGTGAAAAACAGACAGTCACATACGACGATCTACCGGAAGTCGTCGTATCGCATTTGCCAGAGGCCTACGCTTATGTCAATGAAGGCAGACGGGTGGAGCCCGGAGAATCACCCCCAAAATTTCTAGCCATCGACCAGGCTCAAAAGGAGGTGGCTTATCCTAATTCTCCAGAGGTGATTTCGGGCCATGGCTTTACCGCCGCGGGAGCAGAAGGTGATCACGTCTCTCCTACCAATGCCGAACAGTCTTTAAGTAGCGATGGGAAACGAAAACACACCCAGGAAACGATATGTGGCTGCTCGACGAAGACTTTCTGGGTTATCTTGGTCTTGGCTTTGATTATCATGGGTGCTGCCGTCGGTGGCGGCGTCGGCGGCGGCATGGCAGCGTCGCGAGATGCCGGTAATCAGCCCCTTGGAGTGGATGCATCCTCCAGGTACGACTGAAAATATGAACTTCTGGGTTCCGATTTACTAATTGTTATCCCTAGTACAACGACACCAACACCAGCGCCCACAGTCTCAGCCACCAGCAGCTCTAGTCCACCACCCACACCGACCTTCCTCAACAACTACACGCAGGACTTCGCATATCAAGCATGGGATGAGAGGGAGTACGGAGGCCGGGCAACCGGCCTCTTCAAGACACAGGGTCATTTCGCCCTGGATTTTAATGCCTCCAGTTATGTGTGGCAGCCGAACGGGACGCACTGCTGCGTGACCATGTGCCGGCAATTCACCTGGTGCGGCTGGTGGTGTCAGCCGCGGTACCAGCCCAACTCGTCTGCACCCTTCGATAACATAGACATTGTCTGTTCTGGTGAGGACACTTTGGAGGCATCTGAGGCAAGATGTGCAAGTTGACGTGATGTACAGTAAAGGGGGGAGCACTCCGAGTCAACATCGTCTGGTGGGTACAAGCATTTCATTGCTGGTTAAATTTAGAGAAGGTTCGATTCGAGAATGTGCCTACCATCTAATTCATCGGTTGGTAATGAAACAAAACGCAATATATGCGACATCTCTGTAAGCTATCAATAGTGGACCACTTGGACCGCTTGCTCTTGCTCAGAACCAAAAACCGGCATTCCTCGAGATCTTACTCCTGCAAAACCTAGTTCAAGACACGTGGCCAAGGGTCCAAGTAGTTCTAACCCCAGCATCGGATTAAGAGCTATGCGTCTTCCAATATATCCTTTCGAACCTCAGGTCTTTCATGAACCAGTCATCGCTCTTCCGAACCCACGTCTCATGGTAATGCCCACCACCTGTCCCGTGTCCTTCGGTGTCCGACCCCTTAATCCCAAAATGATAGACACAGCAGAAGATCGCTTTAATTTCGTCATCGCTAGTCTGCTCGAGTTCCGCGGGCCCAACCAGGTGACAAGACTGAATGCTTTTGAAAGCGGTGGTGAAATGGTTTGTAAATTCCTCCCTCGACGAAAAGGAGTAGTCGACCCCAAACTCGTGGTAGATGGTGCCATCAGCCTTCCAAAACGAGAAGGTTGCTTCAGGGAGGGCAATTTGATCGAAGAGATGAAACTGGTTGTGGTCCGCCCATCGGCAGTACTGTAGCTTCTTGCGCTGGATGATCGCGGCGACTTCTGGAGAAACGGCCATCTTCTGTTCGGCTCAGGAACTCTAGAAGTGTTTAGATGGAAGAAGGTTAGATTATACTTCGTAGATAGTGAGGGTGATATGGTCTCATATCTATGTGCATCATGCGAGGTTCGTCACATGGCCAAGAAACGATTTGCTACGGACCTTTGTGATGATGTAACAGTACAACTCTGGACATCTCCACATTAACAAGAACTTATTACCATTTAAGGACCAGTTGCAATTCGTCTTGTCATAATTTAATACAATTTACTAAGCTTGCATACTCACGTGCATGATACTAATACATTAAGCGACCAAGAGGGAATGCTGTGCATATAATACAGGCCCTGACTATTGCTGGCACAGTATCTATGGGTTCCCAGGAACAGAAGATCTCCACTCTGTGACGGCCTTCTAGGAAATGAGTGTATTATAGTCGGATAGTAACAGCAGAGTCTTTCCTAGACGTAGCCTAGTCATACTCCCCAGTAGTGACAATCTGGACTAGTATCAATTTCCATGCACCCTATACCCTTCTCATAACGAAGGCTTTTTGCTGCAAACGCTTCTCAGCGCACCCGGGTGTTACGTGCATCAGTCATTCCGTATCCGATCCCGGATCCGAAAGGGAGGCTGTGGTAGACTAATACAGGCCAACCGCAATGTCTCCCTTGACTCGGGCAGTGAGGTGCAGCTCGGCCTCGAGATCTATCTTGACGCCGACGAGCAGGGACGGGTTCTTTTGGTTACCGTTGTCATCAACGGCACCCTTCAGGAGCCTGCCTATAGAAGCGGGGTCAGCGCAAAGAGAGATGGGAAGGGCTGGGCCGAGTTACCCGCTGGCTCGGTCAGGGCAGTGCTCGTTGGCAAAACTACTGACGTTGAAGTTAGTTGGTTGTCGGCTTTACGCCCCCCACGAGCTTGATCATCGTCGCCGTAACGAGTGGTGCCTCTCGCCGTAGGGCCAGCGCTATAATGCATTAGCATGACACGTATGACTCCCTTTCCATAAGAAAAAGAAGGAGGACTTGCCGAACAGGTGAAGACATTGTGTTGGTAGATCGGGCAGTTTTTTTTCCGCAGATGTCTTTGTTTCTTTTCTTTCTTGACTGTTTATGTGTCCCAGTAGAAACTTCTCTGGATGATTCAAGGTGACTATGGCTATAGTATCTGTCTTTTCCCCGGCGGGTATGGAGGGGATTTATATACAGGGCTCCGATTTTTGGGCTGCGCGGGTTCTGTAGCACAATACAGCGCAATTCGTGAATTGTGGTTACGGCCCGGGGCGATTTCCGAAGATACTCGGTGCAATACTCGGTACAGTTACATGGTTCGATTTGGTGGTATGGCACGGCCATGATAGGTTCTCGTCACCCGGCATGTTACCGTGGACATGGCTCCGATTTGATCGAAGGTCTCCTTTCGGCGGGTTGCCGTCGGTCCCTCCCTAGTCGGCATGGTTGTACAACGTCATTGGTCAGGCGACCTGCCTCGATGCAGTTACCAAGATATAACCGAAAACTCTCGATGCGTGCAACCTTCTTCCGACGACAGGAAAAAGCCTAACGTCGCATGTTGCACTCTGGGAGGCGATGCAGTCATGGATCCCTCTGTCCTCTGTGACCAAATGTTCGGGAGTAGGACACTCCGCATTTATATCCAGGATAACTATGCCGTTCATGTGCGCTTAGACAGGTGAGGAGGGAGCATTACATATACTCAACGTCATATTTAGCACCGGTTCCGAGATAGCTTTCTCGCGGCCACTCCAGGGCTCGTAGCAGTGAAAGCCACTTCTCGCTAGATTGGTGCACGATAAACCAGGGGGGAGGGGGGGAATCACATTGATAACAAGGAAAGCATACGTCGCTGCTTCAGGCTGTAGATTATAAATCGGGTCACTATGTTATAGGGATTGTTATAGTGCTTCGGTTCAAAAGAGCGACACTGTTTGACTGTTTCTTTTGTCTCCCTAAAGGCTGGCGTTTCATATAGCGCCAGCGGAACTCCTAGAGAGCCACGAAGTCATATATGAGAAATTCGTGAGCCCAAGGGTTCTAGCTGTTCCTCATTATAGGCTTCTGATCAAGCAGCCCGGGTTCTCTACATGTCATCGGAACTTGGCCTATTTGCTTCTCCCTTTCCGTGGAAGCGATATGGGAAGCGAGCTACTGCTTCTCCTTTCTTCAACACCATTATACTCTTGTAGAAAGATTTCGGAAGAACCCCGGGGACGTAAATGGGAAGACTTAGGATGACGCGCCCTAGAGCATGGAACGGATAGCAGCAATAGCGGATGATGATTCGCACCATACACATGAAAGCAAGTACTTCGGGCTTAAGGATGATTTTGATCGCTGTTGTTTATGAATGATGCCGTGGTTGCAAGAAGTCCGTTCGTGTTTCGACTCTATAATAGTTGGTGTATCCGGCTCGACTCAGGAACCCACCGTAAGAAGCCGGGATGGCTCCTTCTTCGACATAACAAAACGCAGCCCGGCAGCTGCCCTTGGATGTTCAAGCTTCCAATAGATCCCGGTTTGGGTTCTACTCTGGAGCCCGGTCCGGCGGTTTCGGATCGCTCCTCTTCTGGTTCACCGTTCTGGTCCCCCCTGGAATCCACCCCCCATGCTTGGAATCCCTGAACATCCACCCTACCAAACCTTCCACATTCTACGAGGGAAAAGGCTCTGTCCAAGCTGCTCTCTTAACTCAGGCTAAATAAGAGTTCACGTGCAGGCGCTATTTTCAAGGGCGTATATAAATCCTGCTGCAAGTCCGGGACACATAATTTTTGCAAAGGATATGCGTATATATCCAAGCGATAAGGAGCTCAGAGGCGGCTGTTACCCTGCTGGCCAATCAAACGCACACACATAGGCCGTCCGTTTGGGCAGTCGTCGTCTATGGATGGAAATGCATCCCAATGGCGCAGTTGATGCATAATCATGCGGGATTGGCTACGCGTGACCGTCATCACAATGCCGAAAAGCTCGCGGGGGTAACTCTCGCGACTCACCTCTTCTTCTCTCTATGGTTTTGCCAACCTGATCTTTGCTGCCCTCATCTGTCTTGCTTGGCTGCAATAAACTTACCCTTCGTTGATTTCCCAACTACCACTAGCATCATGCCTTCTCACTCAGCGTCTCCTCTTAATTGCTTTTGTGGCCGCACCTACACTGATCCAGTAGACCTGGAAGAACACCGAAGAGCTCGGGGGCACTTTGGTTCGCATGTGTGTGGGAAATATTGCAAACATCTTCCAGCAACCAAAGAGATTGTCCGAACATACGAATGCGACCGTTGCGGCAAGATCTGCGAACGCCTAGACATTCTCGAAGATCACCGCGTCGCTACGGGACACTGTTTCTGCTCGGACTGCAACCTTTCTTTCGACAGCCAGAGCGATTTCGAAATCCATCGCAAAACGGAAGTCCACGCTTCTGAATTTAAGTGTTGCGATTGTAACATCTTCTTTGAAGATATTCATGCCCTAAACGCGCACATGGCGAGCCGCGCACATCAGAAACCCTTGCCCGAGAAGCCGCCCCAGGGCGCTACTTTGACTGCCAAAAATCCGGTGTGCAATAAATGTCAGCGAACCTTTCAATCTTCCCAGTCCCTTCGGCAGCACTGCGAGTCTGTCAAGCATAAGCCCCTCAGTGACCTGAGGTGCCCCATCGGGAAGCGGTGCCAAGGGAGATTTACTTCGCCGTCAGCCCTGCTCCAACGCTTGGAAAGTGGGAATTGCAAGTCAGGGATGAACCGAGACGAGATCTACCGTATCGTCCAATCTTGCGATGAAGGTCACGTAATCCACAGCCTCCCAGGTCTCACGCCTTCAAGTTCTCCCATTTTTCCAACGTGTAAACCGTCTCCATGTTCCGGAATCCCAACGGATCCTCGCGAAAACCCAAGCGAGTGGTCATTGGTTACTATCCCACTGTCTGAGGGTAGTGTGGAAGGGAGCTTGGTACAATGGTCGATGCTTGAGGGCAGTCAAGGCTCGTTTGAGAGAAGATGTCAGACCCAGCTGAAAGCTAGGTCAGTCAGGTGAGCCTGTCAGCTGACCTTCCAAAGTTCACTTGACGCTTCTCTGGTTCAGCTCTCTCTCAGCCGCAGCAGTTTTATGTGTATTTAAGGAGGGTTTACCACCCTTACCTTCTGTGGAAGACCTTTTAGAGGTCAGGCAACCTTTAATATACACTTCTTCAGTTATACGCTTCAGTGCGTGATGCAGGGTCTTACAGTTATGAGCCCGGTCCGCACTTCTTTCTAGCTGTGCTTTGATACACTGTTGTATACGTTGTATACGTAGCTTTAAAGCTATTCGGAACCTCGTCGTCGCTTTTGCAGTAATTAGCGCATTGTGACCTACTGCTGTCTTTTACTGAGGATATTCTTGTTACCTTAGCCCATTTACCGTCTTCGCATTACTTCTGAAGCCATGGTTGCCCAATCAGCAGACCCTGACAGCTACCCTTTAGGGCAGACCCCTAGGTTCCTCCTCAAAAAAGGGACCCCTAGAGAGTATGACACTTTCGAGTTCCACGTCAGCACAAAAGCTGGCATGCTGTGGACGTATATTAACCCTAACGTGGCCCAAGTGCCACCTTTGTTACCCATGCCGGTCCTTCCTGAGCCCCAGCAATTCCAGCCTGGAGCGACCGATAAAGTAACTCTTGACGCGAGCAATTATACGAAATATGAAAGGGCTTTGAAGTCTTATGACAAGAAGTAAACCTTTTATATCGCCCAGGAAAAGGCATTTGTTGAAATCAGTATATTCCTGAACCAGTCCGTTTACCTTGATCATTATTGGGTATACTGGAAAAAAGCTATATTTCGAGAAAGGCTAGTTGCCTTGAAAAACGAGTTCAAGCTTAGCAATAACACTCGAATTTACGAGGTCGACGCTCGATACAAACAGGCGTTAAAAACCAATAAGGTCCAGATGGATACCTGGCTTTCCATATACTGGAAAGTGTACACTAAAACCGAAAAACTTTAAATCCCAGCCGTCGCAGGTTATTATGGCTACCTTAATTTCTTAAAGGCTGTCAACGTATATTCGCCCGACTTTTCTGTCACCTAGATTATTACGGTGGAAGATGCTATGTTCGGAGGTAAGGACCCTGCCGAGCTGCCACCCGTACAGAAACTCGTAAAGCGATTCCGAAGCTATATAAGGCTCCGGAAGGCGCAGGGCGTCACCGCCGAACAGCTGTCACGGGGAGCGTTCGGTGTCACCCTCAACGGAGAAACCCCTGATCAGACGGGTACTCCTTTAAACAACCGGAATAACAACCGAAACAATAACCGAAACAACAACCGGAATAATAACAGCAGCCGGAACAACGGGAACGGCAATAACAACAACCGCCCTACACCGAAGTATTTCTGTAGAAAGTTCCATTAATTTAAGGAATGCCCTTACATCTGCGAAAAAGTTCGGCTTAACGGGTAGACCGAAAACTTTAAAATTAGGAAAAAAGTAGATAAGCGTATCTCGAAAGCTACCCCTGGGTAAAAGGCAGGTATTAAGCGTGTACGAAAGGAACCATAATAACAGATTTCCTAATCTGCTTCAACGTTTTTCGTGGCAGGGCTTCCTTTAAGATTATAAGCTAATAACGTTACCACCGGATACAACCTGAAAAGGTTTACGTTTCTGGATACCTGTTCCGATTTCCATATAGAAAACCGCAAGGTTGATTTCGTTAATTTACAGTTACCGAAAGTTAACGGGAAGCTTTTAACCGGAAAAAAAATATTTCGATATCGTAAACGAAAAAATACGGAAGATTACGTTTACTATTTCCAAAAAAAAATCTAATACTTTCTTTTTAAAAAACTATCTATATATCTCTAAAATGCATACCAACCTAGCTTTGTATAAATTCTTTCAGTAGGCCGGGATTTATTGGAATTACGAAACCGACGTTATATATTACAAGGTAATAGGTACGAAAATGGCCAAGATTAATTGGATCGAACGCCAACCTGTTATATACCATGTTAAGGTAACTGTTAAAAATAACGATAACGACGTTGTTAAACTAACAGCCTATACAGTAACTAAAAAAGAAAAGCCTATTGCTATTATCCCGGAAAACGAAAGCAACCTTAAGAAGGAAGTTATTCTTAAAAGCGAGGACGAAAACTTTGTTCCAGAACCCTCAGTTGAGGAATTCCTGCTTCCGAAGCTAGTCCTACAGCAGAAGCTTTACGGTAACAGCTTTCGCTTTCCCTTAAAGCCCTTAAAAGGTGACGCCACGTTATGGTATCGAAAACTTGCCCATCTAGGCCCTAGGGCCCTTAAGAAAGTAATGCAAGCAGTTACTGGAACAAAAATTTAATTACCTTTAACGATCGACTGTCAAAATTGTAAAATTACGAAAGCTCGAAAAAAAATCTCGCGAAAAACGCAAATTAAAAAACGCAAACCCTTCGTTATTATATGCGTTAATTTTTTCGAATTTAATAACGCCTTTAACGGACGTACGAAAGCGTTAATTATTACCTGTCTTATTATCGGAGCTAAGATTAGTTATATTATAAAACGGAAAAAGCACGTGCTAACCGTATTAATAAACGCTATCGTTTATCTTGAACGATAATACCATATCAAAATCAAGACGATCGTATTAGATGGAGAAATTTCCTTCGGAAAAAAGTTTAAAAAATAGTTTTTAAATATAGGGATTTTTTATAAGCTATCGTTTTTATATACCAAAAAGCCCGCAGGCGTTTAGGAATGCGTTAAGGGCATAATTATCACAAAGGTACGTTACTTGATAATTAACAGTAACCTTCTTTTTAATTTGTAGCCCGAAGTTATTAAAGTTACTATATATATCGCCAATTGTACGCTTACTAAAGCCCTAGGCTGGAAAATACCTATCCAGGTTTTTAACGAATGGATTACTAAAAAGGATAAAACATCTATCTTTGAAAAGGGTTTTAAGGCGAACGTAGCGAATATCGTGCTTTTCGGATTAAAGGTTTATGCGCTTACGGAAGCAGCCTAACGGGGTGCAAAACGGCTGAAGAAAATGGACCTTAGGGCGTATATCGGCTATTTCGTAGGATACGTAACTAGCAACATCTACAGGATTTAGATCCTTTCGTAACAGCACGTTATTACGGTACGAAACGTTACTTTTGATAAATCGTAGAAGTATTAAAGCAAGCAGTAGAAATCTTCGTTCGAAATTGCGGAACTGAACGATTAAATCGATAGTATCTTAATTCCACCTGTAATAATAATCTTTTTAAGGATATTTAAAGCTACCTTTAGCAGCAATCCCTTGGAAATAGGTACTGCTGGAAGGGTGGATTCGGCAATATAAAGCGAACCCGAAGAAATTATTTACGATATTATCATAGTGGCCACGGATAATCCTGATTAAAAAGTTTTATAGGAAATTAAGGGGGTAGAGATTGACGAAAAAGGCTATTCGGAAAAAGAATCCTTTAATTCGGCTGTTAGCAACAACTCCGAAGGTAACCTTATTCGTCCTTAAGGAAAATCAGGTAATTCGGAAGGCGAAAACTTTCTGCAGGATTTGCTTATATCCGGAACTATTCCAATCCTTGAAAATATAGGTTATTAACAATACTACGCGCCTTCGCCGGATAAGGCTTAAAATACATTAATCAGTTTTTTTCGATTACGGCAACGTCGTACCGAAATAGATTTCCTAAATCCTTTAGTTGTTGTTAAATCTAGAACCCGAAACGGAAAAAGGAAAAAGATATTTTCGGTTAATATTAACTATAAGTTGGAATACGAAAAACGCAATACCTATTTAATAGCCTTTAACGCCGTTTTTACAGTTACGTTTAGGCCTAAATACCTTATTTATAAAAATTTTCTACCGCCGTCTAAGAACTGGAAAAAAGTTATTTAATACGAATACGCTGAAAAATAAAAAGCGGTTACGCAAAAGGAATAGGATTAGATATATCGGGTAAAGCGATTAATTGTTATTACCTTAATTTAGAAAGTAATTAAAAACGTAAGTTTTAACGTTATTTTTCCGTTAATGTAGGTATTTATTTACAAGTTTAATAAATACGGAATATTGCAAAGGTTTAAAGTTAGGATTGTTATCCGGGGTAACCTTTAGCCCCGTAAGAAACTTAACGCTTACGTATTTATGTTAACAAGAAGGTTTTTCCGTATGTTTATAACTGTTGCAGCCCGATTTAATTTAAAGTTTCGTTAGCTTAACGCCGTTAACGCGTTTTTGTATAGCAATATCGACGAGCTGGTATACGTACGTTTCCTACCGGGATTCGTACGTCCGGGTTATTACTTAAGGTTTTTGAAAACTTTATACGGCTTAAGGCAATTATTATTATTATAACGACGAGACCTTTCCGCTGGTTTAAAAGAATTAAAACTAAAGCCTATTTCTAATTATTTTTATATTATAATTATTAGCTGGTTAACGTTATTCTTTTACGTTAACGATATATCCATAATATACAGAACCCGCGATATAACGCAAACGGAAGATTTTTTAAAGAAGCTAAAGTAACGTTTTTATATTAACGACTTTAAGGAGCTTTAGTGGTTTTTTAAAATACGTATTATCCGTAACCGCGTAACTAGGAAACTGTAGTTATTATAGGATACCTACTGGAAAAAGGTATATACCTGATTCGAACTGTTTAAGTTCGGAAAGCGTTATTTTAGGGTCCTTAAATAGAAAAACCTTAAGGAATACAAAAGCGAAATAACCGCAGTTTCGAAAAGGCTGTATTTCGAGAAGGTCGGCAGCTTATTGTATAAAACGATTAATACTTGCCCGGACCTAGCCGAAGCTGTTTTTTACTTATTACGTTACTGCAAGAACCTTAATCCTATATACCTAAACGCCGTTAACGAAGTTATTTTTTACGTTTATTTTATTCGTACCTTAGCCCTGGAATTCGGAGGTAACGAAGATTTTAACGTATAAGCGTTTCTTTATGCGAATAACGCTTTATTTGTAGATAACCTTAATCGGAGGAGCTTTTAGGGATTCGTATTGTTACTTTTCGGTAACTTTATCGTATGGAAAGCTAACAAGCAGGATATAATTACCATTTTAAGTACGGAGGCTAAGCTGCTAGCCCTGTTATAAACCGTTAAAAAAGCCTTTTTTATGCTGAAATTATTTAAAGCTATTAGGTTAAAACTAGACGAAAATTTAATTATCTAGGTAAATAATAAGCAGACGATACGGTTAGTTACTGAAAAAACCGTACGCCTAATTACGAAGCTGAAATACGTTAATATATATAATTACTGGCTTTGCGAAATTTATGCAGCAAGAAAAATAAAAATTAAGTAAATGCCTATTAACGTTATGGTAGCTAATAAGCTTATTAAGTTACTAAAGTTACAGCAGTATTAGCAGTTTGTTCGGTTATTAAACCTTAAGGACGTTACTTTAAGGCTTAAGGAAGCTTAGGAAGCGTTGGTTTATCCCTAGGGTTACCCAGCAACTAAGGGGTATTACCCCGTTTCCTTTTGAATACTCGTTTCCGTTGCACTTTTTATTATTTGTCTTTAAACGACCTTAAAGGTAGGGTTAGTGCGGAAGCTTTTTAATAAAGCTTCTGTAATCTAGCGGTATGATATTAGGTACTAACACTTGAAGGTATGGGTTTAAATCCTATTAAAAGTTTCCCAAAGCCTGGGCATCTCGAGTAGATAACCAGGTTTCGGCCACCCATTTTGTATTTTCTGTTTTTGTCTTTAAGACTAACCATTACGGTATTTCCTTTTTGGGAAATTATTTAGGGTCGTGAGAGCTTCAGCTGTTAGTTCCTAATAGCTGGGGGGGTGTGTCAGACCCAGCTGAAAGCTAGGTCAGTCAGGTAAGCCTGTCAGTTGACCTTCCAAAGTTCACTTGACGCTTCTCTGGTTCAGCTCTCTCTTAGCCGCAGCAGTTTTATGTGTATTTAAGGAGGGTTTACCACCCTCACCTTCTGTGGAAGACCTTTTAGAGGTCAGGCAACCTTTAATATACACTTCTTCAGTTATACGCTTCAGTGCGTGATGCAGGGTCTCACAGAAGACTCTCGGTTGATACAACTGTTGCACCCAAGCTCCAATGCCCCTTTTGTCCAAAGGAGAGCAAAAGATTTGGCACGGCGCAGGCTCTGCAACAACACATGGAGTCTCCGGTGCATTGCGCCAAGATATATCATTGCCTAAGCAACATATTTCCAGCTATCCCAAGCAAAACTGAAAAAAGGGAAAGGAACGAGAAGTGCTTTTCGACTCTGGGTGGCTTAGCGCAGCATGTGGAGAGTGGGGCATGTCAAGGTGGCAAACAGACATTTTTTAGTAGCATTGAATTTATTCAAGACCGTCTCAAGGAGTTAGGATTTGGAGGGATTCCTCTTTTGCTACCGGGCTCCCGAATATGAAGGGAAGTTATTGGTCTCACGATATGCGACGGGCTTTAGTGAGATCTACAGTACGAATGAATAGAATAAACAATGGTTTAATAGCGTGAGACAACCATAGTGGCTTGGGAAACGTTCGGAAACTCCCAAACATGCCAACATCTTGGACCTTTGCCTTAGATGAAGCTGTCACAATGTGAGCGAGTAAACCACGGGAGCTTATTCGAACGGTAGTCGAAAGACCTGGGGCTGCTCAGACAAGGGCTGCTACTACTATTATAGCAGCGAGCGCGCGTCAGGTGCCTACTCCCTAGGCTAAGTGGGCTAGGAGACTCATATCAAGTCTAATCGGAACAAAATGCAAGTCTTAGGTTTAGTAATCAGGACTGATTTTAAGGTGGGCTAGAGACGGTGTGTATTTCCTAGTGTTCTAGCCTGAGTCTGAGATCTCCTCTGCATTGTCCTCTTTTACATAGACGTCCCACCCTATACGGGCCTCACATTGGAGGGATCAGTTATCCCTCGCTTTGTTCTTCAAGGGATGGCAGGGGATCTCCTCCGGCCGCACGATTGGCCAGTGTCAGCAGACCGGGCCGGTAAGGGAGGAGACCATAGTCACCACCTGAATTGGGAGCTCGTCCCTGGTAGAGAAACTGCAGGTTGCACGGATTAATGGTCATTGTCTGGTCGGCGTTACTGCGGATCAGCTCGCCATGGCTGATGTCGTTGGTCCAGGTGGCGCCACTGTTAGCTTTGCCGGCGAAAGGGTTGCCCTCGGTTGCGGCTTGCGGCGTCCACGAACCGCCCAGACTGGTGGCAGTAAAGGAGCGGAAGTACCGCCCCTGTGAACCGATCGCCTCGACGAGCATGAGGTATCTGTTCTGCCCCTGAAGCGTGTATACCTGAACTGCTTCGAACAGGTTGTTGGTCGAGTCGCTCATGACCACAGTCGATGATGAGCCGAAATTACCCGGGAAGTTTCCGATAGGCATACTGGCCCGATATATCTTGCCATTGTCTCCTGCAAAGAAAAGATACATGTTCGTGCTGTCGCCGATAAGGGCCTGGTCGATGGGGCCGGTGCTGGAGCCGGAGATACTTCCGGTGAAGAGCGGTTGAGGCGATGACCACCCATTCGCATTGGTAGGATCGCTCGACGTCCGGTAGGAGAACGCGGTCGGACCCCATTGATAGGCGAGCACCCAGATGTTCTTCGGCGCGAAGTAGAAGAGTGAGGGCGCAACGGCGGCCGAATTCATTGTGTTCTGGCGCGCCGAACCCATTTCAGACCAGTTCGAGAAGAGATCGAAGTTCATTGAGCCCCAGCTCGTTCTCGTGTCATGGTTCGTCGCATACACGAGATGCTTGCCGTTGTACGGGGCGTGGGTAAAGTCCTTAAGCGACACCCATCCCGACTTCGGGTTCGCCAGCGGACCTGTCGATGTCCAGCGGTATGTCGACGGAAGACTGCACTGCGCCGCGACAACCGCCGCCGACGCTAGTAACGTGATGCCGACTGACAACGGGTTGAAATTAGTCTTTAGAAGTCTCATCGTAACGTTTTCACCTTACAAGCAGTGGTAGAAAGGAGGATGTGGAGTACCGAGCATTTAAGAGAGGGAGCCGATACTGGAGGACCGCCGGCTTTATACACCCTAGGACCTGGCTATAGAGCCCAATCGCCCTGGAAAGGACATCGCGCATGCAGTGTCGACATGATCATTGCGCGACGCTCACTTCTTGGTAACTCGGAAAATCTGTTTCCACTAGTACAAGCCCTGAAGGTATATTAGGGGAAATATCTTCGGAAAATAGTTGAACAGAAGCCACGGACTCAACTGCTCCGTAATGCAGGGAGCACCCCGGGGGACCTCCATACATCTGTGGTGATAGTATGTGTCAGATATAGGGGTATACTAACCTATATAGAAACGCGACTTTTAGGCTGTGATCGACAACGCTTTTCGGGGCTCGAAAAGGGGACTAATGGCTTAATGACACCGGTGTTGATACTGCCACGCCCGCTTTAAAGAGTAGTCGCTCTGATAAATCCTTAGCCGTTGCCCAGTGGAGAAAATGGGTCGACGTGCGATGTCGTCGTTTGGTAAATCGCTGCCAAGGCTCGGCTATGTACCCCGGAAAAGCAAATAGTAAATCGACAAGGATATATAGGACGAATTGATGGCGCTTTCTAAGTAAGCGACTGGTCGTTACAGTAGTTTAGGAAGCGCCATTAACCTTTTTAAGTAACTTCGAGCTTACTCACTATCTATTGATGCCCCGTACAAAGTAGCATGGTAATAGGCCATAAGTCCATCAAAGAGTTATCGATTACAGCCTCTAATACAATATTAAATATCGTTACAACGCAAACGTATATATACATAGAGATTTATATTTTCAATCATTGTATGGAACCGCATATAAATTTAAACCCGCGTATTTTTATCATTTTCGATTATTTAGTTATTTAACAATGGATTTATTAGTAATTTGTATAAGGAAACATTAAGTATTTTCTATTCGTATTATGCAATAAGCACTTACTATGAGCGCAAAGGGTCTTAAATATGTTTTATTTATGTAAAGAAGGATTTATCTTAAGCTATAACCTCCTAATATACATTTATATCAATTAAATATAAGTATGCGATTGTGCTGATTTTGTTTGGCAAATAGCAGCGCTTTGGAAGGGTGGAGCGTAAAAAAAGAAAGGGGGGGAGGGGGAGGGGAGTCTCCGACTTAACTGTTTGTTATAGATGGAAAAAATGAACAAGGAAGGCTCCGGGAGTCCAACCTAACATAGGAAGAGAAAATAGAGTCCGTGGCTCATCCAGAAAGGTTTCGGAAGAACATCCTCGCCACATTCTCGGTGATATTCCTCCCGAAATAAGTTTCTTAAGGGTTCAGAAGAAGATAGAGCCTTGGGGACATTGACAGCATCAGAAAGTAAATTCTTTATTCAGAGGTCTCCGTCCCTGCATTCAAAAGTGGGCCCTTGTTGAGCTCCGGCAACGCCTACTGCGTGCATTATCTACATCAGATAGCTGATGAGAGAATATCATGGTCTCGTCAGCCTTGGTTTTCTGTTGGGTGCAAATGTCTCTACGAAGACTTGTATTTAATTGTCTTTCTTGTTCTAGGAAACACAGTAGGCTGCTGATGGCTTTGCTGTATCGCGCTTACAAGTGCCCATTTTCTATGAGTAAATCTTATAAAGGAAACATATGTGGTGTAATACGGAAATTGGGAGCATGTTCCATCCGTGTAGAAAAGTGAGACTGATGTGTTAACCACGAAGATTGCTATATCTCACCATTTACTGCTCTTTATATTCATCTATGTTGGTAGCTAACAGCAAACCTAGGCTCAGCTGTATCATTCACACCCAAGATAAGCCACGCTAACAGCATGGTTTGATGGCATAGAAATACGGCTGGACAATGCTGAAAACTTCAGCATGCCTTGACTCACGTCCCAATTCCCGTCTAATAGTTGCCAACTAGCTTGCCCTTACGTCGTCCACTCTAGGCCTTGCGCAATGTTCGGACGTGGGATCGCACGTTTCGGCTTTGGTTGTTCACTTCTTTGCCTAGGGGGAGTTAAGGAGCGCAAGCATGTGAAATGATCCCATGCCTGGCCGCTGGATGTAAGCAAGGCCACTCTCAGCGGATTATGTTTGTCGTTGAAAACCCCGAGAGTAGCACAATCTGTCCATCATGATTTCGGGAGTGCAATCACCAGCCATAGCCCACAACTCCCTATAATCAGCAGTCCGGGATATAACGACAATTATATTCAGACTCACCCAAGCATGTGGTCACACTCAGTCATCACCTTCGACCCTTCTCTCGCAACACATCCTAGCCTCTACAACACCGAACCATTCCTCCTTCCTCATTCCAAACCGAAATGGGGGAACACACTACACCAGAAACCTTGTGCGAGCAGGAGACGCCCGAAAAATACGATGACGTCATTGCAGCGGTGGACGACACCTTGGGCGGCCTGACCGTCGGCTTCGAGCTCGAGGTCCTATTTCCCGCGCTACGCTACGGGGTGCCGGACCCACACCCGTTCGAGCATGGCGCCATATACGAGGAGGGAAGTGCGGACGAAGACATTCCGAGGCATGAATTCGAACCCCCGGATGACTTCGAAGACAAGTTTGACCGCTGGTTAGTGCACCACCTGCAGCGCGAGATGTCCAACGGCGATGAGTTCCGCACGGAGAAGAACGACTTATACTACCCACCGCACAACAACGTGCCCCGCTACGACACTTGGCGACTGACGAAGGACGCGTCGCTGTCCTATGATAATGGCAATCCCAGCAAAGCCAGCAGCCGCCTGGGGTATGCCTGGAGTACGCAATTTCTGGAGTTATTCTTCCCGCATCTTCTCTAGTCCGAGGGCGCAATTCCCAAATGTGGACTTTCAGGAGTCGATTGCTCCCGAAACGTGTCCACCACTCCCGATCATTCATCCCGTTGGCCAGAGAGGGCATTTGCTGACTCCCGATGTTGTAGTGAGTCGGGAGATCACATCCGAGGTCCTGAGCTCCGAGACTGACGGTAACGCCAACAACAGCACGACGTATGCCGCGAAGATCACGTCGATCTGTGGCGCCCTACGCCGTGTACGAGTCCATCTCAATGAGACAACCTCGGTGCACGTGCATGTGGGCCGCGGCGACGAGGCCTTCAGCCTACGGACGGTAAAGAAGTTCCCGGCGCTTCTCTGGCTGACAGACGCCGGGCTCCTGGGTCTGCAGCACCCAGCCCGTCGCGAAAATGAGCACTGCAGACTCGTCACCCTCGAGTCCGTGCTGGCGGCCAAGACTGTCGAGGAGCTTCGCCGGGAGAACTCCCCGCTGGGTGGGCGCGCCGGCGACGACGACGTGGTGGAGGCACAGATGCTGGAGTACCTGCCAACGCTCGGCACAGAAAACATCCTCGGCGCACAGCTGCGACGGATCTGGGGAGCGGACGGCGTCGAGGAGCTCGCCAGATTGATGAAATGCAGCGAGAGGACGGCTGTCTACGAGAGAGGCTCGGTGGGATTCACGAGGTTTCTGCCGGCGGGCAAGACCGGGGGCAACACGCATACTTTCGAATGGCGCCAAATGGCCGGCTGCCTCGACCCTCAGGCGATCATTCGCTGGGCGGGGGTGTGCATCGGATTCACCAACTTCGCCAGGCTCTCCGACGCTGCGACTTATAAGACGCTAGTCACAACTATCATTCAGCGTGGTGGCACATTCACAGGACTCGATCTGCTGGAGGCGTTTGGGCTGCAGCCCGAAGCTTGCTGCTTTCGTCAGCAGGTCGCTGACTATGAACGAGGCCATCTGGATCTGTTCGAGGGGCAAAGTAAGGGGAACTTGTTTTGCCCCCCGCCACCTTGAAATGATGATGAGATAATCATGAGATGATGGTATCTAGCAGCAACTCATAAACCTTTCGATTGATTAGCAAACCAGATAGGAGGAGTTTGTATCAGAGGCTTTGGGTCCGGTATTGGGATACAAAGAACGTAAGCCAACTCTTTCCCATCCTCCTACTCCTATACGGTCATAGCTCGGAAGATTTGATTTAGTCTGCCGAGAATTTGGAACAGAAAGCATTGACGGTCCCAATCGTGATTACGGAACCGAACGAGGAGGTATGTCTGAATAGTGAAGCTAATGTTTACTCTTGAAGGAGGTGCAATATGCCCTTATTCTCCCAATAACATTGAGAAAGACCCTGTGCAGTAACTGTTTCTTCAAAGGGCCGCCAAAGGAGGTAATCCGTTCTTTGAAATGGGTGACAAGGTTGTAGCAGCTCTGACTTATCTGAGAACCAACCCTTTCACTTTCGTCAAAGGGAAGTGGCTTCAAAGACACAAGTTTATTTAGGAAACTGGTATATAGCGTCATGTCGCCGGACATGCAACTGCCGGCCCAATCCCGGTTTTCGCAATACTGACAACCAAGACGCTGAGCAAAATGGTTCCCCGTTCAGTAGCACCAACTTTGACTCTCTCAATTGTGGTCAACGCCCAGGCTGAGACAAATACCCCCTCTTCAAAGTCGGTTCAACCATGGGTAGATGAGGTTGCCCAAGTCTCTGCGGGGAAGACGGCGTCTCCTGTTAGACCTCAGAAGAGCCCTCTCAGGCGGTCGCGGGAGACAGATTCGGGCTATGTTGACCAACCAGCCCCTGAGATTCCTCTCAAAAGCCCACTTCGCAGCTCACGGAACAGAGAAGGTAAAGACTCACCGCAAGGTGCTGTCAAGCAAAGCCCTTTCCTGATCCCTAAGAACAGCGAGTTTCAGACCCCGGGTCGAGTCAAACGTCTCACTGCGGCCATGGAGAGGAACAAGAACCTTAGTCTGAGGTTCCATGACCTCGTCGGGCCAATGGAGGACGACCATGGCGGTGCTCCGACAATACAATCTTCCTAAACAGCGAACGGGGAATTCTTATGGTAAAGGAACTAGTGTAAGGGGCATAGCCCGCACGCGTTATAATTAGAACGTTGTCTTTGGTTAATGCTTTTCTTCTCAGTCGACTCTATGTTAATTCCTATACCCAAATAGCAACTTAAGCCTCCCATATCTAAATTGCCTTAACCTGCCGTTGGAATTTCGGGATCTGCTTCGTGAACTTAGCCGGGTCGTCCCGCGCGCCGTCTTTCCAATACTCGTATTCGATCCATGCATTCTCGGGCATCTGATCCTCCATCGCCGCCATCCAATTGCCCAGGTCGGGAGATAGCGGGATGACGCCGGTCTCGAGCACGTATTGGTCCCAGAGCTTAATGAGTTCCTTCAGCCTCTCGGGCTCCTGCTGGGACAGATCGTGTATCTCTCCGGGGTCTTTCGCCAGGTTGTAAAGCTGCCACCTTTCAGGCCCCTTGGGCTTGGGGATGAACACGATCTTCCAGTCGCCCTTCCTGCAAGCAGCTCGACCACAGGTCTCCCATCCGTTAATGAAGTCCTTCTCGTGGATGGAATCGGCCTTCTTCTGGAGGTAAGGCACCATGGACTTTCCCCTCATAGTCACTACTTCACGCCCTTGGTAGGTCGGCGCCGGGTGCTTCACGCCCGCCATGTCCAAGATAGTGGGCGCGAGATCCATTACTGTGGCGAACTGATGTGATATGTTGCCGGCTGGTATCTGGCCACTGAAGCTCGCGGGTGGCTTCATAACGTACGGCACACGCACGCCACCCTCCGTTGTGTACGCCTTGTAGAGTCTGCTGGGTGCGGTGGCGGCCTGAGCCCATCTCGGTCCGTACCAAATGAAAGAATCGCCGTTTCCGAGGTTGTCGATGTGGTTGTTGTAGTATTTCTTCAGGTGTTGCATCATCGTCCCCTGAACGATCGGGTAGGCTTCGTATGCTGCGCCTTCGGCACCATTGTCGGACAGGAAACATACGAAAGTATTGTCAAGCTCGCCGATCTCTTCTAGGTAGTCCACCACCTTTCCGACATTAACATCAATGCATTCAACCATTCCTGCGAAGCACTCCATGGCCCTGCAAGAGTTGGCCTTCTCTTCGTCGGTCATGTCGCTCCACTCCTTCACTTCGTCGGCGACGACAGGGTGCGGCTCAACGTCTTGCGGAACTAGACCCAACTCCTTTAACCGTTGGAGTCGCTTGAGTCTCAAGGCGTCTGGCCCATCATCGTACATGCCACGATACTTCTTGATATACTCTTGCGGCGCTTGAAGTGGCCAGTGAGGGGCTGTGAAGGGTAGATAGGCGAAGAATGGCCGTTCGTCCCCGCTCTCCTTCCAGTCCTTCAAATAGCTAAGCATCTTGTCGCCATAGCCGTTGGAGGAATACCAGCCCTCGGGGAGCTTCTTGACGTACTCTCCGTCCTCACTGTGCAAGGCGATGAAGCTCATGGTCATGAACTCGGGGATTTGATCCATGCCCTCCAGCTGGGGCTCGTAGGCGTAGTGGTTGCTGCACGCAGGCAGATGAGCAAAACTCCTCTCGAAACCGCGAGCCTTAGGACTTCGCTCCGGCGTCAACCCCAAATGCCACTTGCCGGACATCAGGGTGTGATAGCCTGCGTCCCTGAGGATCTCAGGCAATGCGGCGACCCTCTCGTTCAGGTAGCCCTCGTAGCCGGGCATGCCACGCTGGACAGCTGTGGACATGGTTCCGTTAGGATCGTTCTGACGCGAAATGTTGGTCCACTCGATTAAGTTGCCCAATCCGGCGATGTGGTGGTCAGTGCCAGTCATGATCATAGCTCGAGATGGCGAGCATGCAGCAGCAGCGTGGAAGTCTGTGAAGCGGATGCCATCCTTGGCCAGTTTGTCGATATGCGGAGTGTTGATCTCACCGCCAAAGGCGCCCACGTCCGAGAACCCCAGATCGTCAGCCAAAGCGATGAGGAAATTGGGTCGCTTGCCAGGTGCCATGGTCGCAGGCGCTTCAAGCTAATGCTTTTCGTTCGACTGGTGAGTTAATAAGCAACTATAGCTAATTTATCCCACGTCGCGAAGTCGCGTAACGAGCATGACATCCATAAGCCAGGGGTGGTTGTCGTTCAAATAGACAGGCCTCCGGCTTCCTCTGCCTAGGAGGAGCCGCAAGGCAATATGCCCGACACCCCCTCTACTGTGGCGTCACGCGATACTGCCCGAGGGCCCCACAGCGATGTCGCAATAGTCTTCGGTAATGATTCTGTTAACCTTCTCGCTTAACCACCTGGGTATTAAGCCAGTTGTTTTGCTGCATCCAATGCGACGCGGTGGAGTTCTAAGCCCGGATTCCCCAGATTGTGTAATCTCCAGTAGTATGCTTGTTGATCATATATGGGTCCAAGTCACTTCTGAGAATTCACATCGTGCTGTCAACCGCCGTTCAGAGATATGCCAGTTCATCTTTCAGTAGTGTATTCAAAAGACAATCTAATATGGGAGAAAGACCTATGCCTCAAGTGACTCTCGAGCTGAAATCCTGAGTTCCCTTCAGTAACACAGAGGATGACTTGGGTGGTGTATCATACAATACAGAGAAGACCCCGCTCACATCAGTGCTGTGTTGGCCACCGAGAGGACTCTCCGCCAAGACACACGGTAGTCGGTGTAAACGTCTTATCATTGGCTGCTAAAGCCACTACTGGCGTGACTGCCCTGGTTATGGATTATAGAAACTCTACAAACATTTTCAGACCAAAAGCTTCCAGCCAAGCTTTCCCGACGATTCGGGATTCCAGGTATGGGACCATCTCCGTCTTTGCTCCGTCCATTTATGAAACGCGAACGACGTCCGGCAGTCGGGTTATAGCGTCCATGTCTCGACTCGTACACTTGTACAAAGGGCGGTGGCTCCACGTTTACCGGCCAGGCTTCAGAGCGGTAGTCCCTGGTATCGTGGAAATGCTCTCGCCACATAACTAACTATATGTAACAAGTCTCCTACTTACTCCGGCCTTGTTCTTAGCGCCGCAAGAAGACTTTCGACTTCCAAAAGCTTCAGCTCACGCACACGCTTTCTCGCTGGACAGAGACAACTCCGCTTATTTAATGCTTGTTAACAGTAATGTCTCGGCGAATAACTGTAACTCCTAGTTGGCCGTAATTCAACCGAGATTCGGTCCACTAATAGGGGTTCTATAATCATATTTCTCGGCATACGCGGCATGTTCAGGTTAGGTTCCAAGGCAATGGGTGTGGGAGCTGCTTTTGAGGAGCCTACTCCTTCATAAATCTTCTCTGTCTTCTCATCGGTCTCTCAGAAGCTTTGTTCACTTCTCCAAGGTCTCTCTCGCTTCTGTCCCCTGGTTTAGACTACCGTGCGCTCTATTACCAAGCTCTAATCAGAGCTGATAAGAGGCTTCAGTTCCCCCCCCCCTCCCCCCCCTTCAGCGTTTGGTTTCAGAATACGCATAGCGAGCACAAAGCATGATGATATTCACAGATAGGGATTAAAACGGCAAAACCGGGAAACAACTTCCTGAGCATAGGAAAAGGCTAAAATTCCCGGGTGGAATGGTGGAAGGGGTAGGCGTAGGCGGTATAGCAGAAGATACGGGAACGAGGCTTCATATTCTAGAGAACCCCCTTTCCATGATGCTACAAGCCGTTTGCTAACACCCCACGGAGACTTTCGCAAGCGGTAAAGCACCACCATTCTACAACTTCTCCGCCGCTAAATCGCAGGTAATGGCATTATAGGTGCTATTCGGCCCAGTTATGATCTCCGCTGACAGTCGGCCAACTGCCCTTCTCATTTCGTTCCCCTATTATAGTACGGCTGACAAGCAGGATAAAACCAGCTATGAATACTTTGGCATTTCCTAGACACTTATAAGGTTAGTTCTTGCAAGCCCTCGGAACCTT
Organism: Monosporascus sp. 5C6A; assembly: GCA_004155035.1. Lineage (NCBI taxonomy): Eukaryota > Fungi > Ascomycota > Sordariomycetes > Xylariales > Monosporascus > Monosporascus sp. 5C6A. The sequence goes on along the minus strand of QJOB01000065.1, from coordinate 97,162 downwards.
AAAGCACTTTCGACCTGTCAGAATTCGACGGAAACCACGGTGTCTGTTCTAGAATCTGGGTGCTTCCGCCCGTCATCGGAGGCCACCTATCCTACAACGCCCAAGACTGTGTCACTCATGAGCAACTCAAGAGCCTCTCGATACATAGGAAACCTCATACATACATATCTGTACAATATTGTACTGACTCTTTGCTCTTTTATTATTGCTTTTAGAGGAGCTAGCTGGCCAGATATGTTTTCACCGGTTTCAATATCTTTCAGGTTACGACATCTCTAACCTATCTCATGTCCCTATGCAACAGTTTATTGTCTCTTTTTTCAGGGCGGCCATAATCCTAAGTCATTAAGGGCTTCTAGCAGCCGGCAAGGAGTATAATAGCATGCTATAGCCAACCCCGTGTAACTGTGCTTATGTGTATCGACTGGCCAAAAGCGAGGGTCTTTGAAGCCCTCCCTTCAAGTAATTCCAATCACGGGTCTGGGCTATATCTAGGACGCTTGGGTGGTGGAGACTATTACACGATAAATATTCCGTAACCCAAAGGGACTCCGAAGGATTTCCCCATCCCTCTCTTATCGAGTAGAAAACATCCGAGTTCTGGAGGAAATCGTTCGAGAGCCATTGGCAGTTATAGAATCATCACCCTCACGGGCTTGGCTTATGTTCGCCTAGTCTGTATAGAACTTTACCGTGAACTTAACCGGCATAATGTGCGGGGAAGGCCAGGGTGACGAAGATCCAATATCAAGAGATGTCCCATCAGATAGACTGCCTGCGTTGCTATAAGATTTCATTTAAGAAGGAACGTGAGAACTCTTGCGGATTGACCAATTGGCTTTCAACGAGAGGACTGGAAGAACGTGAGATTCATCTCAAACCTGCAATGTATACCAGGATAACTCCTATCGTGGCTGGATTACTTACGGCGTATGCGACCTGCACGTTCGCAGAAGAGGTTGGTAATCAAAATTCGACATACTTTAACCCTATACTTCCGGGATTCCATCCAGATCCAAGTTGCATTTTCGTCCCGGAATGGGACGAAACCTTCTTTTGCGCGAGCTCCAGCTTCAACGCATTCCCAGGCATTCCGCTGCATGCGAGTAAAGACTTGCGAAACTGGAAACTAATTGGTTGTCTTGAAACTGAAGCTGAAGCCTTCGTAGGTCTCAAAGTTAACAGTTTCCAGGTCATGTTTTAAACCGCTACGAGCAACTGCCACAGCTAGCAGAGACGAACAGATCTACGAGGTGGGCATTCATCCCCATATTTCCTTGAAACTTGCTAAGCATTGGTCAGCGGCATCTGGGCACCGACTCTCAGGTATCACGATGAGACGTTCTGGTTGGTGACGACCCTAGTAGATGACGACCGCGCGGACGATGACGCGTCGAGATGGGACAATGTAAGATGAGGTTTCCCTCTGAGTTGTACCTATCTTTCGGTTCTCATCAGATGGAATAGGTTATCTTCAAAGCTACTGATCCGTATGATGTCATCTCATGGTCTAATGCCGTACACTTTGATTTCGAAGGTTATGACACTGAGCCATTTTGGGATGTTGACGGGAAGAGCTATATCACTGGCGCTCACGCATGGAAAATGGGGTACGTTAAGCAGTTATATATGACAGATAAGAGCCCAATCTGACCTTCGGCAGTCCAAGGATCGAATTGGCGGAAGCAAATCTCGAAACAGGCGAAGTAGGCAAGTGGCACACTATATGGAACGGCACCGGCGGACTAGTACGTCCCCCACGGCCGCCTATGAATTGGTTGAATGTATACCTAACTTCCAAAAGGCGCCAGAAGGACCCCATATCTATGTAAAGGATGGATGGTATTATCTACTCGCAGCGGAAGGTTCGAGGGAACGCCCACTAAGTTTGGAATGCTCAATGACTTATTTCGTTAATAGGGGGAACTGGAATTGATCACATGGTCACTATGGCACGCTCCAAGAGCATTCATGGGCCATACGAGTCGAACCCTGCGAATCCCGTCCTGAGCAATGCGAATACGAACGAATATTGTAGGCAACCCCACCCCCAGTTACTTACCGAGCCTCGTTCTAACATAACGCAGTCCAGGCAGTGGGGCACGCAGATCTCTTCCAGGATGCTTCGGGAAACTGGTTAGATCTGGCACTTAGAGACGACTTTGAGACGTACTGACAATACTGTAGGTGGGGAGTTGCGCTCTCTGTTCGGTCGGGGCCTTCGTATCTACACTTCCCTATGGTCCGCGAGACTGTGATGGTACCAGTGACATGGAGTACGCGAGAGTTCCCCGTATGGTCACCTGTGAGGGGTGAGATGAGCGGGTGGCCATTCCCTCCTGAGAACACCGACGCCAAAGGCCCCGGGTAAGCAAGCACCGAACGCTACTTGAAAAACTCTGCGTTGACGATCAAAGACCGTTTATCGTTGAAGGGGACGAGGTTGACTTCGAGGCAGGGTCGACCCTCCCAGCTCACTTCGCCCATTGGAGATTTCCCCGGCCGGAATCATTTACAGTCTCGCCACCGGAACAGCCGAAAAGTCTTCGGCTTAACCCGTCGAGGCTGAATCTTACAGCGCTCAATGGAAATTACGCTGGTCCAGAAGGTCAATCGTTCGTCGGACGACGACAACAGGACACTCTTTTTACATACAGCGTAAACCTTGACTTCCACCCCTCGTCGCTCGAAGAAGAAGCCGGTGTCTCTGTATTCCTAACACAGAATCATCACCTGGATCTGGGTGTGGTCATGCTCCCCTCGAATAGCAGCACGGCGACGCTCCCCAATACAGGAAATGGGATAGTCAGGCAGTCTGGCACGCTTGCTCCGCATCTGAGATTCAGGGGCGAATCCTATGTCCCCGTTCCCGACGACATCATCGCCCCGCTTCCGGAAGCCTGGCTCGGCAGGACTCTGAGGCTCGAGGTCAGGGCGAGCAATATGACGCACTACTCCCTGTCGGCCGGCCCAGCGGACGCAATGTCGGAGACGATGACCATCTTGGACGTCTCCAACGAGCCCGTCAGCTGGGGTTTCACAGGTAAGGTTGCGACACGCAGACTGCCGTATCCCGAGTTCTAACTGGCTGTATAGGGGTCATTTTAGGCGTTTATTGTACGACGAACGGTCGCAATGGGACGGGCACCCCAGCATACTTTTCGAAATGGCGCTATACGCCACAGGGGCAATATCGGAACTAGTGTCCCAGCCGTAAATTCTATGATCTAAGCTTACGAATTGAGATTCCAGCTAAACTAGGCAAGTGGAAAGTGTATCCTCTCTTACGCCCGAATTTGCACACATGACTACGTACCACAGGACTAGATTCTGAGAATACGTGACCGCTCCGGACCTCCTTAACTTCCCTCGATGTATCTCCGCTGTGTGTGTGATATGTGCGTATTCGACAACGGTGTAAAATTAACGGCCGCGACGCTAAGTCTTCCAAAAGAGGACGGGCATCGTTAAAGCCCACCCTATGCCGGTGGGGATTCCCGAGCCGTGGTTAATGGGCATCACCCGTCAGGTCAAACGGGTGGTCATAAAAAGCGTAGCACAGAGCGAAATGCAGAAGGAATTTGCTGTTAGGTAGCTGCTACATAGCCATACACCAACACGATCCGTCCAATCTAGCTCCACTCGGTGGAAGGCGAAGCCCCCATATAGACCAGCGTTCTAAAAGCTGACTGCTACGGGTACTTAGCCCTAGGGGCGGCCACCGAACCCCCTGAAATCGTCACAGCCATTTTCCCTTGTAGAGTCTGCCGAGCATAGCATCTTGGACTGTGATTGGGAGAGCAGGGACGGGCTCAATACCTGGCGCGGCTGCCAAATAACGTTTTCCCCCTTTTCATTTCTTTTCCGTACCGCCATTTAACCTTATATGCGTTAGGAATCCCTAGCCGAGGCTTACATACCGAGGCAACCTTATACCTCGTAACGAAAGCCGGTGCAAAGGCCGCGTGGTGTAATGGTGCACACTCTCACAAACCTTCTCTCGCTGTCCTACTATCTCCTCCTAATCTCTTCCTAATGATACCCGTGGGAGAGGGACAGGTCCGATTCCTGCCGCGGCTGTCATATCCATTTCTTTTTCCTTTTTGGCCCCTCTGCATTTTTGCGTCTTTGCCGCCGTTTAACCATTTCTTTCAGGAACAGTCTAATTGAGACCATATGTATCAAGATGATTCCAGTCCGACGGTGGGTTCATTAATGTGTGGAACGTGAACTTGTGGTTACCTAGCAGGCTAGGAAATGATCGCCGTGCTAAGCTTTGCCGGATCGTGGGATCGCCGGCAGGACTGTACCTCCCCATGGAGAGTTCCACCCTCCAGTGGCTCGACCGGGGTTCCCAGCCTGACACCTTGTACGAGCACAGAACATTGAACGCGAGATGAAGAGGTACGGATCGTGCGAAAACGGAAAAGAGCATACTGGACTATTCAAGGTGTCCCATTTTGCCAGACCTAGCTGATGCTAGGATATGATAATTTGTGCGAGACGATTGGAAATGGCCTTACTAAGCTGTCACGCTATGATGTTACGCCGGCATCGTTACGTGCAAACCAGCTTGTGGGGTACATTGCATTACATTCCAATCAGACAGGGAGGGCGTTTAACCTCTGGCAAAGTTTGTTCGCTTCAGTCGGGCGGAACGGCAGTCTGAGTAGATCACGTGCTCTCGAAAGCTATCATCACTTTTGATAATGAGGAGCTTGAAACTATATACACCTGGAATCTGTCCAATCTAACCCTTAATTAGATACAAAGCGCTGAGCGAAAGTATGTGCAAGAAGAGAAGGGGGCGCACGGGTTGTACAAGTGAAGCAAGCCGCTAGCTCACCGCGACGGGTGAAGGTAACAGCTACCCCAGAGGTCCAAGGAAACCAACTCAGGCCCTCCAAAAGTATGTACAAAAATGTGTATACAAGCGTACATCAACCCCAATCATCACTGTGACTCATAGTGCGCGACGTAGGCGACCTCCATCATGTTGCCCCACCAGTCCCAGGTCTGGTCGTTCGGCGCGCCGGGCCAGTCGCCGCCGACGGCGACGTTAAGGATGAAGTGTAGGGGCCTGGCGGCGAGGGACTCCCAGACGCCCTGGCCGACCTCCCAGGCGGCGACGCGGTGGAACTGCCGGCCGTCGACGAACCAGGTGAGGGACTCGTCGGCCCAGTTGCCCGGCGTGCGGTCCCACTGCACGCGCCACGTATGCCAGCCGTTGTCGAAGAACTCTACCGCGGCGCCGCGGCCCTGGGGCTCTCGGCACGCGCCGCCCGGGTACACGTCGCAGTGGATCGTGCCGTAACCTGTGGTGGGGCCATTGACGCGCTCCATGATGTCGATCTCGCCGCACGCCGGCCAGCTAACGCCGTGCCGAATCGAGTCGCCGAGGAGCCAGAAGGCGGGCCAGATGCCTGTTTTTGCGGGAGTCAGCAGTTGCCCCATCAAAAGCGGCTACCGGGGATCTAGCGATAAAGGGGCATAGATTCACAGGTGGAAGGGCACCGCCTTGCGCGAGAGCTCCTGTGCTCTAGGGCCATAGTTCGGAGAGTTACTGACCTTGCTTATTGCCGTACGGGGCATCGCCGAAGCGGATCTTGGCTTCGGCCAGTGTGACCTTACCATCGGTCGGCGTGAACGTGTACCACGACTCGACACGGCCCGAGGTCCACTGGCCGGTGGCATGGTCCAACACTGGGACGATCTGCAGCGTGCCGCCGCCGCTGATCTGCATGTTCTGCGTCGACCGCGTGTATTTCTGCCACTCGTTGTTGACGTTGATATTGGTTATGATCTCCCAGTTGGCCTCGTTCACCATCGAGCCGGCGTCTCCCCAGAACGGCTCCAGCCACCTCAGGTTGAAACCGGCATATTCCGGGGACCACTCGTTGATAACGGGGATGTCATCGCTCGAAGTGGCATTGGGACTCGGCTTGGCTGGAGTCGTATAGATAGCCTCGGCGTGAGACTTGTCCACAGGAGCATCGTCACCTCCACGGACGAGAAGAGATCCCGCCGACACCGTCGCAGCGGCGAAGAGCGCAGAGCTCAGAACTCTAAGGGACATGGCGAAACTTTGTAAGGAGCGCAGGGCAAAGTTTATACTGCTGTAGAGAAGTCCAAAAGGAGCGTATGAGGTAGGTGCCTTGGAGCCTGCCGGAGTCCATCACTCGATGAGGAGGTGATCTTCGCTCTTATATAGTCGGAAAGGCCTCGCTCCTCTTCTCAAAACGAGGTGCCGGTAGCCAGGGGACGTAGTCCTCGTGGCGCCCCTATTGGGAAGGTAGCCATTGTTAGATACGCAACGATCCATCTTATATCAGGTGTATGAGAGGACCCACTGACACGTGTGGAAACCACGGGTACGCCAAATTGACGGATAATATTCTGTTAACCCTACAGAGTCATGGGCCAGACGAGTAAGCAACTAGGGTTCAAGGATGAGCTCGAGCCGGCGGCGGCCATAACATTACCGCATTTGAGAATCCGGACTCCTTGCTGCTGGGGATGGTTGACAGTTGAGGGCATGGCACCCAAGAACTAGGCTCCATTGGATAACTGTGCCCTTAACGGTAATTAACGGCAAGGGGTACATGTCCGAAGGCAAAATCGCGAAATTCATGGCTTGGAATCCCCGGTTCATAGAATGGTACTGATATCCATTCACCGCAGACAGAGGCGGCGTGGTATCCGGAATGGGGTAGAGGTTAGAGAAAGCTTCTGTGGCCTTCCCTGTGTGATACATTCTGATTAGCAGAAGGACTCAAATTTTTTCCCTGAATGCTATGGAGTAGTAGCAACTATAATACAGGGAATGGCGACCGAGCCGGACGAGTCCGATTCCCCAACTATCCAGAGCAGGGATCGAGGGCAAGCGATGCCATCTGGGTCATCCTCTCTATAGCGCAGAAGGGAGCTCACTCGCTGTCTGACTGCGTAATTATGCGGGTATATCATAGCACTTGCTTAATGCGGAGCGCCGGTCATATGATCGTAGGGTTAAGTGGAATAGACAGCCAAAGCTCACCTTGCGCCGCCAAAAGAAAGTGTAGTGTCTCTCTCATGCAAGAACGGGAGCAGGGATCATGGATAGTTGGTTACTAAGCGATCTTTGGTATTGGATAGGGCACCGTCTCCTGATCCAATGCGTACCTGCGTACAACCCGCATAGCTTGGGTCCCAGATCAGCAGAGCGTAGTCATACGTACATGGACTGTCTCAGACCCCACAAACCCACGAATATGGTAAGCAGACGTGACACAGCATCTGTACCCCCTTCTAAGAGTACAGAAGACAAGTGCCGAGAGATGTGTATCAAGTTGCTGCGGTCTACCTGGAAAGTTGATATCTGGTTGGTGCCTCGAGAGTCGCAATTAGATGGTCGTATCTTTGACAACTTGAGTCTAGAAGTCCAGCTCCGACCGGTTGGGACGAAGGATTACTTGGGCCCCAAGCCGAGTTAAGAAGGTACGTATGTCCCACACCCCTTATAGGATAAAGCTTGATGGACCACTTGCCCAGTGAGGAAACCAAGATGCCATAAGCGCCAATCACACCTTGATCGGTGCAACTTCAGATGAATAGAGAGTGTATTGGAGCTTCTTTTTCGAGATCGACAGGAAATGACCTTTTTAACTGGTGGCGTAATTAAGTCTTGTGAGCAAAAAGCTCGTTCATGGAATCCGATAGGCCGCCGAAGAAGTGCCGCATATACATAGTACAGACCAACCACTACCTATATCAGGGACAATTAAGTGCCTAATAGAATCTGCCGGCTGTATGCGCACGCGACGAGGTTTTGGTGGTAGGCAAAGGAGCATACTGGTTAGTTACGCCGCTCGCGTCTCCGACGACTTTGCTGGATGGGAGAGCGGTGCCTTAGTAGTCGTTTTCCGGAGAATAGTGGCTCTACATACATCGTACAGCCGGCGTTGCTCTCCTTTTCCGGCGCGTGCCTTTTGAGATGCTATTCCGAGAATGAATGGGGAAAGTGATCGACGTAACGTAGCGTCTCATCTTGCACGGGTTGGGCACCTGGGTCCCCAAACTGCCGCTTAACCTAATCAGACCTGGAGCGATGGCGCCGTGCTGATTGTGGATAGATATAAGGGCGCAGTAGGGCTCTGCCTGGTAGAGATGGAGATGCGAGCTACAGCACCTACCTTACCTACTTGTACATACATCTTGGTGATATCTTGTCGAGCCTGTTCCAGTGTAATATGTGGCCTCAGTATCGTGAAATCTTCACCGCGCCACGATCAGGCCAAGGGGTTGACCTCGTCATGTCTCTAGGAAAGATACGGTCTGCGTCGAATCATGCGGTTACTCGTCGCTTACATGAACAATGTCATTTGTTGCCAAGTTGCTCATGAGTGGAGGTCAACCGAGACCTACGTTATTTAGCTATGTGGTTCCCGCTCGGTACTACGATGTATCCAAACTCCAGTTCACGGCTCGAGAGATCTAGACCGGAAAATGGATCTTCAAATTACGTGGTAATATAGTGTATGCGAACCTTCATAAGCGGGCAGCGCCAAGCTGTGAGAAGCACGGATAGATCCACTTGATCTGTATTTAACAATGAGGCTGACTCAGAGTAGTAATGCCTGTAAGGCCACAGACTACTGTTCAGCCGTATCCTAAACAGGTAGGCTCTTTATACCCAGCTGTCTCAGCTCCGAAAAAGTCGGAAGCCATCCACCTCGACCGAGACGCCGCCCATTTCCTGGTCGGACACCGCTTCCTCGTCGAGCTCCATCTTCTGCCCGAAGAGGGCGCCGAAGAGCCGGTCAATGGCGCTCTCCTCCCAGGTCCGGCGGTCTTCGGGCGCCATGAAGTTCTGCAGCTTCTCGTGGACGTTGAAGCGCATCTTCCTGCCCTTGCTGGCCTTGGTATCCACGTGCCTCTTCGCCTTGGCTTCCTTCACAGCCGTAAACCGTATCGTCGCCGCCGATCCGGCTCCGCCCGAGGTATCGGCGGCACGCTGGTCGACGAGCTCCTTGAGTAGTAGCTGGTAAAAGTCAGCATCGTCGTAGATACTAGGGTCCTCGTTGACCTTCTTGGCGACTTGGGCTGGCGCGCAAGATCGCGGTGTCCGTGTCCGTTTGATGAGTCGTTCTGGTGTCTCGAGTTCCTCTTCTAACCTGACGGTGAGAGGCTTCTCTACGCTACCACTGAACTTGCGAGACGACTTGTCGACTGTTCGCATGTTCTTTGCCTTCTGCGACCAATTTTCTAAAACCGCCTTCCGTCGGATTTTAGCCCGTCGCTCGGTGTCTTGCATGCTCTCCCAGATTTCCTGGCTGGAGCTGGTAGCATCCACAGTGCGTTTCCTCTTCTGACCAGATTTCGCTGTCGCACCAGACTGGATGCTGGAGCGGAACCCTTCAATAGCGTTCCACAACTTGAGCGCGGCCGCTTCAGCCGCCTCATATGGCTCTGATTGATGTTCAGCCTCCTCCACGGTATTAAGCGAGTTGATGGCGACCAGTGATTTCTGCATCCGAATCCGAATGTTCAGTAGCGCATCGAATGCCTTTTGTTGTTGCCGTACAGAGAGACCTTTCGCGACGTCTTTTTGAGCTGCACTTGAAAGAGACTCGGCCACGGAGCGCTGTCCCGCTTGCACCATGTCTAAGAGCGAGGCACGGTTGGCATCCGTATTTGCCTGATCCCGTTGCTCGTCATCGCTTTCATCATCGTCTCCTTCGTTCTCTCCGTCCTCGTCTTCACTTTCATCCGGATTATCTAGGTCGTCCTCATCTTCGAGCCCGTCAAGCTCTTCGTCATCCTCTTCATCCTCGCTCTCCTCTGCCTCGTCATCTAAAAACGCAGAAGCAGGGCCATTTCGCAGACCGTCTTCAGTGTCAACGTCCTCGTCGGACTCTCCCTCTTCGTCTTCGAGGTCGTCCTCCTCACCCTCGCCATCCTCCTCTTCGTCGGAGCCCATAAAGTCCGCAGCTGTCGGGCGCATTACACGCTTCCCTCTGTGGGGCAAAGTCTGAGAACTACCGCGGAAGGCAAAGTCCTTGAACTTTTCCTCGTCGCTTTCGCCCAATGCATTGTCGCTATCGATCTCGCCGTCGTCGTCGTCATTCTGGTCCGCTTCGAGGTCCGCGTTGTCGGGATCGTCGTACTCGCTAGAGGCGTCATCTGGATCTTCATGGGCATCCTCGAAGCTATCGGAGGGCTCATCGCCGCTTTCTTCCTCTTCGTCGTCTTGGTGATCATCTTCCGCTTCAAGGTCCGCCCGGCTCACTCGCGCACCTCGGTACTGCGAGCCGAGGGGCACCGGGTCTTTCCGGCGGAGCTTGCTTTTGCTACGGGAACTCAGTCAGCAAGCTGCCTTTTCCTTCTTCCGCCTGGACGCGCGTTTGAAGGTCGCATACCCAACGTTAACATAATGTTCCGTGGCCGTCTTCTCGTCGGCGCTGTCTTCGCTGCCGGCGGCGGAATCGCTGTCACTGGGAACATCGGCCTCAGGGTCATAGTCTGCGGATCGGCCGCATTGTTAGCTCTCCGGGAACCTATTCATAAGAGATCCGATGGGTTACTTCGCATACCCCTAGCCGGACGGGCTTCCCAGTCGGCAAACTGCCGAGCGCGACCTCCCGGTTTCGCAGACGGCATTGCTCTGTTTTCGTTCTGGTCGTGATCCGCAGTAAGAAAGTTTGAATTGAAGGTAGTTCAGCGACCAACCTACGCTAAAGCAAAACTTCCGGAAAATTTTAGCGGTGCATGGTGGCAGTAACGTGCTCGGTCTTGGCTCCCTGCACTACGGTTCTGAGGCCCCACCTGCAGTGCTTTTTAGCGGCGCCGTCGGGTCGGCTCTATAGCGACTTGCAGACCACAGAGATGGTACAATGCATACATACACGTATCTTATCACTCATGATGTTTATGTACCTTTCCGTTGACGACACAATGTCTGTCTTCCACAATCAGTTCAATATTATAGAGAAGCCAAACTAAAATGTCTTTCTCGTTCTCATCTGCCTAAATCTGCTGAGCTTCTCAGACCCCCTCGTGTTCTCCCACTAAGCTCATCACAATGAGACCAACAACACCCCGGCTCTTCCAAGCCCTCAGAGCTCTCCGGCATGAGAACCCCCTGGGACTGCCGCGGACGGGCACGGTTCCCCGGATGCAGCGGGGCCTGCCGGAGCGGCGGAACATTAAGGACGTGGCGAAGGTGGTCGCCGTATCCTCGGCAAAGGGGGGGGTCGGAAAGAGCACAGTAGCCGGTTCGTAAAGACATATAAAAGATTATGAGTCTTAAGGTTATCTATACGAACTAACAACATCGCCTTTCCCACGCACACAGCGAACCTATCGCTAGCGTTCGCGAAACTGGGCTACCGTTCCGGCATCCTGGACACGGACATCTTCGGGCCGTCCATACCTACACTCTTCAACCTATCCGGGGAGCCGAGGCTGTCATCCAGTGAGTAGAGTCCTTCCGTCCGTTCCAAGCCTCAGTTGCTAGTGCGATTGGATGGAAACGTCTAACCTCGGAGTAAAGACAACCAGCTACTTCCATTGTCGAACTACGGCGTTAAGACCATGTCGATGGGCTATCTAGTGGGCGAAGAGGCGCCCGTGGTATGGCGCGGCCTGATGGTCATGAAAGCCCTACAGCAGCTGCTCCACGAAGTCGACTGGGGTGGCCTGGATATCCTGGTAGTGGACCTCCCACCGGGCACCGGTGATACGCAGCTTAGCGTTACGCAGCAGGTCGTGCTTGACGGTAAGCGCAGTTTGGAGGGGGGATATCCGGATGCTGTTGGTCAAGCGTGGCTAATTCTTATGTAGGCTCCCTTGTCGTGACTACACCCCACACTCTCGCGGTCAAGGATGCAGTAAGAGGCATCAACATGTTCAAGAAAGTCAATGTGCCACTGCTGGGACTTGTACAGAACATGTCACTGTTTAACTGCCCGCACTGCCACACTGACACGGCCGTGTTTGGATCCAACAAGAGGGTGCAGGAGGTCTGCCGAGAGCATTCAGTCGACCTCATTGGCGATATCCCGCTACACCAGAATGTCGGAGACGATGGCCAGCGGGGTAAACCCACCGTCGTGTCCGAACCGGAGAGCGATAGGGCTAAGGCTTTCATCAAGATTGCCCACCAAGTCGGCTCGAAGATAGGGCTGTAGAGTATCTGAGCAAGGCAAGATCTCCATACGCCGCAGGACAGGCAAGTTACAGAAGGCAAGCGCCCAGATACATACCTGATACTGGGCGAATCCATCGATACCTCACGGTAGAGGTTGCGCTGCTGCATGAGCAGCTAGCGAAACATTGCAACAAAGAATCACGGAATCCTGCTTGGGAGAAAAAGAGTTTAGTAAACAAACTCCCGAGCAAGGGTTCATTAGAGCTGAGAAAACTCGGTTTCAATTGAATACTTGCTGACGCTCACAGGTGGGCTAATGACACCTCAACACTGACGCGAGCGGAAAACTCAATACCAAGTTAGCCTCCGTCAATGTCATTTGGAAAGAAGGGGGTCAAAGCTTGAACTCCATCCCATGCCACCAACGCCTTTCCATGTTGTACCATATTCCACGTAATTGCACTTCTCATGCGGTGATAGAGACCTCCTGTAGGTAGCATTAGTCCAGCTCCTCATTAGCTTGGTATATGTGGCGGCTTCTCGTGGGGTCCTTTCGCATGGCCTGTCCTGAACCAGTAAACCCGACTATAGAAAGGTTAGCTTGGACACGAGAAAGACTGTAGTAATAACTGACCTCTGCCGTGAACTCCCTCTGGCGTGCGAAACATACTCTCCTTCTTACCCTTATGAGCCTTGGCGAACTTGGATTTGGTGTTAAATTCCTGCCACTTGTTCTTGCCAGCCTCAAGCTCCTTGGTTGCCTTGATCTTCTTGGATTTAGGTTTTGCCTCGTCGCCATTGTTCAGAGCAGCTTCTCTGTTCTTCTGGGCGAGTTCAAGGTTGATGCTGGCTGCGGCAGAGATGACACCGGGGTTCGATGATGTTGAGGCAATCGGGGGCTGCGGAGGGGCCGTGGAGGGTGCTGCATTGTTTGCAGGCGTGCCGTCAACTTTCCTCTTCTGCGCGACTGGTCTAAGGTCTTTAGATCGTAGTTGTTCGGTCGTATCGTAGTTCTTGAACTTCACGATGTAGATCGGGTCCGTGGAAGAGCCGGTGATGGAGGTGATACGCGCCGGATAGAAAGCTTTGTCTCCGGTGACCCACTTTGCCATGACGTTGTCATTCACCTTATAGTTGACGGGTCCTTGATCGGCCTCCTTCTCCTCTGGGGGAGGCGGTTTCTTGAAAGCGGGGTGGTTCTCTCGGGACCATTTCTCCTGGACCGGCGGTGGCGATGGAGACTTGGGCTTCGGCGACTGTGCCTTGGTCGGCTTCAGTTCAGCAAGAGTCTCATTCAGAAGACCGATCGCATCATCTAACTCTTTTTTCAGGGCAAGCAGCTCTGCATTACCGGGGTCATCTTTGAGACCAGCATTGACGACGTCAAGCTACGCCGCGTTAGCATGCGAACGAAGGGATGAGGAACGCGTGAAAGATGTCGCACCTGTTCCTGATACTGCTTGATGTCGTTCTCGATGCTTGTGATATCGCTCATCGTGGCGGACTTATTCAGGTGACGATCAACAGTATGCCGAAATGATCACAGATTAAGGTAGATGTTGGCTTCGCCGATGGTAGTGGGTAGGTAAGTGATGAGCGGAGCGGCAAAGCGATAGGAAAAGCTGGAATCCAGTTGCGGCGCGGCGGAGATAGACCAGACAGAGCCTCAGAAGCTGAAGCGCATTCATCCAAGTATTACAATCGGTTATATCGGTAGAGCACGAGTCCTAAGTATGCAACTTGCATTTAACGAGGTTTCCTACCTAACAATTCCTCCAATATTTTATTTTAAAATCATCTACTTGGCAACGGCGTCCCAACACCAATACATGAGATTGTTTCTAGACAAACTGGCACATGTCTTGGAGTCTAGCTAGCATGATGCATCATTTAGCATGCGCTTGCACACTTCACAACTCTGTATTTGCCCTGGTCTCTGCTTGACTGGCACCGGGCGTCTTCGTCACCCTAGCAGCAATCTCACGAAACCCCTTGCGTCTTGATGTCAGCTGCACATACACTCCTAGCTACTGCTTCAATTTCCGGGCCAAGGTTATGTCGCCGTGCCACCTGTGCTTGAATCCTACGAAAACGACATTGCGATCGCGATGGACACGAACTTCAACCCCCCCCCTTTTTCTTTAAGTTGTTGGCACTGTGGTGATAGCAAGTGATATTCGGAATGGCTCGGTGTCTACCACTGGGGCGCGAATAGCCGGGGGTTCGCTTCGCCATGGCGGCCGTCCTGACTGCATGTTGGTTGGCTTTGGGGATGCCAGCTTCTGGGAAGAAAATTCCGAGTACACCAGCTCACTTCTTGCATTCCACGCTAGGCGGAACACCTCGGACGCGAGTGCTCTGTCTTCTGGGAGGAGTTCTTGCCTCACAGCCTTGAGTGGAATCGCTGTCTTTCTCATCCTCGGGCACTTCAGAACTATCGCCAGTGCGTGCCTTGCAGGGTCGCGCCTCCAGTTGGTGCATCTGCGCCCTCCTCAAAGCCTTCAGTATATCCTCTATCGTCATGAGCAAATGTATTATCTGACGCAGCTTTGGAAGTTTTCATTGTGTGGGTATTGGGATTAGTCAGACCTCCCGTCGGTTCTACAAGCAGGGAAGCAGACGGCCTTGAACTCTTCAGCCAGGTAAGTCTGAACCAGTACCCAAGCGCTGTCACTGAGAACCTCCGACTCTCCCCATCCGTCTCGAGGACCAAGAATGCAGCTGCCATTGCAATGACAATATCTGGGCGCGTCCATCCTCAGGCCGTCAGAAAAAGGTCCAGTATTTTGGCCGCAACAACGTGCTCTTCCGTAATTTTGCTGGTGGTGGCGGATTTGGGGAAGAAAAGACCGCGGATAACATCGAAGTTCTGCTTTGACGTATCGACGAGCTCTACACAGTGATATGCTGGTCCGCCAATAGGGCCGTACACAAAATACCCGTAACAGTATGCTGCTTCACTGATAAGCAGCATGGAGTTCGGGTGTGTAATACACCTTCACATGAGGAACAAGCAAAGTCGCGTCCATTATCGCGATCAACGCATCCTCTAGTGCGCGTACATTCCCGACCCGAAGGCGAAACCAGCGACTGGGAGCCGAACCCCGTCTTGATACTCGTCCAGCCAGCGAGATGATCGTCGACCGTATTTCTGGGATCCTCGATGTTATACATATTTGTAAGCTTCTTCCCTTAAGAAATCCCAGCGGCGTAATACATCTTTGGTGTTCAGACCTATGTGGCCGCTCGACTTTTCGTGGAAGCACCTGAACAGATATCGCGGTAGTGTCTTTCGGGACACTATAGCTTCCTCAACACCATCTCACCAAATACGTGCGGGGAAGTCGTAAGAATATATTACCCTCCTCGAGTCGTCTCCACGTATCGACCGACATGCGAAGCTTGCTTAATGAAGCCGGGGGCTCGGGCATTGCATCGGATGCGTTAGCGACCGCTATCTTGGTCTTCGGCTCAACAGCCTGGTAACTCATTTCGTTAGATGGTTGTCGAGCCCTCGGAAGGACCGTTCCTTTGTCCTGTTTCTCAGAAGCACCTTCAACAGCATCCTCGGAGACATCATCAGTTGCAGGCACACCCTCGAGGGCGTCCTCGACCATCGGAATGGGTGCGTTCTTGACCGCTCCCTTAGGACCACCCTCGGGCGCCATTCCTCCGGGGCGGCCTCTACCACCGCATCAGGGACATCCCGCACAACGGCATGATCCGCATAGTCGACATCCTCGGGCACGGCTCTGTCGGCGCGATGCTTGGCGACTTTCTTTTCCCGTCTATGTTCGCTTCCTGGGGGTTCCTCTGGAACCGGTACCCAAGGACCTCAGCTCTCACTTGCCGGTCGTGTAGGCAGGCATGATGCGGTCTCTTTATGACGAAAAGATTATTGGGTGTCAAGGAGCTCTCCATGCGCTCCATGGCTACCCCTTCAATGAGGTTTTATATATAATCTCTCTTTCGCACCTGAGGCTTTAGCGGCCTACATTGCGCTGTCCTAAGCCCGAATAGGGGCAGCGAGCTAAGGTACAAGTGAGCGAACAAGACAACTTGAAATATGGGGTTACTGAGTTCTCAAGCCTGTTCGGAAACCGCATGAGCAATCCGAGGCAGAGCTTTGTGGACGTTCGCCTCGGAAGGCCTCGACGAGTCTCCATGCTTCCCTCGCAATGCCGCAACCCTTTTGCCACCAACGCTTGGCTGGGGCTCCCAAAACATTCATTCCGACCACTTAACTGCATTGCGAGACGTATGCATATGCTCTGAGTGCGAATATTTAGCATAGCATGGCGCCTAAGGGTCGTCCATTTCGAGAGATCGAGGAGGTAGTTGCCTAGGCGTTCAAAACACAATGTATTACAAAGGATGCCGGACACATTAACGAGGAAATATGACTTGCAGATGCTTCTCCACGGTGTGGATTGAAGGCATGCGGCCTCCACGTAACTATATGCCACTTCTATAATGCAAACCCCTAAATACAGTCAGATCCTGGGTCCTAGCCCTTTACCCTAGCCTCCTAATTCCAGCCTAATCCTTGGCATGTTCATTATAGCACAGCAATACCCACCACGGATACGACTGCAAGAGCGACGTATGCGATGAAAAGAAGCTTTCCGTAGCTGAAGAACGCAGGCGCGTTGAGGCTGCTGGGGGCCGCGCCCTCGGACGAGCTGCTCGCCGCTGTGCCCTGCTGGCCGGTGGGGCTGGGCACGCTTCCGGTGCCGTCGGTGCCGGCCGCTTCAAGCAGGCTGGCGCAACCGTCAGGGGTGCTGGCCGCCTGAGTTGAGGCGACGCCGCTGAAGTCGCAGGCGTCTGCGCGGCGGTCGTTGGCCAGGTAGTACTGGTTGGCGACGAAGGCGAGCTGCTGCTCGGGCGAGCAACCACTGATGGCGCCGTAGCTGCCCGTGGTGGCGTTGTGCTCGATGCTCGCGCAGTAGTCGCCCTCACCGCAGATGAAGTCGAAGGCGCTGACGTAGCGCTCGGCGTCGTCCGTCGCCACGGTGCACTCGAGAACCGCCATCTCGCACTCGCAGAGCTGCGGGTTGACGGCGGGCGGCAGCGGCGTCGCCTCGGCGGCCCAGCTCCTGTCGACCGTGGGGCAGGCCGGGGCAGTGTTGCTCGGCGTGTACTCGCTCGACTGCGTGATGGTCGGGCTGACGGTCCGCAGCTGCGACATCAGGGACGTAAAGTCCGGGTACGGAGACACACTGCTGCCGTCGATGCTAACGAGCCCGTACTCGTTCGCTTCCATGAAGTACTCGTACACGATACCGCCGGAGAAGACTTCCGTCATGTTGCCGTACAGGGCCCCGACCTCCGTGAAGGGCCGGTGCGTCGGGCCGCCGTCGACACCCTCGATGCAGCCATACTCGGCGAAGAAGACGGGGACCGGGTAGTCCCGGAAGAACTCCACGCGCTCGCTATACTGGGACTCCTCGTAGGTGCTCTCCCCGCACCAGGAGTACACATTGTAGCCCCAGAAGTCGATGGACGTAGCGTTGCCCTCGTCCGTGGGTTCGCAAGCGAAGTAGGCAGCCAAGTGGTCTCGGGTCGGGACATCAGCGGTCGCATATCCGACACCGAGAGTCTGGCGGTAATCCTGAGACCTGATATATCCCTTCGTGTCGCGGACAGCGGCTTTGACGAAGGCGGCGGCGGCGGTCTGGTTCGCGGCACTCACGACCTCGTTGCCGGCGAAGAAGCCAATGACGTTCCTGTACTTACTCATCGCGTCGACGACTGCGGCGTAGCGCTGGAAGAGCGGGACATTCCACTCGGGGTCGTTGCTGTCGATCGAAGTGCCCGGCTCACTCAGGTCGGCCACGACATATATGTCGTTCGAGGCAAGCTGCTCCATACAGTCATCGTGGTCCGCGGTCGGATCAATCGCGTAGACCCGGATCACGTTGGTGAAGATCTGTTTCATGTAGGGGATGTCGCGGGCACAGGTGTCGGCGTTGGCCAATGGATCAGTGTACCTTACACCATTGTCCTGACGCTTCCTTGTTCCCGTGGGCTGGTAGCCTTGCTGATAGGCGACACCCTTCATATAACTAGTTTGCATATCAATTAGTATACATGACGGTTTCTGCTATCCGCTAATTAGGCAGGTTATAAACCATACAATTGCGACCCGTTGTTGGTATAGAAAAAGTGTTGGCCATAAATCTCGATATCGGGGATGGTGCTCCAACTCGCATCTTG
Source organism: Monosporascus sp. 5C6A (assembly GCA_004155035.1). Lineage (NCBI taxonomy): Eukaryota > Fungi > Ascomycota > Sordariomycetes > Xylariales > Monosporascus > Monosporascus sp. 5C6A. The sequence goes on along the minus strand of QJOB01000065.1, from coordinate 78,819 downwards.
AGCGGAGGCACCAGAAAGCGTCGCAATGCCGCCCGCGAGGTACGGCAGGATTGAGGAAGCCCTCATAGTCGATTGTGGGCGGAACGAGCGGCTTTTAAAGCACAGAGCGAGCGATGATATTTCGTGATAATACGATAGAACTAATATAGCTACTACTATGGTGTTGAAGAATGGAAAAGTAGGAAACGCCAAGTGGTTAAGTGAAAGCTTGTACAGCTTGGCAGTGGTGCTTGTTTATAAGAGAATTACCTTGTGTGGCTGTGAAGTGGAAGTAGTGGAGAGATGATCGACAGGCTACGCAAGCAAGCAAAGAGGATTGCAAGGATCGCCTTGGAATGGGCTGGGGATACGAGTCAGACTCGATCGCGCTGACGGGCTGGTTGGCCCTCACAGCCCCCCTCCTGAGTGGCAGAGAGGGTGATTTCGATCGCCAATTGGTGCGTAACCATTACGTGCCGCACCTCATTTGAAAGGAACGGGCAGAGGAACTGTTGCCCTACCTGTAACGCATTGTGATTCCTCCCGCATGTCCAATTGGTCTGGCGTTGCCGCGATACCCGGCTTTCTGGGTCTCGGAGTCCTCTGGATCTACATTATCAAAAGTTTCAGAGAAATCACACTTGTAGATCGATGATTCAAACGACTGGAGGGTGAGTCTTTTTACTCCAGTGCTGTTATATGCAATCCCCTCCACAGACTCGATATAACTGTTGGTTAGACCCATAAGGAAGCTGGGTGGTGATTACGTCAGAATAAAAGCGTCTGTATCACAGTCCCATCCCTCAAATGAATCAGCGTAACACGGAGCACGGAATTACTAAAGTAGTCGATCTTATAGAGGCTGGCTTTATAAAACGTATGCCAGCCGGTCTGCACCTCTGCGATAGAACCTAACAAGAAACCCCTTTCCACCGCAGCAAGGTCTGCCAGGATTTAGCAAATGGGGCGGGAAAGCACCTTTATAGCACAGCACGCCTTTACACCGTCTTATGTCCACCATCACCATCCTTAGCACGGGATATCGTACGAGAATGGCCCAAATCCCTACGAGGTCTAAACATTCGTTTGGTAACTGGCCGACAGGCCCTGCAGACTCGAGTTAAAAGTGGCGCAGCCATAAATTGCATGGATGGGTGACCGTTACCCCTGGAGTTAACTCGCCGAGATTCGAAGATGAGTGAAGTGACAAATAATGACTCGGTTCCAGAAAGGACCTCAACCCGCTGCCCACATGTCGGGCCTTTTGGCTGTCGGTAGATAGCTCACGGCATACCATCCAATTTTCCGGCACCTGGAACGTCCGGGATCCAGCTGGGCTTCCGCCCTGCAAATAACTCAACAGCCGGCTTCGCATCCTCGAGCGCGTTGACATCGTCCAGTATACCGACCTTGATAGCCTTGTTGTCTCCGAACGACGGACTATCCCTGAAGAGCGTGGTCCCGCAGTCGCCGCAGAAGTGCGAGGTGATCTGATTCCCGGAGTCGGCCTTCTTCGATATGGTCTTGGGCGTCCCCGAGATTACCTTGAACGCGCTTCCAGGCACCATGATGTTCGTGCTATACGTCGAGCCGCTGATCTTGCGGCAGTCCAGACAGTGGCAGAGAGCCTACGACGTCGTCAGCCGGAACCGCAGCACGAGTGACGCTGGAAGTACTCACTCACCTTGCCGGTAGGCTCGCCTTCGTAGGCGATGCGGACTTTGCCGCAGAAGCAACTTCCCTCGGGCATGATGTTTGACTTTTTGGCGAAGCTCGACGCGTTATAGAGATTTGATGGACGAGTTTGGTGAATGTCAGGGTTAACCGAGGTTATAAGTAAAAGTCGGGTGAGAGGTCTATCTATATATCCGGCTGGTGTATACCACGTTCCTCCCAGAAAGGAGAAAAACGGTCAGGTTTCAGATGTTACTCAATATATGGGTTGCCTTGTCACTCTGACCTCCAACAGCAACGGGCAGTGAAGTTAGCAAGATCCGCATATGTCCGCCACGATGCACCAGCGCCGTTTTATGTCCATGACAGATCGGCACTCCTGGTCTCACTATGTGTTACACCCCGCTTGGGTTCGGTGTCGTCTACCTTCCCTTTCGGCCGGTATAGTTCCCACGAAGAGCGTCCGCCTAGCAAAAGTCACAAGGATTAGCCCCCTCGGATGATACGGATATACATGGTATATCAAAGGCGCTCTCCACGGGCCTCGTCTATACCAATAAGAAATTACGCCCTGATCGGGATTCGATCTTATTGAGGTCAGACGAGGCTAATGCGATGACAGTGCATAGGGACCCTCCCGATCCGGACACGACGCCCGGACAATAGGGCGGGTCGGCCGCATAGGGTTATTACTAATCTGCACCTCCTGGGATTCGCGGGCGATGAAACCGATCTCCTACTATGGGACTCTACGTCTCCTGGTAGCTGTATATTGAAGCGTTTCCGCCCTAGCTTATATTGCACATTTACTACCTGTGCGCGGGAAGAAATAGGATGGATTCGCGGGAGGCTATCACCTCCCGTTGGGAGCCCCGTCTCTAGACTAGTGCGCAGTACCTTGGATTGTGTCCCTGCCAATGACGTTCTTTTCATCGCTTATCAGTGCCCTGCCCCGTATGCACTGTAGCGGCAGCTATGTGAGCTGGGGCTATCGCCAGTTCCCCACATCGAACTGTCGGGGTCCTATTGGCCCGTACAGACGGAAGCAAGACGCATCCTATTCGTCTAGAAGTCAGCAGGAAACGGGGGCTTTGGAGCTGATCTGCTCGTACCCCGCGGGTTTACTTACATACACATTTGCTTTACTCCTTCGGGGCTCCCATGTTTATGGCCTCTATTGCCGCTACCCGTCATCATGGCCACTAACGAACCGGTGATTTCGATTACGGCGACCGAGCCACCGGCCGGCTACCCGGCCGAGATACTCGGCTACGTGGAGCCGTGGATCGCTAGTCCCGGTGAGACGGTGGCTCTTAAGGTGAGCAGCATCGTTCCCACTTGGTTGGGCCTAAAGAGTCTATGCGACTGAGTTCCGCGGTCCAGGTGTCGTCCACTGAGCCCGAATATACGTATCGGCTCGTCAGGGTCATCCAGGGTGTCGACCTGGAACACGCACCCGTGCCTCAGTTCGAGGAAGTGCCGCACACGAGGGGCACATGCCGCGGCCGCTTCCAGATAGCCCATCCCGGGTCTTACGGGATTGTCGAGAACTGGGCGCCGCAGGGGGCCGAGGGCGGCATCCGTGTCCGGCTTCACTTCCAGGCCCATCTTCCCCGGGCAGGACACCCGCAGGCGTTGATTTCAACATTGGACGCAGAATCCCGGAGTGGGTTCTCCGTCGTCATCAACGACCAGGGCGCTATAGAATGCTGGGTCGGCACGGCAGAGGAGGTGGAGGTTAACCCAGTTCCATTTGAGTGTCCCCTAGAGCGGTGGGTGAGCATGGATATCGCAATCGAGGGCCGCGAGCTGAAAGTCGCGCTCGAACCCCTGCCCTACCTCGCCGAGCCCAGCATTAAAGGCATCTCCACCACGAACCAGCTCTCCTCTCCCGCCAAGCTCGGCGGCGGTAGCGCGTCCACGCTCCTATTCGCCGCCAGCCTCGCAGCATCACCCTCATCCGGCGCGCCGCGCCCGACGCACTTCTTCAACGGGCGTATCGACGGTCCCATGTTCGAGACGGCAGGCCCCGCGCCGGAGCTCCTGGCACGGTACGACTTTGCGCGCAACATCCCGGAGGACCGCATCCTGGACGTCTCGGGGCGGGACCGGCACGGCCGCCTCATGCACGCGCCGACGAGGGGCGTCAGGGGGCACGACTGGGACGGGTCCGAGCCGGACTGGGGGAAGGCGAAGCGTGGGTACGGCGCGATCCACTTCCACGAGGACGACCTGGACGACGCGGGGTGGGAGGCGGACTTCGAGGTCCGGCTGCCCACGGACCTGCGCTCCGGTGTGTACGCCTTCGAGTGCACCGGGACTAGCGGCGCCGGCGCGGTGTCCGACATGGTGACCTTCATCGTGCGGCCGTCCGCGGAGACGAAGCCGACCGGGGCGAGGGTCGCCTTCGTGCTGAGCACGTTCACGTACCTCGCGTACGCCAACGAGCACCTGTGGGACCCCTCGCGCGCGTCGTACATCGAGATCGGGCCGGGCTTCGACCCGGGGTCGTCGGTGCGGACGGCGGACTTCGACCGGCTGCGGCGGCGCCTGGACATCGGGCTCTCGTGCTATGACGTGCACGCCGACGGCTCGGGCGTCGTGTTTTCGTCGGCGCGGCGGCCCATCGCGAACCTGCGGCCGGGCTACGTCATGTGGGCCATGGGGCGGCCGCGCGAGCTCAGCGCCGACGGCATGTTTATCGGCTTCCTGGAGCGCGAGGGTGTCGCCTACGACGTGCTGACGGACCACGACCTGCACGCGCGCGGTGCGGATGCCCTCGCACCGTACCACACCGTAATTGCCGGCTCGCACCCGGAGTACCCGACGCTTGAGTCGCTGGACGCGTACGAGGGCTTCGCGAGGCGCGGCGGTAACCTCATGTACCTCGGGGGGGATGGGTTCTACTGGGCCGCGGCGCTCGACGGCGCGGCGCGACCTTGGCGCCTCGAGGTGCGCCGCGGCGACCAGGGTGTGCGTACGTACACGCTGCCCGGCGGGGAGCGGATCAGCAGCCTGACAGGACAGGCGGGCGGCAGTAAGCAGTTCCTGAAGTTATTTATCCCCCCTCTTTCCTAGCTCAAGAGCCCAAGCTTCCAGGTGGAAACTTTTAGGAGTATATGGCTCCCTAACCACGTCTCATAACTTCCCACTATTGACCTAATTAACCACAGAGGACAATGATTAACTCCAAATGTTGCAGTGTGGCGAAGCCGGGGGCGGCCGTCGCACGGGCTGTTCGGGGTGGGGTGCTGCGGGGTGGGCACGGGGCCGGGAGTGCCGTACCGGCGGACGGCAGCGTCGCTGGAGCCGGAATACGCGTGGATGTTCGAGGGGATCGGGGCGGACGAGCTGCTGGGGACGGAGGGGCTGGGGCAGGGGGGCGGGGCGAGCGGCGACGAGATCGACAGCTTCGACGTGGCGTGCGGCAGCCCGCGCTCGGCCGTGGTGCTGGCAACGAGTACGGGGCACCCGGACGCCTTCGGCATTATGCCCGAGTGCGTCGCGTTCCCCATCGGCGGCGTGCTTGGGACGCAGACGGACGAGATCCGCTCCGACGTGGTCTACTACGATACGCACGCCGGGGGCGCCGTGTTCTCCGTCGGCAGTATTAACTGGTTCAACTCGCTGGCGTGGAATTCATACGATAACAACATTGCCCGCCTCACCGGTAATGTGCTGAGAGGCTTTATTCGTCGAAAGGAGGGAGAGCGGTAGAACTGGATGTCTGGGGTGGATGTTGTTTGCGAAGCTGTTGTTCATGCAGGGGATTAATTGTTGCTGTTCCAACGCGAATAACGACATGTTTTATCCCATTTTAGTTCAATTTGTAGTCGAGTACAGTTCAACGGCTACTCCACTCGGGAATGATAAGAACACCGTATTCGATACCTCCGGTCCGATTATAATGATATATAAGGAGGGACTAAACAGATCACGCCTCTAAAATCGTGTAAGGAGGTGGACGAGAATCCATCGAGAGCGGCAGCAAAGAGCCATTAAGGTAGGAGCAATCGAGTAGATAAAATACACAGAAGAATTCTATCTATCGCACACAGTATCAACGTCGTAGCTCCCACGACAATTCTTTTTCGTTGCAAGATATTAGCCGAAGATGACTTGGGTATGGGGAAGAACGCCGGCCTTGTGCAAAGTGATTTCGGCCTTCTTCCGGCTGAACCAGACCAACGCCGCCAATGCAATGCAATATCTCATATGAGAACAGACCCTCCCAGCCCTCACAGGGGATGAACAAGAAGGCGGTATTAGTAGTCGCGAAAGACAGCTACCAGGTCGTCTAGCTTGGATACCTGGCCGAGAAGTTTCTTCTCGATCTCTAAAAACTGACGATATTCGTTGTAGACGTCTCCCCTCAGTTTCTCTTCCTCCATTCCCTGGACGTCTTTTCGTTCCGCGACTGCTAACACGTTCCTCTTCTTCTTGCGCTCAACTTCTAGCCGCTGGAGACAACGCACCATAGACTTATACGTATTGTCTAGCGTTCTCTTGATCGTTCTTTCCTCATCGAAGAACCAGAAAAAGATGGTCCGAGACGCTAGGCGCTGGTTGTCGCGCGGTACCTCTTGGACGTCGAGAAAGCCGGCCATCTCCATCTCGGCCATCTTGACATGTACATCAGGCTTCCTCATCAAGGCAATATTCGGCAGCATCTTATCGTCAAGCTTCCCCTTCTCTCGGAGAACTCGAATAAGGCGGAGTCCCTTCCGACCGAAGGATTCCTCGATCAGGATGTCCAGTTCCATAAGCCTCAAGCGGCCCATTAGATGGTCAAAGTCGACGGTCCACTCACCCCGATCGTTTCCTCCACAATGGCGTACAAAACCCTCCTTGCTCTCAGCGAGGAGCAGTAGATGTTGCCGCATCTGGCGCATCCGCTGCGCACGGACCGACACAGCGTCATCCGAGCGGGCTTCCCCTCCGTTGACGCCATTCGTACCCGGTTTTGACTCGGCGAAGTCTCCATTGGCTCCGAACCCGACTTCATCGCTGCGGTCGTAATCCTCGTCATCGGATCCCATGATTTCGTCTCCGGCCTCTAGACTAGACTGTAATATTGGCGCTTTGGGTTTTGGCGGGAACCTTCGGATTTTCTCTGCGCAGTGGTGATCTACCATCCCTGCCGCTGGAATTCCGATTCCAGTTGACACCTCTATGGATGGACTGAGATGTTCGAATATCTCAAGTGTATTGACCGACGGTCCGGTGAAAGTATCGGCGTCATCCTCAGTCTTGATCATTGGATCGACCTGACAGCGATTGACCTTTTTGCTCAAGGCCGTAAGCAAGGTCGCGTACACCTGCGCAGTGGTCTCTCCAATCAGATCCTCGACGTATTGTGCCAGCTTGGAGTTACGAAGCTCAACGAGACATTTGTCGTAATTGACTCGGATAGCAACATCGAGCTGGAAGATCTATTAGTGAACATTTCTAGGGCGTTTCCCCTGCTTCAGAAACCTACATGTTCCATTAGTAAGTCTACCGCACCGGCCCCTGAGGTTCCATTCGACATGCCACTGCCATTAAGCAGTCTTCTACGCTTGACACTGGCTTCGTGGTCGAATTCGGTCTCGAGGCGTCTTTTCAGGGCTGTACGGCTCTGCTGAAATTCCTCCACCTTTTTAGCAACTGCTGTCTCAAGCTCCCGCTTCTGTTTTATGCCACGTATGCCAGTTGGAAAATCGCTCCTCAGGACTTCTTGCTCTATAGCCGTCGTCGAATCTGTGGGCGACTGAAACATCATAGAGGAGACCGGCTCGAGAATGCCGGCAGCAAGTAGGCGAGCCAGATGGAAGTAGACCTGTGTGATGGGATCCTTCTTGTCTTCTTCGCCAGCGAAGCCATTGGCACTAGAGCCATTGACGCCATCCACATGGTTACTATTCCCATTAAGACCATGGCCGTCATCCTGATCGTGCTCATCTTTCACAACGCCATTGACAGGCCCGTTCTCTCCGCCTGGGGCTTTGTTCTTGTAGGCTTCGACCAGGTCTGAGATCTTTATGTGACCCAACACCAGTACATCCTGGACGAGGCCTTTGGCAATGTCACCATACTTCTCACGAACCATTTCCAGGATCTTCCCACTGCGTACGAGATTGTAGACAGCATCAGGGTTCACGTCATAGTAGGCAACAGACGAGTCCGGATCGGATAGGTGGAAGACGGCGTTCTGCTGGACAAGTACAGCGAGACCATGGCGAACTTGTCGCTGGTTCAAAGCGGTATGGACGGCTAATTGCGCGGTGGTCGATCTGCCTTTAATGAACAGGGCTGAAATTATGCGCTATGATTGATATAGAAGACAGGTTAGTTCCAGGGTCGCTAGATGTAGGAACACCAAACACCCCACTATTGGAGAATAATAATCGAAGGATATGCATACCGAGGGCAGTTGGCCATATATTTCGCCAACGAGCAGAACGCAGAGTTCTGCTACATTTTTTGTCTGCACCATAGTGAGTTAAGAAGTCAGTCAGCCCAACCCGTTTGTCAATCATAGACACAAAATCTCTTCGCGACCGAGCTTGTGCTGAGGTATGTTCCAGGGGAAGTATATCATCTTGAGGGTTGACTCACCACTAACATGACTGTACCTAAATCTGAACTATTAATGTGACTGCGATGCGACTCTAACGGCGACAATAACTTAAGTAATGATATGATTCAAATGGTCGCGAGGTGGAGGAGTTGGCTACTAGAGATCCTCTCACTATCTCTAGAGCTGCCACAGTTGCTACCGCGGTATCATTGATAAACTGGAGAGCGAGTTCTTCTCTCTCCAGGAAGAATTGAATTTTGACGCGGGTTGAAGAAGGAAAAGACTGGAGTGGGACAAGTTCTGCACGGTTGATCAATTGCATGCGACTATCTTTTTTTTTTGGAGAAGATCAATAATTTCATTTCTATGGCGGGGTCTAGACTACGTAGTGTATCCTACAATACAAAGTTACTTGCCTACCTAAATAATAAAAGTTGAGTAAGTCTTGCCAGCGTGGAAATTTCTCCCTGTCGAGAGTCGAAAGTTTTGACCCGAGTCGCCGACTCGAGCTAGTGTAAGCTGAATAATGGAATCCGTGTGCCGCTGCCATAGAGGCCGCTTTCTGAGGCTTTCTGATTCCTCTAAAACGCCGTCACGATCAGGTGTGGCCTGATGGTTCGTGCACGCCCCACGCCAACATACCCCTCGATGCCTAAGGTCGGTGGCAGACTAAATCTTACCGAATGACAACACTGTTTCTGAGACCATTCTTTCCCCCACACGACGCAGGTCCGCGGTTGTGGTCGTCCGTGGTCAGAGACGGACCGGGTCCGATCACCCTCCGCAGCAGCGGTTGGCACTACGGGAAACTCAGCATTGGGATGGAGATCGCTCCCACCGGCGAGGGCGAAGTCAGGAGTGCATGGGCGACCTACGCACGTCATGAATACGTTGCATCCAGGAATCTTGGCTAGCAAAACGCACAAGCGTGCTAGTGTTTTCCCGCGACGAGGACCCGGCGTATCGCGAGGCGAAACGCCTTTGCTAGCGAAGCGTTTTGGGAGTATTCGACCGGACACGGCAGACATTGCCGGACAGAGTCTTGACGCAGTCCAGTTATCCTGACACTGCGTACTGAAACTTGATCGTCCCGGGTAGCTTGCGGTTAAGCTAATGCACCGTATCTCGTTTACGGATCCCCAGGGCCACCTTGTTCAAGAACTTCATGTCGAAGGGATTACCTCTGCCGTCATAAAGTCCGTCGTCTGGACAGCACGAAGCTATGGAAAGGTCAGCGGGAACTGCCCGAAACGCTGAGAGTAGTTCCGCCAGTGACAAGACACCAGAGATGAAGGAAAATACAATGACAATGTAGCCCATATAGCACTTGCGCCCTATACTGGTGATTAGCACTTGGTCCCTCCTGCAATTGCATTGATGGAACGGACGGAACCACTCACTATGACGCCCACAGCCTGGGAACTGTCCACACTGGCATATGCTTGGCTGATCTCATTGTAAAGATCGGCTTCCCGAATCATGCCGATATGGATCTGTTCTCAGTAAGTAGCTGCTTGGCTACGATAGTACAGGAGGGCACAAACATGATCAACTTCGCGGGCAATCCTAACCGGCGCAGGCGTGCACTCGCTGGTGATGCGCCAATGACAGGACCAGGGAAGGGGTAGGTTCTGGACGTCAGTGTCTACTGACGTCCGGAACCCAGCAGAGATATCATCTTGGAAGGAGCATACCGCATGACAAGATCTGGATGAACGTCCAGCTGTTGGCCAAACTCCCTGACCTCGTCCATAGAAAAAGCTCACATAGAGGCTCAATAAGTCTCAGGCCCTGCCCGTCCACCATACGCTGACGCAATCCCCCGACATTACGATGCGTCTCTTTAGAAGTTAATTAAGACTTCTTAGCTCCATCTCCATCTCTCAAACCGCTACCATGACCCTTGCCTGGGCCGGCGAGCTCTGAGATGTCGAAGGGGTTGATAGGAAAATCGAGACACCAAGAGTATTTTGAACAGATTAGGGCGCTTCACTAATGGAGTATTCCTTGCGTTACACGCAGGATGACGCCTGGTGTAGCTTCAACGGATACGGCTTCCACTGCTAAGAAGGAAAGGGGAAGAAGGGGATATGTGATTGGGGAGACGCGAAACGGAAGATATAGCTGGGGAAACATGAAGGGGAAAGAGATATACATAGGGAAAGCATGGTTGTCGGCATTTCGACCTCGAAAGCAGGCGTGGTTGCCGCCCTGGTGACGAGGAAGAGCAGAGAGGGAACGCCATCCGTATCCAGGACTTCCGGCCCTGGATACGGACAGTTCTTTGCCTTCTGCACCTTCCTCTTCTCCTCTTATGCACCAAGGGCTTCCCGCGTATACTCTTGAATGACCTGCCGAGCCAGGAGACGGACTGATATATACAATAGGCCTGCTTAATGCGAGTGCTCAGGCGTAATAGCAAATAATCGAAAGGGGGGAAACAATCAAGACCTTTGTAGTTACCGAAGGGCTCGGAATGACGGACTTACTACGAGGTCAGGCTCCCCCCCCCCCCAACACGCAATTAGCATCAGGGTTATCAACAGATGGGGTTAAGGATGGATGAAAGATGCCGGAGCGAGAACCAACAAGCCTCGGTCGGGCTTGCCGGGAAGGCTGTCCTTCGCAGCACTTGACGCTGGTGGTGACAGCAAACCCCTTCCCTAGTATTTGGGCGGTGTTCACACAGTGCCAGATGCTCCGAGTCGTTGTGAAATACATGTACCTAAGATCGCCAGAATGGGGTGCTGGGAAGAATAATGGACTACTCGGGTACTGAAAATGCAGGTGTTGTGTGTGTAGGCAATTCGGGGTGCTACAAATTCGGCGACAGGCAACCAGGCCCTTCAGAGACTCGAATGCGCACTTTCACATACGAGGTAGGGAAACACTTTCCCATGAACTAGTTACCAGCATTCAATTGTACAAATTAAAGTAAAATAATTATTATTATCATTAGTATTAACAGGACGTCTATACCTCAGGCTTTTTAGATTTTGTTTTTCGCATGATGCGTTGTAGACCAAATCTCTAAGTTCCGAGTGATTTTTTTGACTGATGTACATTCTATTTCACCCGTCTGGCGAACTGGAATTAATCGCATGAAATGGGACAATAGGGAAAGTACGGGCAGTACGGGGTCCTCTGAGAAGGTCACTTATACCTGGTGATGATGTGCAGCGGGAGAAGCCTGAATATGGTGGGCTGGGGCGACAGGTCTGAAGCCTGGTAGCCTTCACAGGATTATTACTTCCGTGCTGCCCATTGAGGTAAGTGATGTAATGTGGACAGCATGTATTTGGGAGGGTGCTTGGGGGACCGCAATCTGTCGCTAGTTAGCGATGAAAACAGCGTCTTCGCGGCTGTGAGAGAGCTCCCACGTCGCCCCTCCAAGCCGTCATTACCCGACGTTCTACCGTGTCCAATCAATCCTAATTGAAAGCAAGAAGAGACGCTGGCAGTACTACTGCTGAGCCTGAATCCCCATCTTTTTGCTTGGGAGGAAGCTTTCAATCTGATGATCGTAACTGGACCGTCAAAGTAGTCGCAGACTTCACACAACGGCCAGCCCTCCGCACCCTCTCACAATGTACTCAAGAAAGGCTCTATCAAGGGGTGCACAGCTTGCTGCTCGTCAGCAAGGCTGCTCAAAGCTTGCTCAGCGCCGTGGTTATGCCGCCGCTGCTGCATCGTCTTCTGCGCCTTCATCTTTCACCTACGATACCTCTGACGTTGCCGGCGTTAAGGTCGCCGCCAGAGACTCTCACGGCCCAACCACCAAGCTTGCTGTTGTCGCCAAGGCAGGAACAAGATATCAGCCCGCTCCTGGTTTGACTGTTGGCTTAGAAGAGTTCGCCTTCAAGGTACACAGCTATGCGTGCGTAACATGCTGTTTCGTTCTTCGATGAGCTAATTAGATGCAACCCCCAACAGAACACTGAGAAACGCTCCGCCTTACGTATCATAAGAGAGGCTGAGCTTCTGGGAGGCCAATTGACCGCATACCACACCCGAGAAGCCTTGGTCGTCGAGGCCCGCTTCCTCCGAGACGACATCCCATACTTCACCGAGCTGCTGGCCGAGGTTATCACCCAGACCAGGTACACCAGTGAGTGGATCCTAAGCCATTGATGGAAGAAGATGTGCTCAACCGGTATTCCAGCCCACGAATTCCTCGAGGATATTCTCCGGGTTATCCAGCTGAAGCAGGGCAAGCTCGCTGGCGATGTTCCTGCCCTGGCTCTCGACGCCGCGCACACAGTTGCATTCCACAGGGGTCTCGGCGCCTCCCTATACCCGACGCCTTCCGTAAACTACAAGTCATACACAAACGAGCACTCGATTGCCGATTATGCCGCTACCGTCTACGCGAAGTCGAACATCGCGCTGGTTGGAGATGGTGCTTCCACGAATGCCCTGTCGAAGTGGACGGAACAGTTCTTCAAGAACGTCCCTACCTCGTCGAAAGGCTCTGCGACACTGAACACCGAGGCTACGACATACTACGGTGGTGAGCAGCGTATCGCACACTCTAGCGGAAACTCTGTCGTTATTGCCTTCCCCGGTTCAAGCTTCGGCACCTTCAAGCCCGAGGTTGCGGTTCTGGCAGCACTCCTCGGTGGTCAACCTAACGTCAAGTGGTCTCCTGGCTTCACTCTCCTGTCCAAGGCTAATGCCGCAACTCCCGGTGCTATCTCTACTGCCAGCAACCTCGCCTACTCGGATGCCGGTCTGCTTGCCATCCAGATCACGGGAGCCGCTGCTCGTTCCGTCGGTTCGCACGCCAAGGAGGCCGTTCAGGCTCTCAAGAGCATCTCCGAGGGTACTGTCAGCAAGGAGGATCTTACCAAGGCGATTGCCAAGGCGAAGTTCGATGCCCTCGAGGCGAGCCAGTCTGGCGTCTCGACGCTCCTCAATGCCGGTTCTGGCATTATCCACTCGGGCAAGCCCTTCCAGGTCGTCGAGACTATCAAGGCTATTGATGGTGTCACGGCAGATAAGCTTAAGACGGTATGTTGCCTGTCATTCCTGCTTGTCTCGCTCGTGTACAGCTTACTGACTATATATTCTAGACGGCCAAGTCTCTAATCGATGGAAAGGCCTCGGTGGCCGCGGTGGGTGACTTGCACATGTTGCCGTACGCAGCCGAGCTTGGTCTCAAGGTATAGGAGGTGGAGACATAATAAAATTGTACCAATATATCAACGGACAGATTATGTAGTAGAGTCGAGCCGAGCACCTGTGAATATAGTGAATCCCTGAAGAGTCTTTTCTCCTCCCTAGGTATCCATAAGCTTTTGTCTCTTGCGGCGGTGACATTCACGGCGAGGAGAGCCAGACGCGATTCAATTTTAGCACCCGATGCCAGTCCAGTAAGCGTTATTTTATACATCAGTGTTGCAACTCAACATTATGCCCAATTTTCACAGGATGCCTGCGTCCCTTGCTGGGCAAAGTCGTCGTGTTAAGATAGCTGACTAATCACGGGATTGGTCGGCGTCGGGGAGTCTTCGGTCGCTAGTCTGTTCTGGCTTGGGGTCTCTGCTATTGCAGGCCCAAAGCCAAGCTAACTAGGTATTTTCTACAGCGAGAGCAGCAACAACCTTGAACAAATCCTCAATCCCATTTCAGAAGCCCACACAAGCATCCGTCAAAATGGTGTTCGCGTGGAAAGCCGCTGGTCTGACGTGAGTTCAGCTCTCCTCCGGCTGCCCGATTTTAAGATCCCAATTGGGTCTGAAAGACTCGCCCATTCGCCTGCTAACCGTACGCCCGGCCGCCGGGCATAACAGCTACAATCGCTACCTTGCCGTCGCATCCCGCGTCGTGCGCCGAAGCCTGAAGGAGGAAAAGCGAATCCTCGCCGAACGACGAGGCGAGTCAGACCTACGATTCGCGAAGTGGTCGGTGAGTCAAGTTTAATATATATATAACGCAATACCGTGCCTCTCTCGCCGGGTGGGGGGTGACGATTTGCGCCCGGGGCCCGGAGAAAGAATCAATCGTGTGGTCGACGATGGTGAGTGCTGACGAGGTTCATTCCGGCAAATCTTGCAGAACGGAAAGATGGGCGAGCCGAAGAACCTGGCCGATGCGAACGCCGCCGCCGCCAATGAGGCTGCCTCGAGCGGTTCCTCGTAAGCTACGGCATGACGTCTGGTGCAGAAGTATTGGAATACGGTTCGGTGGAGGAGGGGGGGTTAGAAGGATGCATTGCGCCGGGCCGGTGGTAGACAACGGGGATAGATGGCAGCAAAGCGTTAGATGCGCCTCGTCTACTCGTGTAAAGCTGTATAAATTAAAAACCTATTTATTCTCGTACAAGCTTCACTCTGTAGGTCGTTATTTCTGAGAACCACTTGATCCGTCGTGTTGCCGGTGGTTATGACGAGCCATTTGGTTCTGCCCGCCAGAGTCTCTATTCCGCCCAGCTTCCTACCTCAACAGTAATTAGAATCGAAATTGGGCTTGCCTTCATGTTGTTAGGTCTCTCCTTTTCCTCCACCTAACTTACATGTAACTCCTTAACTTTCCCGAAAACTTTCCCGTATATGTGCTTTAGACATTGCCAGTTTTTTTTCTACATCGTAGCTGGGCTGCTGCCGGCTAAATTTTAAGCGCCTCCCTTCAAAGACCTGCTTCTCTACTTGGACTGTGCGAACTCTCTAATAGTACATCCAGGCGTGGAGGTCCGACCTTCGAGTATCAACAGTCCGCCGCCATTCAAAATCTTCGTGGACAAGCAGTGAATCATTGTAAATCACTTCGTTAGCTCTATATGTCATTCGCGCTTACATACACCGAGTCTGTGATAGCGGAGCCATTTTTCTCCCACTTTTTGTCATCGTACCAGCTCAGGTGCCTCAACCCGGCCAATAATCCGGTGATATCTACTCTGATCATACAACTAAAACTTACACTCGGACCCTAAGGGATATTGTTATGAACTATACTGAAGATGCGGCATTATTCACCGCCACCCCCGCATGTGACGCATCCGGGAGTCGTAGTTAGGGAGATCACCGATAAGTTTGCTTCAGCGGCTAAGAGTGCGTTGCAGCGAGCTGCACATAGCCCGAATGGAAATGCTGAACCAGCTTGACAGAACTGGAGCCCGGTGAGCTCGTTAAGGATGCGCATTTTACGTTGTTCGAGGCCGTTTCGGCTCTCGAGGTGAGTACATCGGCCCGGCCCTGAGAATTTGAATCTTCGCTTTTTATATCTGCTGCTAACGAGCCCCCTTAGATCATGGATCCAAAGATGGACAGTGGCTTTCTGGAAGAGGGTGAGTCTCTCGATGAGGAGTATGATGTGTCTCGCGACCTTCTCCCGGAAGAGATTTTGGGAATCATAGACCAGTTGTTCTGCTTGGAGGTATGGCTTATTGAGTCCTTGCCCCCCGGCCGTCGATCTTATTTTATGTTGACATGGCATATAGATGGCATGGCATCTCGGATATCCTCTGTCACAGACACTCCTGACTAGTGTCTATGTTGAGGCCATCTTAAACCCTACTCCGACCAACATAACCGAGGCAGATTTCGCGAGAGATCCCGAGCCCCGCGACGAACAGCCGAAGCTTCTGTTTATTTTACGAGCTTACTGTGTTGGACTCCTCAAGGCCTGCCACTTAGTCAACGAGCTGGTGAAGGCGGAACACTATTACGAGGTTAGCATCCGCCGTTCGGGTTGCGTCCTCCACTCTCGCTCGGCTGACTTGACGTAGGAAGAAGACTTTGTGACCAACACATACGACCGCAGCCTGTTATGCGACATAGAAGTCAAGCCTATCTTAGATGTGCTGCAAAAAGCTCGAATTGACCTTCGGGCACTCAGAAACGAGGTCCCAGTGGATATATCCACCGCTCTTGATATTCGCTTGGAGCTGCGGATTGCATTGCTGAGGGCCATTGACCTTATGAGCAAGGGGAATGTGAACGCTGATTCATTAAAGACGCCTTGGATCCAAATGCGAGTTCTGCTGGACCACTTCGGCAGGCAACATTCCCTTGCAAAAGCCGTCCCTGAGGCTTTTAGCACGAAACTGCAACGGCGTCTTGCTAGTACAATGCCTCCTCGCCCAATAGTGCAAACCAGCTTCGAAGAAACAACGAGCCACTTCAAACGGTTATTTCAGGACGGTATCGATATCACTGAAGTGTTAAAGTATTCCGATCCACAAAGCCTTCTGGTCTGTCATGAAGTGGTGCTGATATAGGTTGCAACGCTGACCATAGTTTCAGACGTTCGTCACCACCTTTCAAGCGAGGAAGCCCCAGCCACTCGTCTTTATTCGAAGCCTCCTCCAGACCTTGTTGATCAAGGACAGAGTCGTCCTAGGAACTTATGACGCTCGCCAGATAATAGATCAGGATCTGGCGTTGACGGTTCTCCCTTGGGGCAAACAGATAGACCCCTCCTATGCCGACGTCGAAGTGCCATCCGACCCCCGTCACCAAATCGCGGCGCAAATGGCCAACTTTCGAGCACGCGTTACTGAACCTTATCTGGACATCTTCAGGATCTTCTGTCAAAACAGATGCAGAGTCCGGCGTACGCTGTGTCACTCCATTCATGAATGGGATATGCTACAGGCTGATGTGGAGGAAATCGACCAGCTGCTGCAGGTAACCCTGGACGAGAAGCCTCTGACCAATGACCGAGGGGACATCGGGTACCGCCTACCGCTCTCGTCATGGGCCTACCTCTACAAGCTCCGCCAGATGGAGTGGATAGTACAACTCGGGTTCGAACTGGCCATCTACCAGCCGGACGAGCTGGCCGGCATGTACTGGTACCTCAACTACCTGGCCAAGACGCGGGCGCAGCACTGCGACCGGATCAAGACATTCACGTCGCGCGCTCTCAGCCACGGGCGGCAGACGGGCGGTCACACGGCGGCCAGGGACCGCGAGTATATGCACTCTCTGTCGTACATCCGCGCGACGATGCTCGAGGCGGCCTGCACGTGGGAGTTCGCCGACGGCCTGTGCTGCCTATACACGACGCTGCAGCGGCTTGGGCTCGTGCGCCCGTTCGGGCCGCAGCCCCGGCCCTACAGCGACGACGAGCGGCGCTACCGCATCCGCACGAGGCCATTCGCGGCTATCGCGCTGCCGCAGCTGCCGACGTTCGACGAGTTCACGCGCGCCGCGTCGCAGCCCGAGACGGGCATCCCGGACCTCCTCAAGTACGCCGGCTCCGCCATCGCCGGGGCGCGCAAGGGCTACGAGGCACTCGCCAAGCTGCCCGACCAGCAGGCCTTCTGCATCCGCTCGGGCGACCGCTGGCGCGCCGACGTCCACGCCTGCCAGAAGGCGGCCATCGCCGCCGGCGTCGCCGTCACGCAGCTGGCGAAGGCCTTCGATGTGGCCGCGGGAATGGCGGACGGGGGAGAGGGAGAGCGGGCGGCGGGAGGCGAAGCGCCGTTGGACGTGGGACTCAGGGTCGAGTTTCCGGAGCCGGGCAAGGGGTATCATGATTGGTGGATCGTGCCGAGGCTGATTCCAAGGAGCTCGGAGAAGAAAAGCGCGTAGAGTACTTTTGTTCCTCTTCTTTTTCTTTCCGGCCGAAGGGGTAGCCGGCACCGTGTTATTATCCAAGTGGTACGAGTAGACGGCGGCGGCGATGGTGGTCCCTTAGAAAGGTTGTGATCGCGTCCACGTATTCCCCGTGGTTCGTGTGTTCTACTGCTTGTCGGTTGAACGTTGGCTAGACTAGTTGTTTAGGGAGTAGTAAAAGCTAACGCCTACTTATTATACTTCGCCCTAACGTAAGTAGTCTCAAGTCCCGAATCCTAGTACTAGCCGTCGTCCACCTCACTTACCGCCAAACGTCTCGATATTCTTTCCGTACTCCCTCCGCTGCCCATGTCCGAGCGGTTCGATAGATGCCCCACCACCAGCGTCCCATCATAACCGTACCGCTATCGCTACAGCCCGTCCGTCGCCGACTACGGGGCGGATATAAATGTAATTACATGCGGAACGAATGGGCCTGACGAAACGGCGTGTATTGCCCCATCCAGTCTCACTACGCTTTGCCCTCGCTACGTCCGGAGGGCCTTCCGGGCGACCCTCCCCCTGAGCCTCACGGTCTGCTCGTATAGCACGTCCTTGAACGCGAACAGGAACGCCGCCGTCAGCACGCTCTGCGTCACCTTGGGTCCGATGCCTGTTTTCCCATATCCCTTCCGCGTTAGCAATGCAGTACTCCGGGCGAGACGTATTGTATACTTATTGTTTCGACAAGTAAGGACATCGCAAGAGACTCACCCTTGTACAATCCCGCGTACCCCTCCTCCCTGACGATCCGCCGGATGGCACCGCTCATGCCCTCTGCCGTCCCGTTCTTGGCATCCTTCTCGGCCACGTGCATGCGGCTCTTGACGGTAATGTAGGGGTAGGTGACGGTGGTTGCGAATAGCTTGCCGAGGGCGCCGAGCACGAAGGCCGTCGACGGGGTGATGTTGCGACGGCGCCGCCGCTCCAGCGCGTTCTTCATCTGCTCGAACAAGGTGTACTGCAAGATGGGGTTGGCGACCAGCACGAGCGCCGGCACGACGCCGCGGAACAGCGCCTGCGGGCCCTCCTCCCGCAGCAGCGCCAGGAGCGTGCCGATGGTGCCCAGTCTCTTCTCCTTCCGCCTCTGTTGTTCTTGTGCCTGTTTCTGTCTCTTGAGCTTCCCGTCTATCTCCGCCTCCATGTCTTCTTTCTTCGTCCCTGTCTCTCCTCCCTCGGCCTTCTTTGTCTCGGCCGCGGCCTCGACTTCTTCTTGGGCTCGCTGCGGCTGCGCCCCCGTCGTGACGCGCGTGTTGACAACCCAGATGGGGTTCGTGATGATGACGGTGGCGGAACCGGCGATGGCGCCAGCGGCCATGCTCTCGAGGGTCGTGAGCTTCGTGGTGGGGCGCCCGGCCTTGCGCGCCGCCGCCAGGAAGAACGACCGCGTCCACTCGTACCAGTAGTAGTAGACGAAGTTGGTGACGCTGATGCCGAAGACGGCGCTCGAGAGCCCCGCGTACAGGCCCGGGACCCCCTCCTGCGCCACGATGCGCCGCACCGCCGTCAGGAAGGCCGTCTCGGCCCGCCGCGACTCGACCTGCGCGCGCGTCGACAAAGTGATGAGCGGGTACCTGTTTTTATTCTCTGTGTGAGCAGCCTTCTTTTCGGTGTAGATCGATATTACAGGCGACCACGGACGTCAGAATCATGGATAGGATGCCGCCGCCTGCGCCGGCGAGGGCATGGGCGATGTTGTCATTCTGCGGGACGAGCGGCTTGGAGGACGACGAGGCCATCTTCTTTTCTTAATTTCTCGACGAGAGAGAAGGTTGAATAGGGTGTTGAATTAGGAGAACCAGCCATCAGCCAAAACCGAACTTGGGTTGCAGGAGAGCTGCCTTCATATCGGAGCTGCATCGGTGAATTGCAAGTTAGGAATGCCGAGGTAAACTGATTTCATCACTTACCATTGTACGTAGTATGACGGGCTGTTCAGGTAGTTATTCGGCTCACTCCAGTAGGGAGCCGAGCTTGTGAAACGGCCTGTACTCAGCGGTAGTATTAGTGGTACCGGCATTCAATTAGCGCTGAAGGAAGTGCCTAGGTAACCCGCTATTGCACCCCGCAATCCCTTGTGTTTGCCGCCTGTAGCACACCCCAGTAGTAGAGAAGCGGCGAGTAAAGGCGGTCACATGTAAACCGGTAAGGCTAGAATCGCACACCAACTTTCGAAGTGGGAAGAAGAGAATCAAGACTCAGGCAGTCCTTCCGACTCCACAACTCCCTGCTCTCTATCAATTCCCATCCGCACTTAACGCACTTGTATTATTCTAAGAGGAGCTCACCCTCTGTGGCTAGTTTAACACATCACTCGACTAGGCTTCGTCAGCGCAAATCATTGCAGCGGAAAGTTCCTTGTACCTTGTCAAAAGGCGGCTCCTCATATGATACAGAAACAAGGGTATTTATACGCAGATCATCTCTGTGATAATCTAGGTGATACGTACTACCTAAAGCTTCAGGACAAGTTTTAGTATGCGAGTCATCGAATCTACTACGACAAGTCGTTGATGCCTGCTTGTCAAAGGTGTTACCCTCTGGGTAAGACCTGTTCAGGTCAGTAAAAGAGAAAGCTCCCTCTATGTCGGTCGTCTCGGTATGATGGGCCCCCGGGGTTGGAAGGTAACCGCAGATCAGGGTGCTACTGTCTCGTATCGAACTAATGAACCCAGCCTTGCACCCAACCAGGTAAAGAGCTGAAGTTACTTTCGCGCATACAGTATGGTCTTGGGCTCCAGCGGAGTAGTGCTAGGCATGTAGGCATGTTAGTGGAGCACATGCAACTTGGGCCATCAGAAAGAGGGAATTATAAACGGCCACAGATGCTAGTAATATGCTTCCCCGGGGGGCCAAGTCACCTATAATCCTTGACTGTCACATCAGAGATGGGCCGGCGCCTAGTATACATACCGCTTCCTCCTCCGTGCCAATCCGGATGGTCAAGGGACCGGAACAGGGACCGGACCGGGAACCTGACCCTGACCGTAAGGGGGATGCGATGACTGAGTGCATTTTCGTCTTCACACAGCACATGCCTAACACATGTATACCGTTGCAGCCCACTCATATAGTGGTATGTTTTCTCTTGCCTCTTTCCGACGTGCTTACTGAGTGCTAATGGGAGCTAGATAATTCACAAACAACCCCCTTTAGGAACCGCGGCAAGTACGGAAGCTCTATATGTCATGTTGGTTATATGTTGGTATGCATATTTATATCCCAACCCCCGTCTCCTCCCGTCAAAGTTAGCTTCGGTTTCCTCATTATAATGCCGGGTTTACTATTAAACCCATCAGCCCACCCTTCTGCCACTAGAAAAAGCCGTTAAAGTCGGTCTGGGGCCAAAGCG
The DNA here is from genome assembly GCA_004155035.1 of Monosporascus sp. 5C6A. Classification (NCBI taxonomy): domain Eukaryota; kingdom Fungi; phylum Ascomycota; class Sordariomycetes; order Xylariales; genus Monosporascus; species Monosporascus sp. 5C6A. Next base: position 57,695 of record QJOB01000065.1, on the reverse strand, counting down.
ATGTCGAAGCCAACCAATTGAGTTGTCACGTGAGGGAACTATGCCAGATATAGGAAATGAGTGCCTCTAAACCTGGACACGCCAACAAGGATTAAAGCCAGCCTCCGTTACGACCCCCACTGAACACGTTTGAGAAGGCTTTATTGATGAATCTCTCAAACCGAGTCATGGATTGAAACAAGTCCCAATTCCCTCGTTTTCGCATCTCCGCTGCTTTTACAGTATTCCGTACACCTTTTCTCCCGCACCCATATCCTGTCGCGTCGTATAGATGGCTGTAATAACGACCACAACAGACAGGCGGGCCCGATGATCACTTTGCTTAGCAATACATAAATTGCGCTACAGTACCTCGATAGCCCTGGGCTCCGGCATCGAGAAAAGAAAAGAGAAGAGCAAAGGACCACCGCTAAACTATACCTTCTGTAGCTATCGACACTAGAATTGCTAGATCAGCCGTTGGTGCGATCTGAATCAGAACCAACCACATTCGCTGAAAGTATCGAAGGCCGTCTTGTCAACCAGCCAGCAGCATCCGCCCGCCGCACCTCATCCGTTCCGTCTATCTACCCTTGCATGGCTATAAGCCGTCAATGAGAGGCAACCCCCGCATGCCCAATTTGCTACCGTCATTATGGCTACGGTCATGGCGATACAATCCAGCATCAACGGTGTCCACCACCCTATCATCCCGTCGCCAAGGACCCCGGAGCTGAGGCCAACCCTTCCCAGCAGGTTCGTGACGAGTGCAACCATCGAGGATGCTTACGTGAGTTTTATTCTCTACTGCAATCCGGCGGTCCCCCCGGATACGGACACTACTACCCTTAGGGAGGCGTTCCGGACGCCGCCCAAGAGCGGCGGCAAGAGCTTCAGTACTTTCACCCTGTTCCAATTAATTAAGCAACTCGGCGACAAGGAGATCAAGACGTGGGCCGAATTGGCCTTGAAATTAGGCGTTGAACCACCGGACCAGGACAAGGGCGAGAGCTCTCAGAAGATACAGCAATATGCTGTTCGATTAAAGGTATTTGACGATTAACCGCACCTTATCCCTTGCGAGGCATAGCTTACACGTGCTAGCGATGGATGCACTCGATGCATGTTAATGCCTTTTTTGACTACTTGTTGGAGAATCCGCACCCATACTGGACCCAGGTGCCCTCTAGTTCGGATCCCATCTGCGAGGACGGTAGAGATGGTGTTGCCGCCGAGGACGACATGGCTCTGAGAGCGTTATTGCCTCATATCCGGCCACGGAGAGGTCGAAGGAAGCCAGACGATGAACCCCTGAATAAGTCACCGTCTCAGCGGCCAAGGCTTGATTCGCCGCCGCCGGCATCAAACGGAGATGGCAGGCAGTCTCGACAGGAGCCGATAGATTCGTGGCCCTCGCATCCAGAGAATAGGAGTTCGTTTGTCTTCCCACCGATCGAGCAATCACGATCGAGCGTCGTGCCGGGACCAGATTCTATGTTCCCGTGGAGTAACGATTCGACTCGCACCCCCATGTCGGCTTACCCACACTCGGCCTTGACACCGGCAACCAGAGGCTCGTTCTGGGGCGATTCGGAGCCGCTCTCCGCTATTACACCGTCTAGGGCCAAGCAGCTTACTCGCCGTCACGGAGCAAAGGTTGTGTCTTCTGCTTGGAGAAGCGGTGGATCGTTCACGGGAGCGAAAACTAGGGGACGGCCCCCAATAAGCCGGTTCAACGAGCCCCTCTCAGCCTTCCCCGAAGGTAATAAGAGTTTCCATTCGATAACTCTTGATCACAAAGCCCCTACTCCGGTGACGACATCTGCGCCCACATCTGCGCCCACATCTGCCCCAGCTTTTCGGGCAGACCATTTACCGCAGCCCAGGGAACCAGAACCTGTGCAACCTCCAGCATCGAGGCCTCCTAGGCCCAGTGGCCTTTCCCTCCAGGTACCGGAAAGAGTCGGTGGGTCTGTGAGACTGGCGACTCCGCCGCCGCCACCATTAGTGTTAACACCCCCGCCTGGGACTACCACCAACGGAGAAAAGGCACCGCACTCCACAGTGAGGAGAGCCCCTGACGCGTGGAATTATACTATGCTTAACCCATCTTCGCCCTTATTCACCAACCCGGCTGCTACCGGTAATTCAAATTGGAAAATGGAAATCAAATTTGACGACGACATGGGGAACTGCGAAGAAATCGAGTGCCTATTTGCCTCGGAGTTGTTGGACGCCAACTGGTTCGACGAGAATGGGCAGCAAGTAGAAGTCGGCTCCATGGAAGAGGTGTTCGCTCTCGTCAGGGCGAGCATCGAGAATATATCGAAGGAGGCCAAGTCGAAGGAGGCGTTCCTTCTCAACCTATCGTGTCTGGCGGGAGCCGGACACATGCTGAGGACGAGCAAGTCCAGCGTCCAAAGGAAATATATCGGGCCTGATTATACCGAGTACCTTTGCGGGTGGGAGCTCCAGTACGGGGCCATAAAGGGCAAGTTCTCGTCGATAGACCGCGTGCCGCACTCGCGGTGGAAGAAGGGCTACATGAAGACGCCGACGGGCGACCCGGACCCATTCGATATCGACGCCGTCCCCGCCGAGGGTGACGCCGCCGCAAAGTACTGGCGCAGGAGATACGCGAGCCTCCTGCAAGCAGTCAAGTCACGGAACGACCATATCAACGGCTTCAAGAAGCATAGCCTCCAGTTTATGAAGACCCCACCAGGAAATGGTTAGCATCGGGATGAATGGGCCTGGCATCTTAGCATATCTTTATATAACATCTTGGGAGCGACCGTCCGCTTTTTTTTCGGCTTTCTCTGGTTATGTGCTCTATTCTAAGTTTCTGCTTTTTACCGTGTTGATGTTCGATACGAGCGCCTACGTGCATGCATATACGGATGGGTGTCGTTAGATGAGCGGCAGGGGATACCGGACTTTTGTTTTTGTTATCATGCCTGCATGGGAATTGGATACATTGAGATGTGCGGCGGCCGCAGGTAGGCGGGTCGCCTTCGTACGAGCTAAGCTGCATGATTGAGAGGGCACGATAAGAGATGGGGAGGTTGGTGGTTGGGTGAACCGATAGAGATATGCGAAGTAGATACCCCTAACTAGACAGCGTGCGTTGGAGCGCTGTAGTGACGTGTCCAGAGATCAAGTCGATTGATCGCAGACATTAAAATTTAGCTGTGATTCGTAAGTTCCATGATATCGTCAAAAAGATGGGTGAAATGGGAACAGGCATAATGAACTGTCCAGGTCCGCGAGAACCCCCGGGAAACTAACGTCTATGTCATAATGCGGCGCTAAGGACTAAACGCTTGTAGGTACTGTTAGGGGCCAACGCGAACAGCTAGGGACTAGTAGGAGCTGGATCCGGGTCAGAACGACAGCGAGGAATATAAAATATAGAGACAGCTGGTCTCGGATAGCAGCAGAAGGGAGAAGAGTACACCTCGAACTGAGATCCCCTGGACATGCTCCTATGGTGGCTGCACGCCTCCGCCTCTCTCGAAGACTTTTACGCAAAATAGACCATGCCCTATAAAAGTATCGTAACGATAACAGAAGTTTAATCTTGTAACAGGTTCTTACCGGATTCCGGGGATTAACTTTTATAATTATAATATCTCCTACGTACTCAATCACCGCATTATGAATTTCCATAGAGCAACTTCTTAAGGATCTAGTTTTCGCACTCCGAGCCTTGAACAAGGAGTCTTATACAACGCTCTTAGAGAATATGGGCATCTTGTGGAAGGGCAGCCGGTGTCAAGGGGCGGGTCACCTCCGTCTGCTACCTATAGTTTTGGGAGCCCATCACAGCTTGCTCTTTGCTTTTCATAATAACAGCCATGCCAGCGGCGAGCAAAACTCAGGGCATGCATTGACCCCAACTCACCAGGCCTTCAAACTTAATGGTTAGATTAGTCCCCCTCCCCCGGCCCCCCAAAAGAGTTGTAGACAGACATCTTATGAATCGAGGTGGACTTCGAGAGTACTTTGGAACGAGTGACTATGGACCGGGCAGAGGCAAGTTAGGACTCTAGGAGAATTTCAAAACTAGGTGCTATCAATGTTTCTTTCCATGGGGTCTTCCTAAGGCGGCGACCCCTATTCCGCCACTGATAGCTAAAACACTTACGCAACGGTGTAGTTCTTTGGTGCGCATTCGATCCCACAGAACGATTATTATGCTATTGTGGACGCCCACGAACGCTCCACTGAGGCGGACATCGCTTGGAGCTAAGGTTCAACTGTAATTAACATTGTGTTGCAGTCAGTATTATGGCTATTCGGGGATTCGTGCTTTACCCTTATATACGTTTGCCAGGGCTCCGTAGTGGAGTCTCAATCAGGTCAGACAAGTATTTCTTTCCACGAATAAGTCTAGACTTTCGATCAGGTTGACCCTGCGAACCCTCCGGTGGCGCCGTCTTACAGACATCGAGTGGAAACGATGAAATTATATTTGATCTCTGGCTACATCACAGCACAAGAAAAGCAGCGTTTCCATGAATATAGTGAGTATAGGTGAGCTCCGAGTCTTCGGGTTTTACTTCTGCGCCCAAATACCTTGCACTTTCAGTGGGAGAGACAGTAAAGGCTGGCTCGTTAAAGCATAGATGGTATTGCACGGGAGAGACTATATCCTCATTAATCATCAAACCCACTCACATACAAGTCTTCTACCTTAATATCTAGCTACGCTCCAAAGCTATAAGTCGGGCTAATAGCTCGAATCCAGGTCGCTACTAGGTGTATTACCTTTTACCCCCGATATAGGACAGATTTCATCTATCAGTTCTTATGCCTCGTATGGTTATAGTGGCATATGTGGTTAGTGACGCATGCGTTCAGTGACGATATTGTATAGGGGCGCATTGCTTATACTGACGAGTTCTACATGACAAGCCCTATTAGACGAGGAATATTGCACACACCAATTCTGATACGCAGGTTCCCAGAGGATGAAGTTTGGATGAAAATATTTTCGCCGAGTTATGTGGACCAGCTCTGCTGATGGGTCACGTCGAAGAGTTCTGACCCTGAGTTCTTACACGAGTTTTGTCGACGATGCCCTCAAATACTCAAAATGGTTATTCTACACTTACCCGTGCGCACTAACAGCGACGCCCGGAGTTTCTATGCTTCTTTCTTCCACTGGATTCTTGTCTAGGACCACAAGAAGATCGTCGCCGCTGAATCTCTGTTTCCTTTGACTGGGTCCCGGAACAGAACCCTACATATAACCGCACAAATTCTTTCTTCATTTTAGTTGACTTCTAAAGCACGATATTGTGAATACCATCGACTGGAGATTCCCATTCCTTCACCCAATTCCGGGGACATGTACCGTGAGAACATCGTCGCTTCCCTGAAGACTTTGCATTTTCTCTCTTAGTCCCAGAGCAGATCCCTACGAACACTATCCCCTACAGCTCCGTTACATTTGGCCAGGTTCCGGAGTACCTTCCTGTGGCCGTAGGCGACGGCTGCCTCTGCTTTTTCTTCCACAACTCGAACTCACATGGACTATTGTACGGATATCGTCGCCCTTGAAGTCTCCGCCTCTTTTACAAATACTCCGAAGCGAGGTGATAAACAAACAAACCATCTCAGCTGACACCATTGGCAACCCGTCTTTTTTGGCTCACCATCTTCCATTCCTATTGTCCTTCTCTTACTCCTAACACCTCCTATCGGTTTGACATTCGACACTGTTGTATGAGCAATCTGCGCAGTTGAAACCCGCCTCGAGCAAGGCCAAATACTAAAGCACCCATCATACCGGTGGGATTAGTAGGCTCAATGACCCGAAGCCTAAGAAAGGACAGACTGCCAATTACCGGGCTCATCATCGGAACTTGGGCGAAAAGCCACTGCTTTACCTCACCGGTTTCATCGACTCTCGAGCAACTTTAGAAGCCTTGCTCTGACATGCAAATCTGTCTATAGTATCTGAACGGAGAAGCTCTGCCTCGTCAACATCATGTCTTGTCACCGCAGTGCTCTGTCAAGGGCTTGTAAGTTTGGCGAGTTGCCTCTTCTTCGACAGTGTCTCGAACGCGGCGTCCCTATTAACGACCCTCTCCAACGATGTTCCTGCGGGATGGACTGTGAATATAACGAATTCACTGTCGGATATACTCCCTTGATGGCGGCATCTACCAGCCCCGCTAACCCCCTGGAGATGGTAGAGTACTTGCTGGAGAAGGGAGCAGACCCCAATAAGCCTTGCGAGTCCTGGGCATGTTTGCAGGAAACCCCCCTTCAGTTTCTGATTACCCATTAATTACATCAGCTCCATGGACATGTACAAACATAGGGTCTTCCGCATCTTGGGGCTCTTGCTCAGTTCAGGCGCTGATCCCAACGTGAGAGGCGACCCCGAAAGCTATTTTCCTCTACACATGGCGCTAGCCGGAGCCCACGGCGACTCGGACTGTCCCCCGGAGGTAACCTGGTTACTGCTGGAGCATGGCGCGGTGGCCTTGATAGATGAGCAGAGCCGGCCCGGCGATGACGCGTGGGCGGATGCCCTGTCGGTGCTTATCAAGAAGAACGTCGATACAAAGGGGGCCGACCCGAAATTCGCGCAGAAACTGGCTCTCGTCTTGCGGCATCACCCTAAAGCGCTTAATGACACCACTTGGAGTGGGCCTCTGGACTGCATTCTGGAACGCCCTTCCCGTCGCAGCAAGGCCTTGCTGGAAGTCGCCATTCGGTACGGCTGCGACCCCAACGCCCGCTACCGCCTGGCCGACTCGGACGATACCGGTGGCACCTCCCCGATAAGGCGGCTCTACAATAGCATTGCCGGTACGGCGTCGTCTTAGCAGGAAGACGCCAATGCGCTGGACATGTTGCAAATGCTGCTGGAGGCCGGTGTCGACCCTGACCTGTGGGCGGACGGCGAGGACTGGGCGGTCGAGAGCGCTCTTCGCCCCCTCAACGCCTCGCCTCCATCACCGGAGCGCCGCGCTATGCGGATATGAAGACCGCGGTTCGCCCGCTTCTGCAGCACGGCGCGTTGCCGGATGTTGTAGGTTTCGGCGATAGTATGACGGCTCGTGCACGAGTTGCACAGGCTGCGCTCTGCAACGCTTCCTACAAGTCGATTATCTTCTCGCAGTTTACCACGATGCTCCAGCTAATCGAGTGGCGGCCCCAGCCGGCAGGTATTTCCACGGTCATGCTTTGACGGCAGCACGACGCCAGCTCAGCAACCCTCCACCATGCCTGTGCCAGCGGCCGGGGGTAAGCTACAGCTACGTCTGCGAGCTTAAGCCACCCCCTGCGAGACTCAGGTGCGAGTGACGGCCCAGGATCCGGACATGGTCACATTCAGGCCCCATCGGAGACAGCTCTATCGGGGAGCGGCGAAGTCGAGCTGTTGCTGAGGGTATGGCACCGACGCCAACATCTGGGATCGTTGGGGCGCTGCACCTAGCTCTGCCGGTATATCTCCGAATCCTAATGCGCTTGGACGCCCTAGCGAGTCGCAGCATGCCAAGGCCGGGAAGGATAACAAAGCTGCGGGCGCTACTGCTGAACTTAGATAGCATTCAAGTTAGTCTTCGATGAATACCAAAAGCCAATCCTCTGATTTGTATATACTTCTATGCCCAGTAGGTGAAATATGGAAGCGAGCAAATCTTTTCGGGTTATAATGATAACAGGAACACTTATTATGAATATTCGACCCTCGTAATGGCTATGTTTGTATCATTTGCTTCAGATCGTATAAAGGCTTAGTTACTATGGACTACGTTTAGGGATCGTTCAATAATACTGCGAGAGCCAAATCGAATACGATCTACAGTATAATTTTTGGGACCAGAACCGGGGGGAAACTCCTCGGGAAGGCGAATGAGGCTGAGTTACGTCACAGCCTAGCCGACTTTTAACAAAAACGACGACGACGCTTACGACTAGTCTCAACCGGCGGCTCGGTTAAACGGTGGAGAACCGGGACTTCTTCGAAGAACAAGAAACTTATAGACCACGGTGGGTACGGGCTATCACGAACTTCATGATGCCAAAGCCCTCTTGCTCTGGAACATTGGCTTGCATTAAATCTTTGTTCTTTATCCGTTGCCATGACGGAAGCAAGCTGTCCGTAGGATTAGAAGACTGTGTTGTTGGAGAATTACCCACAGATCAACGATCGGATCTTCGAAGCTCCTCACGGACGGGCGGTGGGTTTGATCAGATCTTGGATCTGTCTCAACTTCCAGGGCCAGGTAAGTACGTAAGTATGTACAGTAGGTAGTGTAGTTAGCACTATCGTCTGAAATAGATTCTAACGTGCGAAGCACAAGCACAACATGTATGTTGTACGTACGTAACATTTGAGGCCAAGACAAGAGTGAGATCAGCGCGGAGCTAATGCAGGGGGAATTACTGACTTGTTGTAGGTAGATGCGGTACGAGGACCTTGTTGTGCAGACTCGTACCTCTTGGCCAGCCAGGTCAATTTGAAACGCCGGCTGGGCGCCAGGCGGCCGGGGAGCTGGGGGCGGTTCCGCGTTTCTAATGGTTGTTGCCCCAAATATGGCAGCTGCACAGGGACCCCTAAATTTGCCTTTGTGCAATCACTGTAACCAACCAACCGCCCTCCCTGACCATTTCAGGGACAGATCAAAAGTAGATACTTCATCTTTTTCTCGGAAGAGACGGCAAGAGCTTCAACGGAGTAAAGTAATCCCCTGAGGTTATTCAACATGCCTACGATGAAATGGATGCACGTATACTCAATTCATCTATCTTCTCTTTTGGGAGCCTAGATGGATGTAACCAACAACTAGGTACCCAGTAATAGATTGATAACGGCGAGGTACTACTACGTCAGTGACCTTTGGACTGGGACCCGCTGGCAAAACCACACAAGGATGACGCGGACTGAGGAACCCAGGCGAAGCAGGTGGACCACAAAATTTCTGGCTAACAGACAATACCCTCTGAAAAAAAAAGAAAAAAAAAAAAAGCAAAAGTCACACTCCAGATTCGATCTGATCAAGTGGTTACGGTTGACTTGGGTACAGCATCAGTGTATGTAGTAAGTCGTGAAAGGCAAGTCCTCTTGTGGGCAAAAGGGATTACTACAGTATAAAAATCTCCACAATCCCATCGACTAGTGCACTTTTGGCATCATCAATACTAGTATGCCAGCCAGACCCTGTGAGGAAGAAGTGTCGATGGATTCGCTTCACCAACATCCTTTCTTTCACCTTCAGTAATATGTTCAATTCCACCCACCCAGTCTTTATACGGATGCCCTTTTCCCTCTTCACATTCCATTCTCTCTGGATTACGGCTGTATCTCTGTCTTTAGACTGTTATTCTATATACGCTTTACGACTTTATCGTCTCAAGTTGTAGAGTCTCATATAATTCGAATTCGTTCTCACTAGCGAGCGTGATAGCCTTCGCTTGCGCCCGGCATCAATCTTTTTTATCTGGCACCCACCTCGCAATTGATAGCCTGGAGCCATCTTGACCCAAATAAATAATCGATGCGCCCACTCCTTCATCGTCGAATCTGATAGGCGCATATCACATGTCCGTTTAATCGGGCTTTCTCAAAATCGCCCCCCTGAACACACTATGTCGATAAGATCCCCCACTGGTAGGGGCTTCGTGCAGCTCGGGGCTTCGCGCGGAAGCATCGAGCATGGGATCCCTCTACAACAAGTCCGCAGCAATGCAAGCTCAACGGGCGCTCGGAGGCCCAACCAAGGAGGAACCTACGACGGTTTCAGCGAGAGTTCACCTGGCGGTGATGAGAACGAGAAGCAGGAGGGGTTCTTTCGGCATGGACGAAGACGAGCTAAGAACGAGGAAGCTCCTACTCGTAGCGACACCCTCGCTTCCGACGAGTTGTCCGTCAACGCCATGGGCAGGCTATACAACAAGATTATCGGATTCTCCGTCGTCACACGTTACCTTATCTACATCATACCCGTTGGAACATTCTTAGCCGTGCCCATCATCGTCATACAGGCCACGGGAAACCATCATGTGCAGGCTGGCCAAGGCCCTTGCATCACGGATGACGAAGGACGGGAGACTTGCGCTCCTGGACCCCTACTATTCAACCTCTTTGTATGGGTCGAAGCAATGTGGTTATCCGTATGGGCTGGCAAGCTCGTCGCCCATCTGCTTCCCGGCGTGTTCATGTTCCTTGTCGGCTTCGTCAGCGCCGGGACACGGAAGTATGCTACGGTACTCCACGCTCTGGAGATTCCCATCTCCCTGTTCTTTTGGGCGTTGGCTTCCTTCTTTAGTTTTACCGGACTTTTTACGAGCAACTTCGATAGTATCTCCTGGGTTAACACGCTCAAGAAGATTCTAGGAGCCTCTCTGGTCTCTTCAGCCGTGTTCCTTGGCGAGAAGGCCATTGTTCAACTCATCAGCATTACCTATCATCAGAGATCCTTTGCGAACCGGATAAAGGACTCTAAGCGGGAAGTGCGCCTGCTCAGTATCATGTATGATGCTTCCCGAACTCTGTTTCCCATGTACAGCCCTGAATTCGAGGAAGAAGATGTCATCATCAACGATAGTATCGAGATGTTGATAGGCGGCAAGAAGAAGAAGGGCCACCCGGGCCGGAAATCGGTGAATCCCATGGCCCTCATTGCTGAAGCGGGCGGTAAGGTCGGTCGTTTCGGTGGAAAGGTCACGTCAATATTCGGCCATGTCGCCTCGGAGATTACCGGCAAGCAGGTCTTCAACCCGAATTCTGCTCACTCCATCGTCGTGGAAGCCCTCGAGAAGACCCGGACGTCGGAGGCACTGGCAAGACGTATTTGGATGTCCTTCGTCGTAGAAGGCAAAGAAGCGCTATATCTGGACGACATCCGCGAGGTTCTTGGCCCAAGTCATGCTGAGGCAGCCGAAGAGTGTTTTATGACAATCGATGCAGACAGCAATGGCGATATCAGTCTCGATGAAATGATAAGGAAGGTCGTAGAGATCGGCAAAGAGAGGAAGGCCATCAGTCACAGCATGCAGGATATAGGCCAAGCACTGTCTGTTTTCGATAACATCCTCCTATTCGCGGTCCTCCTGATCGTGATCTTCGTCTTCCGTAAGTTGGCGCCTCTGCACCGGCCAACATGCTAATCATTCTAACTCTACGTTGTAGTTGCCTTCTTCCAAAGCTCTTTCATTACTACACTCGCAACTGCAGGAACCGCGTTACTCTCGCTGTCTTTCGTATTTGCGGTAACGACTCAAGAATTCTTAGGTTCTTGTATATTCCTGTTCGTCAAGCACCCATACGATGTTGGTGACCGTGTTGATATTGCTGGCGGGTCGTCAGAACAACTGCTCGTTGAGAAGATCTCCCTTCTCTATACCGTGTTCATCCGGATCGACAAATTGCAGACCGTTCAGGTACCAAATATTGTCCTCAGCAACTGCTGGATAGAGAATGTTACCAGGAGCCAAGCCATGAAGGAAATCATCCAAGTTAACGTCTCCTATGACACATCATTCGAGGATATCGAGCTATTACGTCAAGAGATGGAAGACTTTGTGCGCCACCCGGACAACGCGAGGGACTTTTTACCGGACCTTGTCATCAGCGTCGAAGGTGTTGGTGATTTAGACAAGTTGAACCTTCAGATTGCCATCAAACACAAGTCGAACTGGCATAACGACGCCGTCCGAGCGTCCCGACGCAACAGGTTTATGTGTGCGTTGACATTGGCTCTGAAACGGGTCCCGATCTACCCTCCGGGTGGCGGAGGCGAGGCGTTGGGCGGACCGACAAACCCATCGTACTCTGTGTCCATCTCGGATGAAATAGCCGCTGCTGCTCGAGACAAGGCGGCCGAAGACAGGGAAGCGAAACGAATGGTGCCTAGCAAACCTGCGCATAACAACACGAAGGCTAGTATCGCCGACGACGACCAAATGAGAGCCGCACAGGAATTCAGCGCTGTCAGCCCTGTAGCACTCGCTGATGAGTTTGTTTATAAGCGTGATGATAACACATTGCGTGAGCGAAGATCGGGACGTCGATCGAACGATCTGCATCGCTCGGATGATATGTCGAACCGCCTGAGCTTGACAAAATCGCAGAGTGTGAGGGGTCATCGGAGAGCCGGTGACACAGTCCCTCAGAGCCCTGTGGGTGGGAGCACGGCCCCCAGCCATGCACGCGGAAACACGCCGGGTGTCCAGGTCACACAGCACCTCACGCCGTTCGACGAAGAAGCGCAGATCGGCGGTCCAAACCCTTTCGAGCATGAAGGAGATAGCCAGAGATATACGAACCAGCACGGGGGGCATGTATCGGCCCGGCCCTCTGTATCAGGCGCACAGGTGCCGTCTCAGCATCCAGAGGCTAGGGCTCGAGGTTCTAGCATGCCATCAAACAACCCTTACCAGCAGCAATAGAGCCGCTGAGGGAATGACGTCCCAATAGGCGTGGCTGCTCAATTATTCCTTTATAAAAGCCGGAAATCGGGCCGGGGGAGAAGGTCAAAGGCGTTCAACGGGGAAATGCATTAATAATTGCTACATAAGTACGGCTTGCTTTAGACTCGGGGAATTTTTAGAGCGTCTATGGCGATGCCAGGCACTTTGATGAAAGAAACGCTATAACGGCCACCCAGATAACTTAGATTCATGTAGAAACCCATGGAGGGGGCTATGGATTCATTTGTGGGCTAGTCCCCTGGCACCGACATCCCCATGGGGAGGATGGATATACAAGTCAATCCTTGACATCGTGCAGCATTCAGGCTCCTGTCGTGTTGCTATTCTCGTCACTTACCCCATTTCCCCAGGCTCGGGCTCCGGGTGAATGTTACGTCAAGTGTCAGGTTTGTCTTGCTAGGTGTTTATCATTAAAACTCTGCCTAATAAGACACAACTTTGCCATGGACCTGGAGTGTCATCATATCCGGATTCAGGTCCCGCAGCTCCACAGGCTGTCTACGTAGGTGTCCTATCCATGTGCCTCCAGCTACGCACGTAGTCACTTCAAACCATCCCGGCACAGCAGTGAGTACCGTCTCGACAGGCGGAGAGGTGAGCGACCGGACAAGCGTCGCTCAGGCCGAGCACTTGGCCGGAGCCTCCTACCTCAGACCCCAGGTCTGCGTCCTGCCGCCGTTCCACGACATCCGGATGGACAGGCCGCGCGGGTTGTCCTCGTCGACGGCGAACGCGATCTCGCCCGTGACCTCGTCGCCCTCCTTCATGGCCACCAATCTGTCGTCGTCGGGCTGCTTGCACACCAGCAGGCCCTGTTTCCAGTGCGTCTCGGCGCCGTGCGGCCCCGTCGTGAACGCGATCCGGTCCCCGGCCTTGTCCTCGGCCCTGGCCCACGCGCCGTCGGCGGCGTCCTCGAGCCGCACCTGCGCCTCGTGGCCCTCGCGCGCCGGCGAGAAGAAGGTGTCGAACCAGACCACGAAGCCGTCGAGGGCCTCGACGTCGCGCGCGAGCCGCGTCGCGAACGGCGCCGCGAACGACAGGTCGGCGGGCGTCGCCGTGTAGAGGTCGAGCAGGCGGAAGGGGGCGGCCGGCCCGGCGACGGCCTCGCGCGACCAGCAGAGCACGCGCGCCTCGTCCTCGAGCCCCGTCGCCATGGCGCGCATGTCGAACCCGTACACGTCGCGCCAGAAGGGGGCGCCGTTGTCGGCGACCCAGGCGCGGTCGGCGGCGGGCGCGAGCCAGAGGGACGCGTGCGACGGCACCAGCAGGCCCGTCGCCGGGTTGAGGTACCGGTCGCGCGCGTAGAGCACCGAGGGCAGCATCGCCTCGAACAGCAGGCAGTACCCCATCCACTCGCTGACGATGACGTCGACGAAGCCGCCGTTCTGGGCCGTGGCGGCGAGGCCGGGGAGCTCCACCTCCTCGATCTTGCCCCGCACCACCGTGATCACGTCCGAGAGCCCGTTCTGGTACACGTTCTCCCGCGCCTTGTCGGCGATGGCGCTCGCGTCCACGGCGTAGACGCGCGACGCGCCCGCGCGCGCGCAGAACATGCTGAGGATTCCTGCGGTGACCCATCGTTAGCTAGATACAGGGTAAGTTGGCGGCAGAGTTGTGTGTGTATTTGGATTGGGTATCCCGGTGTGTTGAAGTGGAGAAGCATGAATAAATGGGGGGAATAAGCGCCGGATGGAGTGGACGAACCTGTCCCGCATCCTATATCGAGGACCGTCTTCCCCTTAAACAGATGCTTGTTGTTGTAGATGAAGTCGCGATACGCATCCGTGCGGACTGTGTCCTTGAGCATCGTCTCGTGGATCTCTGGGGAATTTTCTCTGGTCAGCACACGCGACATTCCTAACCGTACAGCAAGTTTCCCCCACCGTCCTCCCTTGCCTCTGCAGTAGGATAATCACAAATAACCCACCGATCCCGGCGTATGAATCCCAGTAGTACTTCGAGTCGTCCTCGGCCTTCTCCTTCCCCTTACCCTTGCCCTTAGCCGCCTCGTCGTCGGCGTCGGCTTCGTCGCCCCACCGCTGGTCCAGCGTCTGCTGCACGGCGACGCGGTAGTTGTCGAACTTGGCCGTGACGCGCGCGAGCTCCTCCTGGAGCTCGGCGTTGCGCATCAGGAGGTCGTTGACAAGCGCCGCGTTGTCGCCGCTCGTTTCCGCGGCAGCTTTGGCGGCGATGGCGTCCGCCGCCGCCGCCGCCGTCGTCACTTCCGGCAGGTCGAAGAGGCCCAGGATGACGGCGTCGTCGTCCAGCACCGGCTTCAGATACTGCTCGTGGTCGATGTCGGCCAGCGAGATGTCCTCGGTCACCGGGAGGCCCTCGTGCACGCGTTGGCGAACTGGTGGTTAGGTTAGCGACAGCGTTCCAATCCAAGTAAGTATTTTAGGTAGGCAGGAGAGCAATGCGACAGCATGGCGGAGTCATGGACCGTCTCGTCCGCAACTATGGGTAGAAGGATGATGTACACACGAAGCCATCCAAACCCGGAACGGCATCGAAGAAGAAAAACCATGCAAACGGCCTACTGAAATTGACAAGCTTGACGCTGCCGTGGAAATCGAGCCGCAGGCGCTGCCGCACGGCCAAGAAGTCGAACCCGTGCTTGTCCCTGCAGTGCGCGAGCATGGATGCGACGTCCGTGAAGACGCGGTCGTCGAGGAGCGAGATGACCTCCTGGGCCTCCTCCTCGTCCGCCTCGACGTCGTCCCAGCCCTCGTCGTCCTCCCTCCAGTCGGATGACTCCGAGTCGCTGATGGGGTCCGCGGACTTGCTCGGCCTCGAAACCATCATTCTTCCCTCGACTGCTTCTTCCTTTTATTTCTCACCCCCTAGGAAACAAAAGGTGAAGGGAGCTCGGAGGATCTTCTAAGGAGATCTGCGAGTTGGGGATACCTCTTGCAGTTTTCTGGCTACACCGGAGAATACGTACTATTCATGAATTTGTTATAAGGCGAAGAAATTGTGGAAGTGGAGGGTTGAGGTCTGGTTAGTTGCATATCAAAAGTTTACTACGGGCATCAATGCTGGCTAGATGCATAGTGAATGGCTTTTCAGGAGGCATCGCTATTGGTGAGGTGCTTTGAGATGTAGTTATTCCCCTCTTAATTGTCGGCCGGGTATCGATCTGTAGCCTCGAGATATAGTATATAACTGGACAACACTTGACCTGCTGCAGCGTCTGACACACTCTGAAGTATTTTAGTCTACCTCGTCATCGTCGTCATCGTCGTCATCGTCATCCTCGTCGTCCCCATCTTCATCGTCAGTTATAGTTTGGTTGAGATCGCGAAGCCGTTTCTGGGTCGTGGGTTAATACAGATTGGCCAATCTGACTGTATGCGAAGCCAGGGCTCTTATATGCAGTGGTGGTCTGCGACTCACCTTGTACTTTTCGACCTTTTCTTCCAGGTCTCCGAAGACCATCAACAGATCCTCCAGTTCCGTCTGTGTTGCAGCTTTCTCCTCTTCTTTCTTTGTCACCTGCTTGCGCATCTAGATTCATATCGTCAGCGCCCACTTGGTCCCACATGTGAGGGACAATTTCTAGTAATACCTTCTCCAATTCTTCGCTTCTTTGCGTCAGCTTTGTCTCGAGCTCTTCAGCTTGCTCTTCGGCTTTCTTTGCTCTAGACTGAACCGCTGAAAGCTCCGATGCATGCTTATCCCGAGCTTCCTGCAGTGCCTGGGAATTTGCTTTGTTCGCCTGTATATCGTCAGTATCATTCGAGCGAAGATGCACCATGACGTACCTTCATCAACTCGACCTCAAGCCGGTTAATTGTAGCGTTGAGTTCTGAAATTTCCGCTTCGGTCCTTCGCTGGACTCGTGCCGCCTCAGCCTCCGCAGTTTCTAGACGTGCAATGGTGGCTTTCAAGTCTGCCCTTTCGCCCTCGAAGCGTCGCTGTGCACGCTCCTTCTCGGTTTCAGCTGTCTTGCGGACATAGTCTAGTTGTCGTTGGAGCTCAGCCTCTATATTCCGATGCTCGGCATGGATAGTCTCGGCGGCCTTCGCTGCTTCTTGCTTGGCGATATCCAACTGTCGCTGGTGTGCCTCTTCCTTTGCCCGATGTTGGTTTTCGATACGCCTGAAAAGTTAGCAATAGCTGAGGTGGGCGTAGATATTGGAAATGGCTCACTTGACATCTTCCTCATGGTGCCGTTGAAGAGCTTCATTGACGCTTTTGATGCGGGCTATTTCAGCAGCAAGGGTTTCTTGTGATTTGTGACGTTCCATTTGCTCGTGATCCAATTTCGCATTGAGCGATGTCTTCTCATCGATGGCTTCCCGCAGTTCCTGTTCCTTTTCCTCGAGCCTCGCACGTAGCGAATCGACCATCTCCCGGGATATGCCCTTCTGAACCCCGTTGGTCACGACAGAGATCTCCATCCCGGGATCCCGATCGATAGCTCGCAGTAGACGGTTGTAGTTATCCTTAAAGAAGTCTACAAACGTCGCATCGAAGAACACCTCCGGCAAGTCCCCTGAATTATCCAGCTTTTGAGGGGTAACCTCGAAATTTCTCATGAGGTCGTGACTCCTGAGTTTAGATAAAGTGTCAACATATTTCTCGCGGCCTACTTTGGACACCAGAATGGAATGCACTCGCGTTCGGGTTATCGGCGAATCTTTTGTTGAGAACTCGTAGATGACACCAAGTAGCACGGAACTTAGCCCTCTGACCAGATCGCTGCGGGGTGGATGCCGCACCACAGCTTCTGCAAGAGCATTTACGTTGCTGCCCTCGCCCAAAAAATCGTTTACTCCATCAAGGTCTTCGAAGAGCCATCCTATCAATAACATCAGGTAGCCAACTAATATCCTCTCGTCATCTTCTCTCAGGAGCCCACTGAGAAGATGGGCCGTGACCGTCTGGATACCCGTTACTACCTCTTCACCGCTTTCAGCATCCCCTTCTGTCACGGCCATGGCCAAGGCTTTGCCTTCCGGGTTATCATGTAAGAGGTGGAAGGTGATGACCGCGGCAAACCAGTGGCGGTACGGGTCGATTGATGCGGAGCTGTCGAGTGGCTGCAACAAAGTGGTCAGTACGTTTGCCGTCTCGTCAGCACCGGAGTTATGGCCGTCGATTGCCCTTCGCAAGAAATGGGAGCGGATCTCAGGATGGTTGAATAAGTATGATTTGATGCATTGGCATGCGGCTAGTCGCAGGTCAAAAGCCTGCAGCGAAGGTACACTGAGGACTAGGTCAAGCAAGCCGTCTATAACGTAGACTGTCGGCACCCCGTTTGCATGACCCGCCTGACCGTCCGCCTTGGGACTTGTTTCTAACACCGATGGCACCTGCAGTTGGGCGAAGTTCTCCTGAAGCTTTGCATTACCCTTGATAATATCAGCACAGGTGTTGAGAGCCTCGGCTCTGATAGGCATGTCTTCAGAATGACTAAAGGCAAGCTGCAGAGCATGATACAACACGCCATGCTGCCAAAATGCCGCCTGATTCTGAGGTGTTCCTTCAGACCCGGATACAAGGAAGAACCGAAGCACTGCGAGCAACGCGTATACATTTCTGTTACGTTGTGCCTGAGCCCACTGTGCTACCTCTTCCTGCTCTCTATGGTACGTAGTTTCCAACAATTTCGCCAACCGCGGGACATGGCCTTCTTCTCGGAAGAGAGACTGATTCGAAGGGTTTAACCGCAAAAGATTGGCCAGTAGGATCAGGCAGTCCTCGACAATTCTATCGCCGGCTGTCAGACCACCTTCAGCTGCTATTATAGCAAAAGCCTTCTCGAATGCACTTTGAAAAGCAACGATTTTCTGAATGATCGGAGAGGACGGCGTGAGATAGGTGAGCAGCGTAAGCCCTTCGTTTCGTACGGCCTCCCGGCGGTCGTCGAGAACGGCAACAAGCCTAGAAATGCCCAGAGGGGCGGCGACAATGCACTCCTCGGTGCGGTCGGTTCGGGCGGCGAGGATAGCGGAGAGAAGTTGGAGACTATAGAGTCGGGAATAGAAGTCGTTGGTCTCGAGGAAGTCTAGAAGCAGAGTAATGTTCTCCTGGCGCTGGGTAAATTCGTCGGCAAGCCACAAGGCTATCTCTTCGGATGCTTCAGGACTGTCCTGATTGGGGTTGAAGAGCATCAACAAGGTCTCGAGGACCACCTTGACCGTGTCGACGTCCTCGCCATCCTTGGATAAGCTCCCGATGAGACTCCTGAGGGCTCCCGACGCGACGGAGGCAGGGTATTCCTTGGCAAAGCTCCGTAATCCAAGGATAGCAGCACGGCGATCTTCTAGTAAAGTTGCGGAGCTGAGGCGGCCACTAAGAACGGTTATGGTGTCACTAACAGACTGCTTCGCAGGGGCAGAGGCGATCGAGGAGAACATGGTTTGTGTGGCTTCTTAATGCTGTTTCGTATTGCGGCCATTGGGCAATTATTCTACCGACTGGGGCACATAATGATATTTCCAGGTGGTTGCCCAATGCCTACAAAGTGAATAGGAGACAGGAGGGGACGACGGAAAGGGTCAAAGATTCCAATTTAGCAGGAACTAGGTGGGCAGGTTTAGGTCTGGGCCTTAAATGGAGCAGTGAGGTTCACAATCTTGACAATTGTTATTGAATCCCGAGAATCGTAGGCATCTCCAATGGTGCTAGCACCTGCTGAAGATGATGATGCGATGCGTTGGCCAGATAATTCAATTCAAGCTTGTGACTATTTTCCAACATAGCTTCTAAGTGCATAATTTGTTGCGGAAGTGAGGGACATATGAATTTAGCGAATGTATCTGGGTATCTTCCTTTTAGGCCCGAACCGGGTGCTGCCAGGTCCGTACTTACCTAAGCGCAAGATGCTAATCAAACTCGGCTAGAGGCGGCTGCGAACTCCTCCGTTCCCCGACGCCAAGATCGACTTGAAATTTTATGTACCTACATACTACCCCTACTTTGTAGCTCTCGGCCAAGGCTAATGAAGTACGGCCAGAGCTGCTAGTACTACTAACTACTACTGCTACTACAACTACTACTAACCTACTCCAGCGCAAAGCCATCACCGGCTTGTACAACTCTTCTTGTTCAACTCCCCTTCCGCTCCTCCCGCATCTCGGCCTTTTCTTACCATTGCGGGCTATATGCGCAATTCAGAGGTTTTCATCTAAAAACCGGCCGTGGATTATTCCACCGTTGCCCTCTTCATTCATATATTCGGAAATTCAGCTGCGCGATACCGAGCTGCCCGGTAATACACCATCCAAGCATTCGGCGCTCTAGCATCTGAATGCAAACACAGAGATCTCTCGTCGTAGCGCATGGTATTCGCACGAGCATAGGCGTTTCTTTGTATTTGAAGGGGTCACCTGCATTCATCTTACAAATATCCCAAAACAAGGCCAGGTCCTTCCATCATTTAATACCCATCCGCTCTTTCAGCCTCGCCACGCCTCTGAATAATCACCGAGTCTTTCGGATCACACTGTCGTCAGGATGGGTATTCCCGCCGCTTTTCGCTGGTTATCCCAGAAGTACCCCAAGATAATATCGCCGGTCATCGAAGACCAGCCCATTGAAATGGACGATGGCGCCGTCATACCTGTTGATACTACCCGCCCGAACCCCAACGGCGAAGAGTTCGACAATCTCTACCTCGACATGAACGGAATTGTACATCCTTGTTCGCATCCCGAAGATCGACCCGCCCCAAAAGATGAAGAAGAGATGATGCTGGCCATTTTCAAGTATACTGATCGAGTAGTCAACATGGTCCGACCCAGGAAGCTGCTGATGATTGCCATCGATGGCGTCGCCCCTCGTGCCAAGATGAATCAGCAGCGCTCCAGACGTTTTCGTTCGGCGCAAGAGGCGAAGGAGAAGGAAGTCGACAAGGAGGAGTTGTTGAAGATGCTCAAGAAACAGAACGGCGGTGTGCTGCCCCAAGACACCCTCGAATCTATGACCAAGAAGGCATTCGATTCCAACTCTATTACACCGGGAACGCCTTTCATGGATATTTTGGCGGGAAGTTTGAGGTATTGGTGTGCTTATAAGCTCAACGCCGACCCCGGTTGGGCTAAGATGAAGATTATCATCTCTGATGCAACCGTCCCTGGTAAGTGCCGCCTACGCTTAGTCTTGCGTATGGTTTTTTCTTTTAAAATCGTCTTTTAATTATTTTAATTTTAGGGGAGGGTGAACATAAAATAATGGACTTCATACGTTCGCAGAGAACTTCGCCGGACCACGACCCAAACACTCGTCATGTCATCTATGGCTTAGATGCTGACCTGATCATGCTTGGTCTGGCTACCCACGAACCGCATTTTCGCGTTCTACGTGAAGACGTATTCGCGCAAGACGCCAGGGCCAAGGTCTGTAAGCTTTGTGGTCAGAAGGGCCATGATGCGAGGAATTGCCGAGGCGAGGCAAAGGAGAAGCAAGGGGAGTTTGATGAGAAGGACAGCAAAGCGCCACCGCTTAAACCCTTCATCTGGCTCCACGTCTCAGTCCTGCGGGAGTATCTAGCTGTCGAATTAGATGTCCCGGGACTCCCTTTCCGATTCGACCTCGAACGCGCTATTGACGATTGGGTCTTTATGTTCTGCTTCGTGGGTAACGATTTCTTACCGCATCTCCCTGCTCTAGAGATCCGAGACAATTCTATCGATACGCTCACGGCGATCTGGAGGGACAATCTGCCATTCATGGGTGGCTATGTGACCAAAGATGGCAGCATCGACCTTGAGAGAGCCCAGCTTATTCTCAACGGTCTGGCGAAGCAGGAAGATGCGATATTCAGACGGCGAAAGGAGACTGAAGACCGCCGAGAAGCCGGCTTTAAGAGAAGAAAGCTGCAAGAGGAACAGAGAAATGGGCGGAAGAACGGCAACCGAGCGGGAGACACCCAGAATGGTCTCCCTGCCGGCCTTCCTCAGAATCTAACGCATGATATGGTCGTTAATAAGGGTTCCAGCAGTGCTAACGACGCAAACAAAAGCGCCGCTGCTGTTCTAAAGAGCAGATTACAGGGAAAGCAAGCCGATAACAGTAGCTCTGAAACCAGCGCTTCCACCGACCCGGCTGCTAATGGCGCAAATGGTCCGGATACTCAGCCGCCTTCTGCGCTCGGAAAGCGCAAGGCATCTATGATGGCGAGCGACGACGCCAGCACTCCTGATGATAGCTCAACTGCTGCCAATGACGAGGACGCCGAAGCTGGTGACACGGTGCGATTGTGGGAGGAGGGCTACGCCGACAGGTACTACGAGCAGAAGTTTCACGTGGATGCGAAAGACATCGAATTTCGACGCAAGGTCGCTAACGCCTACGTCGAGGGCCTGGCTTGGGTTTTGCAGTACTACTATCAGGGATGCCCTTCATGGGAATGGTTCTACCCATATCATTATGCGCCTTTTGCGCAGGACTTTGTAGACATCGGCAAGATAACCATTAATTTCGAAAAAGGGAGAACTGCCAGACCTTTCGAACAGCTGATGAGCGTTCAGCCTGCAGCGTCGCGACACGTGCTGCCACCCGTCTTCCACGACCTCATGACGGACCCGGATAGCCCAATAATTGATTTCTACCCCGAAGACTTCCAAATCGACCTCAACGGGAAGAAGATGGCTTGGCAAGGAGTGGCGCTGCTCCCTTTCATCGAAATGTCACGCCTGCTGGCTGAGGTTGAGAAAAAGTACCCACTACTATGTGCAGAGGACTTAGCTCGCAACGAACCTGGGAGAACGATTCTGATACTCTCCGAAGCCAACCAGGAGCTTTACGACGACATCATCAGCAAATTCTATTCTAAGAAACAAGGCCCACCCAAGTACGCGCTAAACCCACGGCTTAGCCAGGGTCTCGCCGGGAAAATTGAGAAGATGCCAGATTATCTCCCACATGGGCGGCTGGAGTATCCCCTGGAAAGGAAGGAAATGCCGGATCTCGAAGATGATCGATCACTGACGTGAGTCCAGCGCCTCCCAGTCAATTAACTAGTATCATGAATGCCTAGCTAACCTTTGACAGTGTCCTCTACGATATGCCGAGTAGCTCACACGCTCACAAATCCATGCTGTTGCGAGGTGTCGTGCCTCCCACGCCTGCCTTGAATCGTTATGATATCGATGAATTGAAAGGCAAGATGCGCAATTCTGGAAGAAGTCATGGAGGCGCCCCGCTGGGGCGCCGCAGTTATGATGGAAACAGAAGTGAGCGGATAAACTATGGTCCTGACTCTAGGAGGGATAGGTCCGGTCCGGATCGATCTTCACCCTATCAAGGTGCCCATCCAAACCACTACAACGGTTATCCAATAGCACCCCCAATGCCCCAGCCTGGATGGGCGCCACCGCCTCCTGGATTTCCAGGGTTCGGCGCGGGGCTGCCACCTCCGCCCCCTCCCGCCCATCTTGGTGGTAGCAGCCGTGATGGTTACGGATATCCGGGCAGCTATGGCGGCAGCTACGGAGGAACCTATGGTGGATATGTTCCAGCGCCGCCGCCGCCACAAGCTTACAATAGCTATGGCGGCCAATACAATGGTCCGTCTCCCGCATATGGAGGGCGGGATAGAGACCGCCGGCCTTACGACGATGGACGGGGTTATAGAGGTGGGGGCCGTGGTTATAGGTAGTTCGGATATTATCTATGCATGCCGTGCCCGGACCGGCAGATCTCATGTTCTTTTTGAGTGGTCGATGACGTATTCGGCTCGCCGACGGTACGACGAGGATAACACGCACGATCCATCTCTATATAAGTATGTACATGTATATCGCTAGCGTCCGGGCCAACACCGTAGCGGCATTAACCCTGGCGAAGATTGCCGACTCTGGATTTGGGAATACTGTTAGGTCCATCTCACGGAAACACCTGCATACCCTGGGGCTTCCCTCAAGATGCTGCCAAGGTCACATACTCAACGTTTGACAAGGGGGCCTTGTGCCCAATATATCACTTCTAGCGTCGATGATTTGCTCGTGAATACCTACACGTTGAGTTGACCGCAAGAGCCGTACATGCGGTGAGCGAGGCTGTCTTCCTTATATGTAGGTTTGATCCACAGTTGGGATGGCTGGCATGGCCGCATGCGCTGTCATGCAAGAACTGGACCAGGGTCTTCGTGATAATGTACATCTTCCCGAGGATCTTGTATACTTGGCAACGGTCGTTGTACATGCAAACATACGTACTTATTCGTAGGAGTGAGAGCTCTGGAGAGAGTGTGTCGTGGATGGCTGCTGTGGTCTGTTTTTTTTTTGTATTATATCAGATAGTCTGCATTTAAGGAGTCAGGGTTCTGACTATCGTTACGTCATCTTGCGAAAAACGTCTGTTTAATCATGTATATAAAAGGGGTATGTGCTTTTTAACAGGCGATCCTCTTATCTTTCGTATTTTAATGTTTATCTGGTAGCGTCTGGAGTAACGCCTAACCCTCCTAGGGATCAACATCCCAGTAGGTCCCGTAGCTGTTCCCTAAAATGGTTGGAGACCAGGGACTGGACTTGTTTTTCTGCAAACCAGTTCCGCGTTTTCGTCTTCAACAAAAGACGAAGAACGACAAGACCACTTCGATTGATGTACAGTATGTATCACTGCGCGCATGCCTGTGCGTGCGTGTGTGTGTGTGTGCCTCTCTATTTCCCTCTTTCCGTTTTCGCATTTTCGCATTGGGGACTTGGGGCCCCGCAACCCCCGCTTGGTGTAGCTTGGTAGGGACCAGACAGCCTAACGTTAGGTAACTTACCACAAGCTACAGCTCATGGCTTGGGTCGCCTTGCTCACTAAGGGAATCGAGGTGCAGGTGTTTGGAATACGGACGAATCTTATCTCGTTGATACACACCTATGTCCAAAGCAATCAAAGCTGACCCATACATTTGGGTTGGGTACATATGTAGAAGTTGGAGTCCCTTTTAAAGTTCTAATCCGGCTTCTTGGCTGTCACTCACTTTTTATATTTCACCCCTAACTCCAACCGCGGCTCCGCTACCACATCTCCGTCGCCTTCTGTTTGGCTGACATAACCAGCTATACATGCTATCCCACTGCTGCTACATACAAGCATCCCCTGCCTTATGCCACGAGGCCATCGTCACTTTTAATCTTGTGAAGTCTGTTTGTGCGCCTGTACCGTCGTCGTAAGATGCCTGCCTCCTGACCCCAGGTCTACCTCAGAACCAGTTCTTGGATTCTACATCTGTCTTGATGCTCTGTTCGGTTGTTTTGTTCTAGCCTCGAGCCTCTAGCCTCTAGCCTCTAGCCTACCCACTTAGGAGTCCTCAGTACGTCGGGGTTACACTGCCTCTTTGCTCAGCAACGAGCTGTGCTTCTCGCACAGCTCCCTGTGCCACATACGTGCTTTCAATTTCAGGTACTCGAAGTCTGCTCTGCGCTATCCGAGACGAGGTATTAACGATATACCTACCGTACCTTGCATAGTTACCGAGGTCTGTCACTTTGATGCCGAACTTGGAGCACCACCGCTTGAGATCACCACCACGACGTCTGACATAATCCTGAAACACCCTTCTTTATATCCCGGCAACCATTGCTTCCATAACCAATCCGCAAAGCTAGCTCGGGCGCGGTACACCATTTATTGGCTATCTGCATCGCATACATACCTCATGGCGACGGCGTGACCATGTCGACTACCCCCCACCATCGCGACCCGAAGCCATATCTGTAGCACCGGCAAGATGAATAGCGATGCCGGCCTCGTGGGTTGTTTAGTCGAGAGACTGGCCACTAGGGTAAAGAGACAATTCCCTTCCCGGTTCCCCCTCGATGTAGAAAAGAGGATGAAAAGAAGGAAGACGATGCTGGAATCGTGCGACGTGCGGCGTAACATCTGCTAACCATCGACTCCGTCTAGCTCCCGCATCGTACCCGTATCCTGGATCAGACCCCCCTGGACGAGATTGCTGTACTCACTCGCGCCTCCCTCTTAGAAGTCAGCACCACCTGTATACACGTTGTGCTCGACCAGCTATTACAGCTGTTGGAGGATCTGGCCAGACCTTATAAGAGTTTCGCTAGCCATCCACCCCATGTCGTCGCGTCCGAAGCCTATATCCTATCCCTGGCCGCCGAATGCTGTTCCGCTCACTGGGAATCATTACAAGACGACCCTCGCGATGGTAGCGGCGGCGTGGGAGCGAGTGCGAATCCTAATTGGTCTTCTGGGCGTCGCACTCCGAAACCTCTCGAAAATGCCTTCGTCGCGAGAATGTTCGAGCGCTTCAAGTTCCTTTCTAATCCAGTCACCGACAATGTCGCCCTGCCTGCTCGGGCCATGCTGGATGAGGAATCTGCAAAGGCTATCCTCGACCCTCCCGAGGCACCCCAGTCTCGGGTGACCTCTTCGAGTGGCTCAGAAGACTTCAAGGAGACGGTTCCGGGGCTTCGAGGTCCAGCGGTCAATCTCGAGCCGTATTTAGGCAAGATCATCGAGTTCGTGACAGCTTCAAATTGGCCGGCGACTTTCGACTATATTCGAGCGGTAGTCGTGGGGATCCGCAACTCGGCCCCTTCTCAGGGTGGTCCCATAATGAATGCAGCCATGGTTCCGACGGCGGCCATGGCCGAGAACGAGAAGTCCACCTTGGTGATCCTTGCGCTCTTCGCCAGCATATGGCTTGATGCTCAGAAACTATCCACAGTGATTCAGGAGATTTGTTCCAACTTTCTCCACTTTCAAAAGCCGTTCCAGGCCACTGTGGCTGTTATTGTGACGATGCTGGTTAGTCGGTGGCTCGAACGTTATCCGGGAGAATTCGCTAGGTTGCATCTTCATCGTAGGAAGCTTCACGGTGCCGATACCTTCTTTGATATGACGCAAACCATCGTCGAGACAGGGAGGAGGAGGATGGCGCTCTATCCGCTGCAGATGTCTCTGGTATTGTTGCAGCCGGAAGTCTTCGAGGTGGCTTGTAACTTTCGAGATGCTAAGACCAGCAGTATAACCAAGAAGGTCTCATTCCTGGAGAATGTCAGGAAAGCGGTCAGGAACAGAAATGAAATAGCAATCTTTTCCTTGATCGGAGCCATCCGTGCTGCGCGTTTTATCGTCCCTGAGGGAGAGGAGGCCGCGATCGTCAGTTACGCTTTGGATATCCAGGATGAGTTGCGCGACGCGGTTTTCGGCCGCCACCAGTCCGGTGCGGATGGGGTCATGTTTGACCAAGACATGACTACCGTCTCCTTCATTTGCCTCAGCGAGCTCAACTTCACGAATTCCGCTGAGGAGCTGACAGAGATGAGTCTACATCCCTCAGCACCTCAGATCTTCAAGATCGCCCTTATCCAGACGTGCACTTACTTTGCCCGGCAGTCCGATCCTGAACGATTCCGCCCCTTATTCCAGGGTGTCGCACCATTCGTCCAGGATCAGTTGAAGGTGAGGATGCCACTCGAACTACGCTTCACTCGTCCCCCTTTACTGACTTGTATATAGGCTATGATTAGTATAACCGAAAGCTTATATGAAGGAGACGTCGAGTCACAACGAAAAGCTTTGGAGGCGTTCGCGTCCAAGTCTACAATAATCTGCAACATTTTGAAGTTCTTGAACGAGTCCCCAGCAACCTTGTTCGAATGTCCACCGGAAGATCCAAAGAGTATGAGCCAATTCTACGAGGAGAACTTCGAGGCTTGCGTCTCCTGCACGGTGGCGGCAGATGATGGTATGAGAGACCTAGCGCGCCAATTATCTGAGCGCCTCATAGCGGACGATACCATCCTAGCTTCGTTACAGAAGTCCATGGCAATGGAATCGAAGGGGTTTCTTAGCAAATTCTGGAAGTTGACGTGGGTATAGTCCACCGGCTTTTCTGTACCCCGAGAGCTAATTTCATGGCTAGTTCCCACGCTATGAGGAGCCTGTGCGACAAACACCTTCAACAGGAAGATATCAAGGCTATGAAGTATTTGCATGAGTATGTCAAAGCAGGTTTATTGATAATGAATTCTCTGAAGGTAAGCTGCGAATTATCTGCTCCCTGCCCCCTCATGAGCAGCACTAACACCACCATAGGAGCTCTTGCTGGTCCCCGCGGAGATGCCAGAATTCATGGCGTCGGTGAGAAAGGTTGAGACCACTTTACTATTCTCCCTATGCTCTCCAGATATCGAGTTGTGTCAACTTGTCACGATGACCATGGGCTTGTTCATCCAAGGCTTTCGGCATCTAGATCCTCATAGGTCAGACCCGTCCAAGACTGCGATTCCCATGTTCCGAAATTGCCGTGTCTACGATGAGATTGCGACGGGCGGTACCACCAGGATCACCGGCGTCGTCGCATTCCAGAAGCGACTCCGGGCTCTTTATAGGAGCATGCAGTACCCGAGTGCCGGCATTCTGGATGCCTGGGAACTTGCTTTCGACAAGTGGCTCCATCTCTCCAAAGAAATATCCACGGCACCTATGGAAAACGTTGACGAGATAAGCTTCTCAGAATGGCGAAACTTGTCCGGTTTCCTGGCTTCCATCGGCGGTGTCTGCACTGCCGGGCAAGCCTACACGCTAGAAGAGTCTGCTGTGAGTGGCCTCAGATGGATCGATAGATTATCCTCCGAGTACCACGAGGAACCTCTTCTTATTAGGTATCTCCGGCTCAGCATCCAGCTTCTAGCTTGCTCCAACGTGCGTGTCAGGGAGACCATACGAGAGGTCCTGTCTAGCGAGATATCGCCACAGCTTTATCAATTCCTCTTCCAAGCGCTCGAGTCAGAGCTCGAGGTGCTTTTCACCGGCGCACTCGAAGCTACAAGCAAAAACCAGGATGTTGAGATCATATTCGCTGAGCAAGCCTCAGGTCTACTTAGAGCACTGGTTGAAAGACTTCAGACACCCGCAGAATTAGGCACCGCTTCGTCAGTCCACTTAGGGTCGATTACCCTAGGCTTCGCCAAGTTTCTCGACGGGGTCTTGGACCATACCAACACGCTGAGAGTGAAGATAAAAGTCTGCAATCTGTGCGAGACCGTTACCAGGAAGAAGGAGCATTTGAACTTGCGTGATGATATCAGGATACGGAACCAGCTACTTGAATACATATTTAGCTGGATCGCTCGGCCCCGAACACCACGGAATGATAACCACTCGGGCTCAGGTCGCCAGGACGACCACGCACGGGTACAGAGAGACCTTGATAAGGCCTGCCTCCGCTCGCTAGCTGAACTAACCTACAGATTACCCCTTCAACCAGTCGACGGGCAGAGTGATGCCAATAGCAGCGAGATGAAGTCGCAAATGTTCCACACGTACTTCAATCGGTTCCTCTCGCTATTAAATTATGAGACCAACGAGAACTCCAGAGGGGAACTGGCTTTACCTGGTCGAGACGAGGCTACCACGATGTCTGAGCTTGCGATCACCATCCTCTCGAATCTTCTGAGCGCGAATATCGACGTCGGGTTGAAGCACTCCTTGAGCATCGGCTACCATGAAAACGTTGAAATCCGCACCGCCTTCGTTAAGGTCCTCTACAATATTCTGCTACAAGGCACGGAGTTCAGCAATCTATCTGACGCCGCCGTGAGTGAGAAGTACAATGCGCTACTTGAAGTAAGCCCCTTAAGCAGTACTCGTGTGTCTCATTTTGACTAACCCACTAGCTCCTGACGCATGACATGAGCCTCGCTGTGGCGATCAGTTCGGTGTGTCCGAGCAACGAGGTCGATGAGCTGACTATTTCGTTGCTGAATGTCTTTGAGAGCCGGGGCCTCACATTTGAACTCATCGAAGCGTTGATCAGGCAAGAGATCGAAGAGACAGAGAACGAGTCCGAGATACTTCGGCGCAATTGCGTGGCCACGAAGATGCTCTCCATCTATGCCAAATGGAGAGGCGCAAGCTATCTTAAGGCGACGCTTCAGAAAGTCCTTGAAAGGTTGATGTTGACTTCTAACGAGTTGGATCTTGAGCTTGACCCGGCGAGGATAACCTCGGAGGAGGAGGCTCAGAGGAACGCAGCGCAGTTACGGATTGTTGCGAAGGTCTTCATTGACGATATCTGCGCGTCATACACCTCTATCCCTCCGTCGTTCAGGAAAATCTGTAGCATAGTAAGTTGACAGGTTTCCCGCGAAACGAGAGGGACTCGACTGACAGGCCAAAGATCTCCGCAGCTGTCAAGCCGAGATTCTCGGAGGCGAAATACACAGCGGTTGGATCATTCATTTTCCTGAGATTCTTCTGTCCTGCTATTGTAGCCCCAGAAACGGACGGGCTCGTCAGCACGCCACCGTCCAAGGAATTGCGCCGTGGACTCCTCTTGATTGCCAAAGTCATCCAGAACCTAGCAAACAACGTGCTGTTCGGCGCAAAGGAACCGTATATGTACGGCTTGAATGACTTCCTAACACAGAACATATATAAAGTCACCACCTTCCTCCGGGAGATATCGGTATAACACTCTACTTATATAGATATTTTCGTCTGTTTACTAATAGTTAATAACTAGGTTCCTCCCAAGGATAACGAAATCCCAGCAGCAGATTTTGAAGCGTACGACTTCGGCTCTTGCGTCGCCATACACAGGTTCCTGTATGACCACTGGGATCATGTTCGGCAAAGGGTCATGTCGCAAGAGAGGAGAGACAATTTACGCTCCCCTACCGAAATTACTCGTGGACGCTCGCCGGTACTCGAACCCTTGCGAGCACTTATTACTAATCTGGGCCCTCCTCCTTTAGCAGTCACTTGGAACCGACCCCAGATTGCCACCAATGATCCATGCGCTTATTCTCGATTTCAGCATTTCATGCTTCGCAATGCATTTCGTAGTACCGAGTCGTTCATAACTTCACGCGCTGTTTACGATGGGGGTGAAAGCAAGGTTTCTACCACGTTTGCCCTTTGGCTGCTTGGATTTACTGATCAGCTGTAGGACGGACTTTCCATCATTTGTGTGATTCTTCGCCATATTGATCAGGGCTCGATCGACTACGATACCCTCCTGTATTGCTATTTGAAGGTACGCGCACGACCCCACAAAGATGCCCAAGCCGGGAGTCGACGACGACATCGTGCAATGCTTACGTTACCTCAGATCGCCAGTCGTCTATGGCATAAACCTTTCGGCTTGCTTATTGACGCAACTTGCTACCCTGGGAATAACGAGCCCCAAGACGACCTGTTCAGGAAGCTCGATCTCCTGAGCCCAGCCGAACTTTCGGAAAACCTGACGAGAATCTATGTATACAACATGAACAGCGCGTTTAGGTATGGATATTATCTGTCACGGTTTCTAAATTCGTCTGCTAATTAATGCATGAAGGAAATGCTTCCGCCGTATACTCCGCGTCACCACCAAGAGCGAAACGAGCACTTTCAGCCCAGCTAATGTCGATTATCTTCTTTTGGGCACCCTTCAGGACCTCCAAACGCACTTCCATCTGAGTCAGCTACACCTTCCCAAGGAAACCATCAGCGTGGTTACGGATACTCGCTATGTCTTCCAGCCGCTCACGCGGCTGTCTAAGACGAAAGGTAAAATCGACGTCACCATCAAAGTCGGCAGTCAATTCGTCCAGATAGCTACTACGAAGAAACAGGAGGTGCATCCTACATTCCGCCTGAACGCTGTTACAAATGACATCTTCCGCCTTGGGGACATAGAGGAGGTCCCAACCCCATTCGCAAGCGAGGATGATTCTGCGTTCGGCTTGCGCGCGGACAATGGTAAGGTTGTCATGTATTTTCAAGGCACGAAGAAATTCGATGTGCTCCAGGCAATCCGAGGCGCCAAGATGAAATATGCAAAAGATACAAGGACAGCGAAGTCTTTTGAGAGGTTCATCCGACCCCAAGATGTTCCTGGTACGCTATTAAACTTGGCTTTGACTAATCTTGGTGCCGTTGATCCTGTGTTGCGTACCGCGTCTTATAACTTACTGGGTGCGCTCTGCCGAGCATTCAAATTTAAGGCCGCCTCGAAATTTCTCTGCATCAAAGGTGAGTGCAGCCCATATCATCTAACGTATGTCGACAGTCGTATTAAGTGCAAGCAGATGTGGCAGTCCCCTTGGATCCTTCACAATTCGTTGTCAACATCAGTAGGGCGCTAGCTCAGGAGGAGCCGCAGCTCACAGCAGACTTCCTCAACGAATTCTTTGTTGGATGGGAGAGCTTCTCCGACGAGCAAAAGCCCCTAAGCCTTGCCTATATGGCGCCATGGATCTCCGGGCTGAGGGTCGCGCTCCTGGGGGAGGAGACTGATAGCGAAAAGGGAAGGGAAAAGATCGCGGCTATCTTCGCAAAACTGATCGATGTCACAATCGTGGAACCGTCGCTGGCTCTAGTTCTGGAGAATACAGTGTGGCCCTCGATATACGAAGACGAGGTTTTGCTGGATATCTTTTTTGATGAAATCTGCAAGACAGCGCTTGCTCTGGGGCTCTACGACGAGCACACCCAGTGTCTCAATGCAATACTAACCGCAATCGGCACCATCACGCTTCGTGGGAAGGTCGTGTCCCGGCTACGGAAGGCCCTCAATCGATCGTCTCTTCGCCCGACAAGGTATCTCCCGGATAATCCGGTCTGGAACGAGATCTGCATGCTTCTCCAGTTCTGCCTCTCGCTCTCCTTCGACTGTGGTGTTCAGGCTCAGCTCTATCTGCCAGAGATATTCCATATCGTCACGATGCTTGCGAACACCGGAACTGCCGACATCAGGATACTAGTACACAAGCTCTTAGTCAACTCGATACACGCCGCCTACACCTCCTTCGACCTCGATGAGACCAAACTCACCAAGCTCCGTGGTATACTAGATATACTAGTAGAGCCCAGGAACGACATCTTCGCTCCTCCGCCGATCTACCCACGGGACGGGAGCTCTGCTTCGTCCAACCACGAAGCCGTCCCCACACTTGCGAATGTCGAGAACCTTGCTGGGTTGTTGTTCGAAGTTTGCGCTGTCGCAGCACCTTCAGTCGACATGGCCAATGTGTGGCGGTCACGGTGGGTGAGTCTCGTGTCTAGTACCGCATTCCAAAACAACCCTGCAATTCAGCCACGAGCATTTGCCGTGATGGGCTGCCTAGCCCGCGAAGAAGTAGACGATGACTCACTGTATCAGGTCCTCGTCGCTCTACGAGGCTGCGTTGGCCGTTCCGCAGATGACAACGGTACTGACATGCTAGTTTCCATTGTGACAGCCTTGTCTCGAATGCTAGCCAAGCTTTCGTCAATGTCCCGCTACGGACTACAGCTCTTTTGGCTTGCTATATCGCTAATTCGCCTTGTGCCCGCTCCCCACTTTAATTGCACTGCTATGTTTCTAGAGTCAGTCTTGACCAACATCAACACCTCGAACGAACTTCGAGGGCAAAATATGGCCCACGTCCTCCTCCAAGGCCGGATCCAGCTCGAAGACGTAGCAACCCCCCTCGACGATACCTACGGCATCCATTTCACCCAAGGGAACTTCCACTTCGCTGTCTGTGCCTGTCTCGTGCGCGGACTAACTGACACCGTCACTAAAGGAGCTGCTCTTCGCGTCCTATCCACGTTGCTACAGATGACGACCGAGGTGGTTCCGCAGTCGTCGGAAGAACTCCCGCCTGATTTCTACACATCGCCGTACCTAGCTCTCATCCAAGCTAGAGCGGTCACCACCGAAGAACTCAGAGAGTGTCTCTGGTCTGCAGGGATCAACCCGGTGGGCGTTGCTAACCTTGCTTCCAAGCGCCGCATACACGAGCTCTCCTCGCTCAAAGACCTGGACATACTGACTAATCTCTGCATTGAAATGGTGGACTTTGAGCTCCTGGAGGACGCGGCTCAGAACCAAAGTCTCTCCTGGCTGAACGAGATCGCGTCCGAGAGACCGTCTGTCATCTGCCATCTGTAAGACACCCACAGTTCCCCTTTCCTCCTCCCTCTAGTTGCATGCTCTGTGCTTCATATCCCCAAAGCTTCGGGGGAAGAGTCCGCTGACGCAGCCGACCCGCAGAAGTTCGTCGCTCATCGCCCACCTCGACGAGGTGCTGGCCCACTGCGAGAATATAAAGACACTCGAGTCGGCACACACGCTGCTCCGGACGCTGTCGACGAGGCCCGAGGTCATCAGCTACGCGGGCAAAAGCACCGGTAGCGGGTGGAGCGACGTCCTCGAGCAGCAGGGGCTCGAGGGCCTCACGCGAACCTGCTCGTCCCACCAGAACCAGGACCTCGACAGGGACTGCTCCGTCCTCGTGGAGAAACTGATCGAGGTGAGCATACATATTTTTCCCAGGATACCGGTGGGGCGTTCGTACTAACGCACTGCCGTAGCTCATCATCGTCTAAAGTGAGGCTGTCGGGTAGAGGCTTTGCGACCTTCGAAGGGACGCTGTAAGATCGCTTCGTACATGTTGTGTGTAGTGGTGGCTGTTGCGAAATATTGCGACCCGCGTCTTTGGATAGAATTAACCCCCTTAACCCTTAACACCCTAACACGACCCCATCAACTCCCAATCCCACTGCCCCCCTTTCTCCGGCCCTGACACATTATGTGCGATTTGGATGCATTAGGTGTCTATGGAGCCAGTGGCGTATATAGTTGCACAGGTCGTCAACCGTATATATATCCCGCGAGACCAAGTTTGGGCTTCCTGAGGACCTCTCCGGGGCTTGTCTAAGCTATGTGACGATGGTGACGTCTAAGACCACCTCGCACCACTTGGGTCAGCTATCTTAAGATTGGCCTTGCCATTTTAGTGGTTTTCGATTCGTTTACAGCCTGTTACGGCGCTCAGCATTAACTAGGTAAGGGTTCATTCACGTCGAAGCATATTAACTCTTCGAATGAACCTCGTTTCAAGAGGAAAGTGAGGAAATGATACCGCTTGTGGCCACATCAATTGACGGAGAAGAGGTGTTGAAGTAGTAGGCTCGCTTCCTCTGCGGCCATGGCGAAGCGCTCTCGTATGGGGGCCAAGAACTTTTCGCCTGATCCCTGTCAGGCAAGCCAATTAGATTCACAGTCCACATCGCATCTTCTCATGCAGTTGGTCCGCGCCTACGAACAATACTTGTCAGGGCTCTCTAAACGCCGGTCTGCTAAAGAAGCCAGAAGTGGAGCCTCTTCGTCAGGTTGGCGTTTATGCCTCGCGCGCTTGGTTATGTTACAATCCGGGACACAGCCCTCTTCCCGTGTATGGCGGCACCCACACTGCCACACACCCACTTCTTTGGGAGAGCTTCTTGTTTATTCCACGACTCCCAAGTTTTGATCGGTGGGTTAAAAAAAGAAAATCGTGGAGAGCGAAATCTCTACAGCGTTGGAAGTTTGTCTTATGTGTTATGGCCATTGTCGTCATGATGGACATGAAGGTATTATCATACAAGTCTTCCGTGTTAATCATAACCTGAAACTGACGAGTTATTCTTAGCCTCCGTCCGTCAATGATCTGGCCGAACCGTCTCAAAGAACCCCTTCGTCATCTGTTGCGTTGATTCAACGCAGACTACGGCAGTTGAAGACCTTGACATCTCGGAAAACACGCTCAGAGTGTCCAGATGATCTAAGGGGTCCGTTAGGGCTTACTGCTCTCCACGAGCCTTCGGAGCCACGAGTAGATCTGATTTTTGTGAGATATATGTTGCCCCTTGCTTATGCTGATACTGATGGCATCTCCAGGTCCACGGACTCGGTGGTGGCTCCCGGAAGACATGGAGCGATTCAGAAGATCAGTCAACATTCTGGCCTAGGGAATGGCTACCTGCCGAGCCCGGCTTTAAGCATGTCCGTATACACACGTACGGATACAATTCGGACTGGACGAAGAGGTTACAGAGTAACCTTACTATCCATGACTTCGGTCAGGCCCTCCTAGCCGACATGTATAATTCTCCTCAGCTGCGGAAGCCTGGAGATGTAAGTCGTCACAATGATTCTCCGGAAGAGGCACTGACTCGCAACTAGACGCCAATAGTGCTGGTTGCACATAGTATGGGCGGGCTTGTCGTGAAGAAGGTGACCGAACTTTGGACATCTTCAAAACTCCGGCTGATTAACTGCAGGCTTACCTGCTTGCAACGAGGGACCAAACGTATAGTTCCATTGCCGCCAGAATCAATACCATTTACTTCCTTGCATCGCCTCATCGTGGCGCGGACTCGGCACAATTCCTTAAACGATTTCTCTCCGCATCAGTGTTACATGGATCAAAACCCTACGTAACTGAGCTATTGCCAGGTTCTGGAACGTTGCAGGCAAGTTGGTTGCGGCCGTCGTGAGCCACAATACACTAACATCGGTTACTCAGGTTATTAACGATGAGTTCCGGCATGTCTGCCAGGGACTTGGCATCTGGTCTTTCTTTGAAAGTGCATCGACTACAGCCGGACCTATGTCGCTCACTATTGTAGACAAAGAATCGGCAATCATAGGTTAGTCTCATGGATCTTACATCTCTCCAGGTCTAACTCGTGGCCAACTATTAGGACTTCCAGGGGAACATGTACAGTACCTCGAAGCTGACCATCGACATATATGCAAGTTCAAAAGTCCCAATGACGTGAACTATCTTATACTTAAACGATGCCTTGCTAGCACTATACAAGACATAGAGAAAATTGGTAAGGAGATAACTTGGCCCAGACAAGCGAATTCAAGCTCACTCTCATCCAACATAATTCTTCTCTAGGAAGGATGAGCATAAGTCTCATATGAAACGCATATCGGACTTACTAAGCGTCAATTGTCGTCCCGAGGCGCGCCTCCTCTCGGTCACTGAAAAGCAACACACGGGTTCCTGTGCCTGGCTCACTACAAGCGACGAATTTCAGGAGTGGCTAGCTGTAGGGTACGACTATGGTCTGGACTCATTGGGGGA
Source organism: Monosporascus sp. 5C6A (assembly GCA_004155035.1). NCBI lineage: Eukaryota > Fungi > Ascomycota > Sordariomycetes > Xylariales > Monosporascus > Monosporascus sp. 5C6A. Next base: position 21,450 of record QJOB01000065.1, on the reverse strand, counting down.
CAGGAGCGACAGAAGCCCAAGATTCCTCTGGCTAAATGGGCCACCAGGCTCGGGGAAATCAGTCGCGGCAGGGCACGTAATTCGTTACCTTGAAAGCTGCAATCTTGACTGCAGCTTCTTCTTCTTCGACCATCGCGACAGGGAAAAATCTTCATTATCCGAGTTGTTGCGATCTCTGGCGTTTCAGATGGCTAGTTCCAATCTTGATGTCCGCGCAGCTCTCCTGGAAATAGCCGACAACGATGTCCCGCTTCCCCTCGATGATCATAATATGATCTGGACAACCGTTTTCAAGAATAGAATACTCCGAACCAAGTTTTCTCAGACGCAATTCTGGGTTGTTGACGCCCTGGACGAGTGCTCCAACAGAAACCTGAGTACACTAGGACAAATGCTCTCTAAGATCGATATCGATATACCGTTGCGGACATTCTTTACAGGCAGGACAGGAGGACAGATTGAGCGGATATTCAGCCAACAAAATGCTCCGATTCTTGAGATTCGAACAGGCTCCCAAGGGTCACTCGCGGATATCGCCTCATACGTTCGATGGAGGTGGATGCCCTCTGAAGAGCCAGCAGTCACTGAACAGTTATTAGCCGAAGTGCTAAGGAAGTCGAATGGCATTTTCTTGTGGGCTTCGTTGATCCTCGACCGACTGGAGGATGCGTACACTCTAGAAGACATGCAAGACATCATTCAGCAGGTTCCCTCGGAGATGGACGACTTTTACACGAGAATCATCAAATCCGTTGCAGCGTCTCAAAACGCGGAACTCGCCAAATGTATCCTCAAATGGACGACATGCGCGGCAAGATCCCTATCAACAGAAGAGCTGAAAGAGGCTGTTCGGGCGGATATCAATAAAACCATAGCTGTATCAGATGACAGGTTAGCCCACGTTTGCGGACACCTAATCACAATCGACAATGATAGTCGGGTGCAAATAATTCATCAAACGGTGTCAGCATTTCTGACGCAAGAAAGATCGGATTTGTGGATTGACGAGCGCTCCGCACATTCGCGGCTCGCAGAGATATGTCTTGGGCACCTCAGCGGTAGAGACTTTTCACCCCCACGAGCGCGAAGGATCTTCTCTGATCGAAGAATGAAGACAGCGTTCTCTAATTACGCTTGCAAATATTTCTCATACCACTTGTCCCACTGCTCCCCGGCTCTCGACGCGCCGCTTGTACTGCTGGATGGCTTCCTCGCGACCAATTGTCTCACTTGGATCGAGAAGGTGGCCGAGACTGGAAGCCTAGCCACCCTGAATAAGACAATACAGAACTTGCGTACTTATCTGGCAGGAAGAGAGAGAGCCAGGTTATCTCCTCAAAAGGAAGACCAACATGTCAGATCCTGGATCAGCGATATCGCCCACGTGGCCACGGAGTTTGGGCCAAATCTATTAGACTCCCCTTCATCGATTCACTTCCTCGTTCCACCGCTATGTCCACCCGCCTCGACTATCCATCGGCTCTTCGCTAAACCATCAAGGCAGTTCAGATTCATTGGTTCCTCCGAACAAGACTGGGACGACAGAATCTCGTGTTTCTTGTACCCTGCCGATGCTCTATCCGTAGCTAGTAATGGCCAGTTTCTCGCCACAGGCCTCGCAAACGGCAAAGTCATGATTTACGACAATATAACGTTCGAAGTTGTGGCAACGCTGACACATGGAGAGCCGGTTAGGCTGCTGTCTTTCGGGTCTCTATCATCAATTCTAGCAACCTGTGGCCCCCATAAAATCGTATTATGGAGTCAACGCCAGGTTCCTTTGTGGTCATCCAGCTTGGAGGCTGTCCCTTTGGAAATTTGCTTCAACTCTGATGACACTGAAGTATTTATACCGAGGCGAGATGGGGCTGTCACTGTCTTTAACGTTAAGGACGGGTGCAAGCTCGATGAGGTTCCTCTCAATCGTACAGATGATTCCGACTCCGATGAAGGGAACCTAGTCACTCCCGGGACTCCGCCGTCTGTGGTGCGATTATCTTTAACGCACAGACTTGCCGCCATCGCATATCGCAATTCTCCAATTACGATATGGGACTTGGATAGGGCTGATCAGGTTGGAATCTTCGAAAAGGAGGGTTGCGAACAAGTATACAATTCGCCACAGGTCATCGATATGGTTTTCAATCCCGCACCCCAACTGGATCTAATGGCGGTGGCATATAAAGATGGCGACCTTGTTACCTACGACCCTTGGACTTTGGAGCAACATAGAATCTATGGTATCCTTGTCCATGTCCTTGCAGCATCCCCAGATGGTAGAACACTTGCCACTGGAGACAGTAACGGGGTGGTGCATTTGTTCGCTTTCGAAACACTGCGTCTGATTTACAGAGTTGCTGCCATTGAGGACTGCGTCAAGAACATCGTTTTCGCTTCCAGCAATATACGGTTCTTTGACGTAAGAGGCGGTTGCTGTAACGTATGGGAGCCTTCTGGTCTCGTACACCGGGAAGGTTCAGATGATGCATCAAGCGAACCCCAAAGTGAAGAGCTAATCCCCGTAGCACCGGCTACGGCCGTCACTAGGTTGTTCGAGGAGGGCGAAGCCATAACTGTGATCGAACATCCGCCCGATGCGAACTTTGTCGCCTGCGGTCAGGAAGACGGATCCATATCTATCCACGAGCTCAGCACAGGCAGGGTTACAGCAAAACTCAGCTTTCATGCGAGGATGGTAGGCATCCGGGATATCAAATGGAATCCTCAACTTGGAATATTAGTGTCAGTGGATGATTCGAGTCGATGTATAGCAACACGCCTCGCCCTTGCGCCCAGCGGAGAATTGCAGCAGGCGCAACGACTCTTCGAAGGCCGAGTAGGCAAGACGGTCTTGCAAGTGTTGTTAGCGCCGGACGGGTCTGCAATCCTACTCCGGACTATCCGCAGTTCAGAGTTATGGAAGATAGGGCACGGCCTGACAGCCTCAGTGGAGACCGGGGAATCCTCGACCTGGGTCGCCCATCCAACAAAGGAAGACCAGCTGATCCTGCTTCAAGTAGATACTGTACGTGTATTCACCTGGGCAGGTTTGGTCGAGACCACCACGGATGGTGGAATACCACTAGGCGCCACTGCAAGCTTGAGCCCTCTCGCCAGCGGGATGTGGGTGTCACGTCTCGGTTTTAGCATGATTGCCGGGGTCTGGCGACTTGAGGACCAAGAGACCGGTTTTGTGATCTTGGAAGTGGCCAACATCAGCCCCGATACAACACAGCTCAAAGTTGCGGTTGTGCGCAAGAAGTTACACTCACATATCAAGGTTGCCATTGGGTTGTTCAGGTCATCTTTATTCTTCTTGGATACGCGAGGATGGATATGCTCCATTGGGGTGAAGGCGATTGCTGATGTCAAGTTCTACACGCGGCATTTCTTCGTCCCTCTAGCCTGGCAGACAGCATCGCAACTGGCTCTGAAGGTCATCACGAAGAATAGCATCGCTTTTGCTCATCAAGATCAGCTGAAGATTTTCCATGGGTTTTTGGATTTCGAAGAGAAGGTCTATTTTGGAGGCTCGCCGGATCCCCGAAGACCTCGTATGTGCAACTCGTAGTTAGGAACAATGCGAACCTTAGAAGCCAGTGACGTTTCTGTAAGCGCTTGAGGCAGATGAATACGACTGAGCAATTGTGTAACCTTTCCACTGCCATCGTACCGCGTATGAATATCCGGTGGAAGAGGGCCACTCAAATATGGTTATGGTTCGATCCTCAGCTCCTGTCGGTTCAACTGGTAAGTTGCGATCGTGATAGGGACGGCTACTCATGGGTTCTACACACGCCGGGAATATTCAGGGGGACTAAGATAGGGGTCATTGCCTGTAGCCTAGTAAAGATACCTTGCTGAATATTATAGTTATTGCAATTTTTAACTCATGAAACACACGAAGTGGAAGACTTATCTGCTATGACTGGCAGAGCATACCCCTGAGCTGGTGGTAACCAATACGTAGTACCGTCGAATTTGTAGATGGTCGATCGCCGGTCGAGACACTAATCGGCCCATATCCGCAGTGCCTTTTCCAATTATGATGCAGTGGGTTGCCTGCTGTGAAAAGCCCGGTAAGGATAGACGATCGGTCCTAATAATGACAGAAGTAATTTCCCACTCCACTTACCGCGCATAAGGTTGCTACTAGCACTACATCTTCTTGCCCATATACATACATTTTCAGTTGAAGCATATAACAAGAGCTGAAAATCGGTTGAAATAGTACTTATTTCACGACGTGCATATATCTTTATTGGCCTGTTACATTGATTGGCTAGGCAATGTCTTGTATTACGATATAGTTTTGATGGTTACCGGCAACGCACGACTTGCCGCTATTCTCGGCCAAGTATAGACCGAGCCCCATCATCTGGCACACGATCCGATAAATGAGGTTCGCGTACCTAGCCCCAGACCGATTCGGCACCCCGCCAGCGCCGGCGTACATATTACGGTGACGCCTAACTCAAGAATGGGACTGACTAGGCACGCGTGTCCCTGCCGAACTCGTCTAATCGCCAGAAGGGGTTAGCGACGTCGGAAACTCGAACCACCCCCTCCATTTATCCAACAAAACCGGCGGATTTGTTGAAAGGTCAAGAAATTTGAAAGAGGCTCCAGGACGACTGTTGGACAGGAGTAGAGAGAAGAAGGTTCAGACATCCCAGGAGGATATAACTGAAGGTCAGGACGTCATTCATCAGCATCGCTTTCAGACACAGGTTCAGACGTAAACGCTCCTCACCATGGCGCAATATAACAACATCCCAGACTTTGATTCGCTGCCGCCTGTCGCGGGGATGCCTCAGGGCTGTGCCTGGGGGTTCTTGTAAGTGATGATGCCGATGAGGGCGACGTGCTACCTTTCAACAGACCTCGGAGAACCGCTTAAAACGCCTTTGAACGTTCACAACCGGACAGTCGACAGTACTAACTGGAAGGATAGTGACAAGGATGGAAAGAAGGACGTCCATGGGTGTCTCAACCTCCTCACCCCGGAAGTCGTCAGGGAGGCGTACAAGGAGGCCCGAGACGGGGTATCGTTCTCGCTGAACTATCCAATGGATTTCATGAGGATGTACTCGCCGCGACAGCCAACGGAGCATAAGGTCCTAACCTGGCGCGAAGACCTCAAAATGGGGAACTCCCTTATCCTCGACGACGTGGTCAGCTTCAACACCCAGTCGTCTACGCAGTGGGACAGTCTGCTGCATTTTGGGCACCAATCTACCGAGTGTTTCTACCACGGAACCAAGGTGACGAAGGAACAGCTTATGCGGGATTCGCGGGCATACGATCCGGAGAGGACGCTGCCCACGTTGGACCATTGGCACGACCGTGGCGGACTCGTCGGCCGAGGCATCCTGTTAGACTACCGAGCGTATGCGCAGGCGAAAGGAATCGGATACACCCCCTTCAGCCGGCACGTCATCACCACCGCGGATCTAGAAGCCATGGCCGCGCATCAAGGGACTGAATTCAGGCAGGGCGATATCCTCTTTGTTCGCTCGGGCTTTGACGAGGATTTGGCGCCGCTCGACGGCGAACAACAGAACGAAAAGATGACACAAGGCGGGTGGGCTGCGATTGGAATTGAGGGGACAGAAGCTACAGCAAAATGGTTCTGGAACAAACACTTCTCTGCCGTCGCCGGTAAGCGAACCTAAACCTAACCCTAACCTACCTTACACTAAACCCTGACGTAAGGTGATATGTTGGGTTTCGAGGTGTATCCGCCGGTGAATAGCGAAGGAAAGCCCGATCCGGGGGCACATCTTGGTAAGTAAACCCTACCCTGTGGCCTCATTTCCACATGCTTCCGTGCTCGATAACGACTAACGAATCCTCGCTCCGGCAGTCCTACACCAGTGGTTTCTGGCGATGTTTGGCTTACCTATCGGAGAGCACTTCAAACTTGACGAGTTGGCCGAATATTGTGCAAAGGTCGGAAGGTACTCGTTCTTGCTTACGTCAGTCCCCATGAATGTTCCGGGTCTCATAGGGTCGCCTCCCAATGCACTCGCGCTGATGTAAGTGCGGGTCGGCAAGCATAGGTATATAGAAATATATGGAATACCTGGATGGAACTTTGCGTCGATGTCTAATGAGAGCGCGGCTTTGCTGTTACCTGACAGGCAAAAGGTAGAGGAAATGGTCTCGTCCGAAACCGACTATATCACCGTCCAGCCGGGTGATGCGGTGACCGAGGTTGAGCCTCCGGAGCCAGTTTTGGCGACGCTCTATTCCGGATCCCTGCGGCTGAAAGATTGCAGAGGGACCGCAGTCCTGAGCATCGACTTGGCGGAGTCAGGACCACAGCATTCGACATTCGCCAATTTTGCGCTCTTCGTCCCAGAGCAACGGGCCGTGGGTGGCTACATCAGAAGTACCGAGACCCGGTGCGGCGTGGGGAGTACGACACCTGCCGTTGAGAATACAGGGACTAACGTTAGGGGTTCCAACTTCCGGCGGATGGAATGCCCAGTAGGACGTTGGGTCGGGAAAGGTCGGGGCCTGGCTGAAACGGTGCTCTCCACCACACCACGTGGCAGTCTAAGCAAACAAAGCATAATGGTGACATGATATATTTGCTACAAAGACATTGATATAACCCGACATTAGTGAAAGGGGTTATTTGTTGTTCTCTTGGCAACTTCAACCAAAGGCGACACAAAGCGTCGGGTCGGTATGTAGGAAAGAAGGGGGTGAATTCGATGCTGTTTAATTCCATTTCCAGTTAGCTAGCACGCATACTCCAATATGTAACAGGTGCTTAGGCACCTATTGAACCTATCGGCAGGCGTCATCGGCGGAACAACCGGGGCACCTGTTACAGCGGGATGAACAGGTAATAAATCAGAGGTCATCGGGCTGTAACTTAGCGCCTTTATCGGGTCAACCCGCGTCATTGCTCTTATGACTTCGCATTACTTATGCACCGCTAAGTAGTACGACGAGTCACTCACCCAACGTCTCCGCCACCTTCCTTTCTTTGAACCCGATCCCGTCGCTTCCCACACCCGCAATCATTCCACTCTTCCTTCGCATATCTCATACCTGCTGGGAATCTCGTTTGCGTTTATTCTTATCACCAGACTGGTAACGCCCAAGACGGCGACACGCTTTATCCCGCTAAGCATCGACTTACACCCTTCCTTGGAGACCGTTTGGAGAGCATCCATTAGACAAAGAACATCGGAGAGAAACCACCAAGATACGGATTCACCGCAAATATGAGCAGCCCTCGGAGAAGAATCGAGACAGATGTATGTCCGCTGTCTCCGCCTGTCTAACTATTCGTGTCCCTTGGTAGCTGACTTTGGGCTTTACATCCAGGTCATGAAGTATGCTGGCATACGGTTCCTAACCTTGTGCGCGATGATGTGCTGACGGAATGTATAGGATGTATGCACGATCGCGACCTCGATGTGTTCTGCCAGTAACACTAACCTCACCAGGCTCATGAGTGACTATGAAGTTACTCTGGTCAATGACAATAGTAGTCTCTCCTTTCGCATCCGGCTCGTCTTCTATGTTACTGACTTGGTGTCACATAGTGTAAGCGATATCGCGTCGGACGACACCCAACCCTAGATTCTCACCGACAACCTTGCAGGCAGGAGTTCTACGTACGGTTCAAAGGGCCGTCCGAAAGTCAGTCTCTTCCCGATACCCAGACACAGGTAAATTAAGGTTAACTTATACATTTTCTAGCCCCTTTCGAGAGCGGCGTATGGAAAGTTCACGTCGAGTTACCGGATCAGTACCCGTACAAGTCTCCTAGCATCGGTTTCGTGAACCGCATCTTCCACCCGAACATCGACGAGCTGTAAGTTGGCCCGGCTCGAATGGAACCGCAACATGCGTGGTGGATTTTGGGCACTAAGATGGACGCATATGATACAGTTCAGGGTCGGTCTGCTTGGACGTCATTAATCAAACCTGGTCGCCAATGTTCGATATGATAAACATCTTCGAAGTCTTCCTCCCCCAACTGCTGCGGTATCCGAACCCCGCCGACCCCCTGAACGGCGAGGCCGCTGCGCTGCTCATGCGGGAACCGAAGAGTTACGAGAATAAAGTCAAGGGTATAAGTTCTCGGAGGCTTAGCTATCGGGAGGGTGCAAAATGACTGACGGTGTGTATAGAATATGTTCAGAAGTACGCCAGCAAGGACGCTGCGGACGAAGCCGGCGCCGAGAGTGAAGATGACGACGATATGTCATCTGTGGCCAGCTTTGGGGACGATGACGATCAACCTGCCGGCCATATGGATGACGTATAGGAGCCAGAATCGAAGCTGACCGTCGCCAAGAATCGCTATTATGGGAATACATGGAATTTTGCTGGGTTTTCTTTTTGAGATTGCACGGGTCGTTATGCGGTGTTATTGAGAGGAGTTTGCATAGTGGACTTCGAGGAGCGCAACCCCCTCCGGTAACAGGCATTCATTGGGGTTTGTGGAATTTCTGGACTCTGCTGTGATGCGTTCGATGCTTTCTGCGGAAATTCTGGGCTTTCGGACTGTTGGTGATAAGTGTTGTATTGTCCTTTTGGTCGTCTTTTTGGAGCCTTCTTTACCAGATATTACTTCAAGGAAGGGTACTGCATGTTACCTGTCTCAGTACACGTCTAAATTGGAACACAAGTTGCTGCAAACGATTTGGCGTAATGCTAAGGGGGTATCTCAAATGCTAAGCTATGTAACGAACGCCTCATATCCCATGCTATTCTCAATCCGAATCATATTCAACCAACGATGCCGATGACGCCGTCTCTTTCGTAGAGCTCTCCTCCGCTTTCGGTTCTTGTCTCTTCCTCTTGATGCCCAGTATCCTCGACGCGGTTTTGGCGCCTTCGTCGATACGGTTCTGTGATAGGAACGGGTCCTGGGCAGCCCGCGTATTCCCTACGATTTCCGAAACCAGATTCTCGCGCATCTGCGACGCGGCAATCTCCGACTTGAGCATCTTCTTCTTCTTCTTCTTTCCATCAGATCCGGGTTTCTGCTGCTGCTCCTTCTGCTGTTGCGGTGCAATCGAAGGACTCCCAAACAGAGGCCTCAACAGCGCCTTGTCCCCACGGAGCAGGCCCCCGTCGCCGTCGTCTTCCGCCGCCGCCGCGGGTCCGAAGTCCACCAGCGCGGCGCGCCTCGCGTCCTCCTCGCTGGCCGGCACGAGGTCGATCCCGAGGCTCATCCTGTCCCGGAGGTCCTCGGCCGCCCGCGCCTCCCCCTCGCGCGCGTGCCGGCCGACCCTGAAAGACGCCCGCAGGCGGCGGTTCCGCTCGTAGGGGTCCTCCCAGGCGCGCGCGCTGGCCTCCTCGAGCTCCCCGATGCGCTCCCGCGCCCGCTCGAGCTGCCGCCGGTCCTCGATGGTGCGCTCGAGCTTGGCGAACGCGTCGCCGCGCAGCCGGTCCCTCTCGGCGTCCGTCAGGATGGGCGCGGTGGCCGAGACCAGGTCCCCCGCGTCCCCCTTCTCGTCTCCCGTGTCGCGCCGCCGCCCGCCCTCGACGACGACGTACGTCGTGTTCTGCGGGTCCGTGCGGATCTCGATGGCGCCGCCGCAGTCGGCGTGGTGCATCCGGAAGGCGAACACGGGCGTGCTGTGGTACTGGCCGACGCGCCGCTTCTCGGCGTTGAAGCGCACGCCCTGCCCGATGACCGTCGGCCGCGCGCAGTGCCCGCACCACACGGCGAACGGCATCTCGAAGCGCACCGTTAGGACGCCCTGCGACGCTAGCTTCGACGCCCGCGCCCCCAGCGCGTGCTTACCGTGCAGCTTGTTGCCCGACGTCGTGCCCTCGACGTCGGGCGGCACGTACCGCCCCATGTTGAAGCCCTGCATCTTTGCTGTGGTGGCGACCCTTGGTCCCCCCTTTCAGGAGACGTCTTCGGTATCGATAAGCCTTCTGGGATTAGGGCTGGCTGGAATCTTTTGCCCGCCGGGAACGATGCTGTTATTTTTGATGGTGATTTAAGAGATATTACATAGATTATCAAGAGCCCGGCAGGCAACTCGCACCTGCCGAAGTTCCATTCGGGTGACGAAAGTCGGGAGTTCAGCTTTTAGTGGGTCGACCTACTAAAGTTTAGGTACCTGATGTACCGAGTACCTTAGTATACAGTGACTCCTAGTCCACGTGGCTGATGAGTGTAGCTGTGGCTTGGCTTCCAACTCCTTACCACACCTAAAGCTGCCGAATACTGCCTTTACCACATATAATCTCTTGAATGTGCTGGATACTAGGTGCGTTGAATGTTTTTGACTGCTTGCGTATGGTTTGGCTCTATACACGTTGACTGGGGCTTCCTCTACGTGCTGCCAACTTTTAAGGCGTTAGTGCACCCCTGAAACCCGTCTCGTGGTAAGGGCGTGGTCTTAACACCATCACCGCGTCGCGTGGCGATCGTGAGACATCCGCTGGCGCAACCGGATAGGTACCCGGATACTTACCCGTATTACGGGAGTTGTAAATGATCCTCGAGATGGGATAAATATTTGGGCTGAATTTCGGCGCCGATTATGTCTCCGGAGGGAGGGGAACCCATAGCGCCGTGCTGGGCGGACCATCAAAACCCTCTCTCGGGGCGCGAATAATGAGTCTGCGCGCAAGATTGCCATCTAGCCAGCGTGATGAGCATCTTCGGGTCTCTTCCACAGTGTCCACCAATACCTAGCCCTTAACTGTGATCTCGCTCCAGGGAATTCGGGTTAATAAGGCACATAGTAGGTAACTTCATGAACGGTGGATGCCGGGAATATGAACTGGCGTCTCTTATGTACACAGTCGTCGAAGAAACCTATGCCCTGATATACAGGCAACACACAGCAGTCATTAGAGGCTTCCATGGAGCCCGCTTTCTGACTTATCTCTCCTCACCTATGTATCCGGAAATCAACTCACGGATAGGCTGTACCTCTAATTGGGTCTATCCATGAGGGGAATATGGCGTGGTGCTGATCAATGTACGATTTTGAGTTCTTGTTCACAGCTCACGAATCATGGATCAAAAGGGACAACTGGATCTCTGCAAGAAAACGAGACTTTTATGGGCCAACTATGCAGATGCCTGCAATGGAATAACGTTAATGTGACTTTTATTCCTGTTTGAGTGATATAGATTCTAGTTGAAGTTGGGTTATCATTTGCACGGCACTTTGTTCCTATCTATATCCCACGCGGTGGGTGTCTGTTAAGCCCCCCTCCGCACGCAATACCTTTGCTCCACGGTCTCATAGGCCTGCTTGTAGGATACTTCGGGCTCAACTACACTGGGAGCGTATGGAAAGGCGTGCAGTGATAATAAACCCCACCCTATGGAGGAGTGATCACTTGACGACTTTGAGCATCCGTATATATAGATGGTATCCGAGGCTGGTGGACTAACTCTCCTCCTTCATCTTCTCTGGTCGGGTTGATTTGCCCTTATATGGGGACCTTTTGGCGACGTCGTAATGGGTTCTATAGTTGATAGAGACATAGGCAGCCCGAGAGTTGGTAGTGGCGCGGTCAAAGAATGTGGCTGTCATCGGCGTGGCATCAGCGGCGCACCTCCCACACGTTGGACTAAACGTCACGGCCTTCGAGCGAACAGGGGCGATAGGAGGTGGCTGGCATCTCGGTCCCCAGCCCGCCCGCCCGGACTGGAACCTCGTCGAGGCGGAAGGTCTAGGCCCGAAATGGTGGCGCTGGTACATGTGCCAACGACACCCTGCTAAGCTGGTCTCACGAGCAATATCCCGACCCCGTCATGCGGAGTAGTCTCCTACGCTGGCCCGAGGGAGCATGCGAGTTCGCCACACGGGATGTGGTCAGGCAGTACGCCGAAGAGAATGCGCGCCAGTATTCTATCTTGGATAAGTCCAATCTCATACTTAAGTCGAGGCGTAACGAAGTCAGAAGGCGAAGACAGATGAACCGTCGAGACTAGCAAGCTGCAGGATCCCGAATCGGGAGCCGGGTGTAGGATTGAGAAGCAAAGCCAGGGGTTCGGGTCGTCATCACAAGTAATGGCTAGACCCACGCACAACTTGCACAAGGTCCTTTTCTACACCCGGGTCCGACGCTAGTGTTCATTGGCCTTTCGTACCTCGTGTCTACCTTCTACTCTCCGACTTCCAGGCGCAGGTCATGGGCGTGAGTATTCGCCGGACAGGTCCGTCTCTGCTCGGAGTCGGCCATGAAACAGGAGCATAAGGAGAGGAAGGTGCGATTTCAAGCCAGAGGATAGATTTCATAGCCTGTTCTCGAAACAAGACCAGTATATGGCAAAGATTTAATGAGAACCGACTAACCACTTATGTTTGGAGTTGACGATAAGTGGACTGCGTGTTACAACGCCTCAAGGGAGAAGCTCGCGGCCAGTAGATCTGAAGCGGTAATAATCTTGACAACGCCGCTGCTTGGAGTTAGGAAATCTGGATAGGATAGCTGGTTCTTTAGCTAGAGATATATACAGGGGATCTTTATTAGTGTGGACACCAACATACAGTGTCTTCTACAAGCCGAGGGTATAATCTACAACTGTTAATCTTGAGCTCTAAAGAGAGAAAGTTAAAAGTGGTATATTACAGAAGAGTCCGGGTAAGAAAGGGGAATAGGGGTGAATGAGATCCTGGTGTTTGCAATGTTATATCTGCGCCATCACTTCTACCTCCTAAGCCCAAGAGCTGACTCTCGAGAACCGTATGTATCTTTTGTCACCATACCAACACGACTGACCAGCAAGGTTGTTCATCATACTTCGGGTGGTTACAGAAAGTCAGCTTGACTTCGGATCTCCGTTACGCCGAAACGAGCCCCAGGCTTAGGGATTAAGCTGTCAACAGCCTCGGACATCTCGCGAAAAGAGTCGCGGAACTTCATCCGGAGCTCCTCCATCTTCCCACTAAATATGACACTGTCTTCAACCACGGCGACCTGACTAATTGGCTTTAAAGTCAGTATCCCTGCCCAAGTATTAGACGATATCGAAGCGAGAACGGGCTGCGACTGCTGGGTCAGAGTGACCAACTCGGGCACCGAATCCCAAGCGACGATGATCTTGTGACTATTGAAGAGGCATTTGATTGGGCCACATTTCTCACGCTCCAAAGCCGTATTATCTTACTCGGATACGTCGGTTTCAGAATGACGCGTCTCCGCTCGCTTACGTTGGTTGCCAGGTGAGACGGTTGCGATTTTGAACAATAGGGGCTAACCTCGCAGTTTTGCATACTAAAATAACTAGATCCTAGACGGTATGATTGAAAGGACGGCTTCAGCTAACCCGATAGCGCGGGCGGGCTGAGCACTTACAGCGAAACCGCATGCCTCGTGCCTCAGCAGCTAACCTTGAGTTTGGTTCAGTATGTCTCTTCACAATATATAGAGCGAATAACTTCCAAAAAGGCCATATTAGATGAAGTAATATTGACCATATATTATGTTCTGGCATGGCAGCCCTCGTTTACTATCTGACATTGGCATACTACCCCCCCAACATCCCTGAAGTGGTGGGCCTGGGGTAGAGCACTGTACCTCCACGATATCTGCTTGCAACGAAGAGTCAATCGCAAGGATAGGATGAGCTCAGGTTGAAAGGACTGGAAAGCGTCTTATCGCTACCTAAGACGTGCAAAGTCGCTATCCTGTGGTGGGACTTGGTAGGGATGACGCGTCGAGGGTCCCAATTTGTCGTCATTATTGATATGCATCGTTTCTGGCACCATGGGAATTTCTTGGATCCCCATGGTTCAAAGTAGTCGATATGGGTAGACTCGGCAGCTTCGGCTAGATATGGAGGCAATGTTTGGGTGTATGGGCTGTTCTTACCAACCCCATATGCCCATGCTCGGTCGCATCTTTCTCGTCTTGTCTGAATCTAGTTGTCTGAATACCTCGGCGATTTGACTTAGACATCAAGGAATAGTGCTAGGGGGCAAGCATGCACATCAGTAGAGAGTACTCCCGAGAATACTATATGAATGTCCGATTCTTATTTATACAGCCCTCAATGACATTGGAACACTATTTACGGGTCTATTCTGCTACTGCAGTCCCCTCCCGTCCCCTATCGCAATGTCTATCCTTAGCTAGTCGGACACCCACCCTAATCATCCTCGTCCTGCAAGCCGGTCAGCGGGCCCGCGAGGCCCTGCATGCGGCGTCCCAGGAGGTCCTCCGAGCTGTCCAGCTTAACGAAGCTCTTCGACTTGTTCCCGCCGAACCTCGCGCGGCCATTCGTCTTCTTCCTACTCATTTTCTTCGCGGAGACGCTGTCGTGCACGCTATCCGTACCCACCGCCTCATCCTCTTGCTCCTCCGTGGCGAGCGGCGGCGATGATGGCTGCTGCTCTTTCCGCGTCCCCGCCTCGTCACCACCTGACCGCCCCCTCATCCGTGTCATGGCAATCTCGAGGGGCCGGTCTTCGTCGCCGCTTGATTCGGTACGGTGGTGGTGGCGGGACCGTTCCTCCTGTTGTTGCTGCTGTTTATGACGACGCAGGACCGCGGCGGCGCGCCGCGCCTGCTCCTCGCGCAGGCCACGTGTCTCAGCGGCATTGAGCAGGTCGACGGCCCATCGTGCGCAGCGGTCGATGAGTTTCCACGCCGGCGGGTACAGGAGCGGGAACTGGGTGAAGCCGTGGCTGATGCCGGGGATCAGGGCCACCTCGGCGACGTCCTTCTCGTCGAAACCGGCTGCGTCATCGCCGGTGCCCTGGGCGTGCAGTGCGCGCTTGACGCGGCGCAGGCGGCCGGCGAAGATGACGGTGTCGTCGACGAGCGGGTCGCGCTCGCCCGTCAAGAAGTAGGTCTTGGGGAAGCGCTGGAGCAGGACGTCTGGGGCCAGGATGGGCGAGAGCAGATAGTCCTGGGAGAAGTCGGGCCGGTTGTGGGGGCCTATATAGAGGATGACCATGGCCCGCATCATCTCGGGCGTCAGCACGCGGTCTTGGAAGAACGCAAACATCGACGCCATTGTCAAGCGTGTCGACATGGGCTGGGGACGATGGGACAGCGATTTGGTGTCTTGTTGAGATACCGGGGATGGAGGGTGGTTGTTCAACCATGTCTGGCGGTTAGCGTGCGAGTACTCGGGCTGGGGGTTCCGAGTCGCTTTAAGCGTGTTGTTGTCGCCCACCGTAGTCTTTCCATTTACCGGCTTCGAAGGCGGGTCATCTTGGTAGTCGTCCTCATCATCAGACTGGTGAGGTGTCCCAACTAGGTCGTTGTATTGCATGCTTTTGTCACGGAGATATACTTTGTTCGTTGCCCTGGTCCGTTGCTCCTTGATCAGGGACATCTGCTCATCGGACATCCAGTTTCCGATATTCATGTCCAAAGCAGGATAGAGAAGTACAAGCCCGTCCGGCACAGGAAGCTCGGTCTGAACTAAGGATGGTCGCCGATTCGTAGTAGCACTCTCGATGACCATTAGGGTCATGGCTGCTGCGAGGTTCCCTCCCGCACTATCTCCCGTCAAAACCACTTTCGGGACCTCCCGCCCTGACATCCCTATGCAGCGGCCCTTACTTCGCACAATAGTCGTGTATACGTCAAAGCATTCATTCAGTGCGTAAGGATAGGGAAACTCGGGCGCTTTCTTGTAATCCAGGCTAAGAATTGGGAGACTTGTCTTGCCTGCCCATGCGAAGAGCTTATCATCGTTACACCTCGGATCCATGGCCACGAAGCCACCACCGGGTATGTCCAGGATCATCTTGTTGATGTGTTCTAAGTCTGAGATGGGTCCGTCGTAGTATAGCCATCCGGAGACGGGTTCCTTGTAATCACTGGTGTTGGGCCTGGGTATGCGAATGGCCCGAGGAGGCCATCGCGTGAACCGCGGCCGTACGAGGTTCTGGAAGAAAGTGAGGTAGGGAGTTGTACCCTTATTCCAACTAACTCGCATATGCTCGACAGTCAGTGCGCCTCTGACTTTGCGAACCTTCTCATCTGCCCGCTCCGCCGCGATCATGTAGAAGACGGAGAATACCAAGCTCGCCAGATCTCTTAGCCACTTGTTTCTAATCTTCATCGCTGTCCAGAACCCGGCATCAAGCGCGGTTAGAACCCATGTGGCGCGAAAGTAGGCCGCATCATACAATTTAGCCATCGGCTCTGGACTCGCAAGGCCAACGAGCGTGCTGAAGTTTCGAGCCGCATAGAGGTACATCATGGTGAAGACAACGGTCCGCCACGTTGTCAAAACTCCTGAGGAGAGTTTGGACAAAACTCGGATTCCCGGTGGCCCATGTCGGTGGCCCCTAACAGGCCATTAGCCAACTCGTAACTAGGAAGAATAACAAACGTGAAACACTTACTTGATCGTGTAGCAGGTCCAAAAGGCCAGGACTGCGAGCACCTGGAGGCGGCGCGACTTAACGGAAGGCCGGCCTAAGACGTGATCCAACATTCTTTAGCATCAATGATGTTGGCGATACTATACGGGTAGGCGCAACGCGTCTTCGGAAGCTAGCCACACTAAAATAGATCGCAGAACAGTAGAGCCATTGTATAGTGTCGCAATGGGGGACAACGAGTTGAAACAAAAGTTGTGTTGTTATACGGTCCTATGATCTCACAGACACCGAGTATGATGGTAAATGACTGTATATACAAGTGTTATCATTCATACTAATAAGAACATCTAGGAAAGAAGAGGGCGCATTATTACTAGAAACAAGGGATGTAAGTCCGAGGGTCTGAAGAGACGGACATCTTCTTAAGGCTCGGTCATTGTCATGCGGTACAAGTAGCTGCTGACAAGCTGGAGAGACATGGATGGAATGCGGCATATGACCGCCGGTTGGACCGTTGGTAACGTTAGGGCTCCTAGTTACTGAGTGACGCTTGCATCACTGGCTGACATGTGAAAGCCGCCCATGGGGTGCTCGGTGGCCGATAGGCTCCACCTACTTAATGTGGTTAGTGCTAACGACCACCGAGAGCTTCGTTGCGTAGGGCGTAGGGGCGGTTACACCCCGCGAAACGTGGCTGACATATTAATAATAATGGATTTCCCCTTGTTAAGGCCGGATGCCTTACAACAAAGAACGCTTTATCTCGGTTGCTTGTCGACTTCGACCTCGAGTAACGGCATGTGCGCTTCGTCCCTTACGAGGGGAATACATACGACGACAATCCAGCTAGCAGTGAATCTCGTGAGAACAAACCCGCATCTCTGTGGGGGGCTCTTCTGGCGGTTTGTGGGGAACACACCGGGGGCAACTTCGTTTATTGCTCCGGTTATGTCACTTGGAGCAATCACATGATTGAAGTGAACCTGACGACACTTACTTGGATATCCGAAAGTCAGGCTGTCAGACATAACCCGAAAAAACCATTCCCATCTCCTGCTGGGGGCACCTCTTAGCGTGAAACGTTTTAGCCTAGGCAGGTGAGTATTCGCTCGGCTTAGTGAATGTGAAGCTGAAGGCCAAATATCACGGTTTGTGTCTGGAGTCGGGGACCCCGCGAAGCACGCAATAGCGGGAATTTGAGGGCCGTGTAGAATATCGAAATTTTGAGGTTTCTTGGGTCTTGATCCAGCGTGCTCCCTTGCGAAAGACCTCGACAAAATGAAGGCAAAAGACGAGCCGCCGCCTGGGACGATCGAAGTCTGGCTTTCACTGTGACTAACTTAGCAAGACGATTTTAGTAGATGATATTGGACGCGGTGAAGGCACCTATCAATCTCTAACAAGAAGGAAAACGGGAATGCGTCCTGTGACTAGACGCTGTGAGTGTCTTGGTACTCATAGCATACTATGGTAGTTGGCGACATCGGAGCTGGCATGTGTTACCGCACTTATCGATAAGAAAACATGCCTCGTCTCGAAAGAAAACATAGAAGACTCATCTCAAACTCTAAGCTGCAGAGGCGCAGTACCTGATAAGTATCTATATATGAGCTCGAGTTTCTGTGAGGAGCTTCACTTGTTGTCAGCACTGGCATTTGAAAATGGCTCTTCGACTCTGTGGTCGGCGGATTGCCTCTACTGGCACCCGGAGTCTATCGTCACAAGCATCAGCCCCTGTATCTAATCTCTCACAAGACGTAAAAGCATCCATTACCCGCGATGCTTCCCTTCCGAATCCGGACCCGGCAGAGGACTCTGCAAGCGCGGCGCTGGTGAATGAACATTCAGCATACATGCTGGCGACCTATGCCAGACCACCACCGGTGTTCGTCAAAGGTGAAGGGTCTTACTTGTGGGATCTGGAGAACCGCAAATATCTGGATTTCACATCTGGAATTGCGGTCAATGGCCTGGGACATTGCGACCCGGAGCTGTCGAAGCTTATTGCGCAGCAGGTCAGTCAAACACGCTCAACTGGAACCGTCACTGCTTCTCTGCGGTTTTATAGTCGTTTCTGGCTTATTAGAAACAAATTGGCCTTTTTGCGTTACTCATTCTGCTCCGGTCTTAACTGATTCGAACCAGGCTAAAACGTTATGGCACGCGTCCAACCTCTACTATAACCCCTGGACTGGTGCGCTTTCCCAATTACTGGTTCAGAAGACTCTGGAGTCCGGTGGCATGCACGATGCCGCGACGGTATTTGTCTGCAATTCGGGCACCGAAGCCAACGAGGCGGCAATCAAGTTTGCTCGGAAAAGCGGCAAGGTACTTGACCCTGAGGGGTCTAAGCACGAAATCGTCTCCTTCCAAGGTTCATTCCATGGACGGACCATGGGGAGTCTGTCGGCGACCCCAAACCCGAAATACCAGGAGCCATTCGCTCCGATGATACCGGGCTTCAAGTATGGGACGTTGAACGATGCGGGGGCGATCAACGACCTTGTCACCGAGCAAACATGTGGAGTCATCATCGAGCCCATTCAGGGCGAAGGCGGCGTCAATGTTGCAACCGAAGCGTTCCTTGTCGCATTAGCGAAGAGATGCCGAGAGGTTGGCGCTGTCTTGATCTATGACGAGATCCAGTGCGGCATGTCGAGGACGGGTGCCTTCTGGGCCCATAGCAGTCTCCCCAAGGAGGCGCATCCCGATGTCATCACAACGGCTAAGGCGCTAGGCAACGGCTTCCCTATCGGCGCCGTCGTTGTCAACAAGGACGTCAGTGAGAAGATGAAGGTTGGCGACCACGGAACCACGTTCGGCGGCAACCCGATGGCCTGCCGCCTCGCACACTACGTCGTGTCTCGGCTGACGGACCCGGAGCTCCAGAAGGGCGTTCTTGAGAAGTCCGAGATATTCAGGCAGAGATTCGAGAAGCTACGCAAGCAGTATCCGGATCTGATAACCGAGATCCGAGGTAAGGGTCTGATACTCGGCGTTCAGTTGACGCAGGACCCGTCACCGATCGTCAAAGCTGCCCGGGAGCGGGGGCTGTTGCTTATTACCTGTGGTACTAACACCCTGAGGTTCGTCCCGCCGTTGACAGTTACTGCGGAAGAGATAAAGGGTGGCCTGGATATACTCGAGGTGGCGATCGAAGCAACTCGGTGACGAGCGACATTTCTTGTTTCCCCGTTGAGTCGTATGGCTTAGTAGGGAGTTCACGACATCTTAAAACAGGGGGCAGTCTTCAAAATGCTGTTTATAATCGAAGACTCCGCAGACCGAGAGAAATCTTGAATTACGCTCGGAGCCACAGCTGCTGCGATAGAACCACCATAAATTTGTCGATGAATCGACTATCATGGCCGCCGAGTCAAGCCATCAAGTACGGGCTTCTTAAACGATGTTATCTCCCCAATCTCTTAAACAGTATAGACATGTGTCAGTTCTCCATTTCACGCCTGGTATTTCATCAAGACCGCCTTCATTGGGTATGCGGAGAGCTTAACCAGCCGCCGCCGGTTCCTCATCTGATTAGGCAGCGACCTCGTAGCCTCATCACGCAGGTGTTCTAACCAGCCAGACAGACCATATCTAGACTCCCCCCTCCTCCAAAAAAGGGATCAAAATCGAACATACACAGCCGGGGAAATAGCCTTGATCGAATAAATATCCCACAACAGCCCTTGTTCACAATGTCGACGTCGCCCACCCATCTGTTCTGCATCGCTTGATATGCGCTTGCTACACTATTAGCCGACGGTGACGAGCAAACGAGGGAGCGAGCAGCCCAGTAGCTCGGTTGGCGACTGACGTCTTGCAAGAGCAACCTCGATCTCGAAGCCGGCGAGAAGTAGCGTCCGGCGAATCTGGCCAGGGACACCTTCGTGGCCCCATTCCGTAGCGCACGAGACAGAGCGGGGGCGTGCGCGGCACACTTCAGCTTCTACCAACGGTGGGTCGCGACTGCCGATGCCCTACCCGACCAGGGACATGCTCTTAATAGTCCGGCGATCGGCGTCCTCCTCGTACACAGGGAATTGGACGTTCGTGGAACGGGTGAGACCCCGCGCAGAGGGAGGGGCATGAAGAAGGTCGACTTGCTATATGTCGGCACGCAAACGAAGGCCTTTGTAAGAAATCTTCACGCAGCGGAGCACCGATAAGAAGCAGCAGTGCCGGCCCGCGCTTGTTTGCTCAGGGACATCATGGGCCGGCGTTTTGAGGACGGGGTGGATGGAATTCATAAGGGGCCGTCCAACGGAAAGTTCGATGGGGGAGAGTCATGACGTAGGTAGCTACGGTCGGTTTTAATTAAAAGTAAGCGTAATCGTCAAATCTAGCGCCACTTCCCTAAATCCGAACCGCCATCCGTGATGGTCGGACACAAGAAGGCACAGCGTAATCGGGCCCGAAGCAGGAAGGCCCTTAAATCTATATACCTTTTTATTAGTTAAGGGGGGCAATCCACGACATCGCGCAGTAGACTTGAGCTTTCGCTGACGCTCACACTCCAATCCATACCGCCCGATGCGGGCATCCTCGCCGTCATAGCCGCAACTATGACAACCGCGACTAGAATATGTGTGATGTCAGGTAGCCAGGACAAATCAATGAGGAGGCGCAGAGGACTCGGGATCAACGGCTACATAGAGGCTACAGGAGGGTTATAAAAATCACTAATTCGAATTCCGGTCGGGTGTATGAAAACAGCGTAACCCGGAGAGCAACTAGACCAAGCACAAACACAAGCACAACCAAAGAAACAAAAACAAAACAAGATCCCACCAATTACGCCGAATCAATCAGCCAGTAGCCATGCAAACAATCACGCGCCGGCTAGCGAGCGGACGGAGTCTCCTCGCACCGTTCTCCCCGCGCCCACTCCTATGCACCGCGGTGCTCAGCCGGCCGCTCTCGACGACGCACGCGAGGACCGCGTCGCGGGAAAACGAGTATGGGCAGGGCGTCTCGCACGCCACGGGAAAGTCCAAGGTGCCCGAGAGCGTGCAGGAGGCGGCGCCCAAGGCGCTGGAAGACGCGCTGCCCGACTTCGTACGTTGATATCCCCCGTAGTGCCAGCGCCGCATTTGCTACTAGAGAAGTATATGCGGTCTCTGCCTCTCTTCGTCGTGTAGACTAGGTCGGTCGC